>OY755042.1:42727418-42952418 GCA_963576565.1 Aspidapion aeneum
GCCTGTTTAACGCAATATCGCAGTAGTTTGGATCGGGTATTGTACCTGGAGGCCTCAAATTTAAAAAATTATTAGGAGTCAAGACCGCCAGATCAGTAGGATCGGTGCTTAAGGCACATAAAGGACGTGAGTTCATTATGGCTTCAACTTGGGTTAAAACCGTATTTAATTCCTCATAGGTGAGTATTTGATTTCCAACTACCCTGTGAAGATGAGTCTTTAAAGATTTAATGTTTGATTCCCAAATGCCTCCCATGTGGGGAGCAGCAGGTGGGTTAAAAGACCAAACTATACCTTCCCCCTTCACGCAATCAGAAAAAATTTGTCGCAAGTATTTTTCAGAGGCCACGAAGTTGGTCCCGCAGTCTGAAGAGATCTTTGAGCATAGTCCTCTTCTAGCTATGAAGCGGCGCAGAGCAGCCAGAAAGGCTTCTGATGTCATATCAGAGACTAACTCTAAATGCACGGCTTTAACAGCGCAACAGATAAATAAACAGACATATGCTTTCATGGTTTTTGCACCTCTGGTCCGACCAAGAGTAATCGTGAACGGACCACAAAAATCTATACCTACATTTTCGAACACCTTTGCTTCGGAAACTCTAAATTTCGGTAGGTTACCCATAGGGGGTTGAAGGGAGTTAGGTTTAGTTTTCCAGCAAGTATGGCAAGAACTTAAAACTTTTCTCACTACCTTTTTAGCAGACAATACCCAGAAGTTTTGCATTAGTAAAAAAGTTGTGGTCTGTATACCACAATGAAGATTGCTGCGATGCAAATCTAAAATCAGTAATTCAGTGAATTTTGCACTAGAAGGCAAAAGAATTGGAAATTTTTTATCGTATGATAAATTTGAATGGCATAAACGGCCTCCAACACGAAGCAAATCGTAGCTTTCATTATGCAAAAATGGACATAATTTTTGAAAAGCTTTTGGAAGCTGTTTCTTATCTTTTAGTAATTCAATTTCTTTTTGGAAAGAAAAAAATTGTACGCATTTCGAAATAAAAAGTAAGCTTTTGTAGTAATCCTGATTTGTAAGGTAATCAGTAGCAAAATTGTATGAGGGATTTTTAAACTTTTGTAACCCTCGCAAAAAGTAAGCAACTATTCTCTTAATTTTAAAAAGAGAACTGTATTTTTCAAACAAGTTGTTTACATAATATTCAACTGTTTGTTCGCAAGTAAAAACGTTAAAAATATTTTTTCGCTGTTCTTCCAAAACTGCATTCCCATCGTAAGTAACTGTCATAAAATCCCAAGTATTTGTAGGTTGGTTTAGAAAAGAAGGCCCTTCTAACCAAAAATAAAATCTTTGTAAATCAGAGGGATACATTTCCCTAGTACCGCAGTCAGCAGGATTTTGTTCAGTAGGAACATAATGCCAAAACTCAGGGCTAATTCTTCCTTGTATATAGGCAGTTCTATTCGAAACAAATGTTTTAAATTTGTGAGGAGATCCCTGAATCCAAGATAAGGTCACTGTGCTATCAGTAAAAGCAAGAATTTTATCAAATTTAATTTTTTCCGAGAACGTTTCTAGTAAAAAATCCATTAATTTAGCCAACAAAACAGCTCCTAAAAGCTCTAGTCTTGGTAAAGTTAGTTTACGACGCAACGGTGCGACTCTAGATTTACTACAAACAAAAAAAACTTTAATGTTTCCATCAGAATAAAAAATTCGAATATAAGCGACAGCACAATAGGCCCGTTCTGAACTATCGCAAAATCCTACTAGCTGGATTTGACTAGCATTAGGCAAAATTATTTGACGAGGAATTTTAACAGAATGCAAAAACTTTAATTCATTTTTAAATTTTTCCCATTTAAAAACAATTTCCGGACTGACAGGGTCGTCCCAGTTTAAGTCTTCTGCCCAGCAGTATTGAACAATTAATTTTAAAATTAAAACTATTGGCGCCAAAAAAGACAGAGGGTCGTAAATGCGGGCCAAATTACTTAAAATTGTTCTTTTAGTGCATGTTTGGAGAGAACAGTCGAAAGTATAAAAAAATTCATCAGTATGAGGGTTCCAATTTAAACCGAGAATTTTCAAAGTTGAATTTTCAGCATCTAAATCGAGAGAAAGAGCCTTCATCGAAATGTGTGACTCAGGAAGATCGGATAGTAACTCGGGACAATTGCTCGCCCATTTACGCAATTCGAATCCACCTCGGCTAAGTAGCTCGATTAATTGATTTTTCATCTCAGTGGCCTTAAAAAAGTCATCACTTCCCGAAATCACATCATCGACAAAAACTGCCTCCTCAATGATTTTTGAGGCAAGAGGAAGGTCCTCATGCTCTCTAGCAAGTTGCAGCAAAGTTCTGATAGCCAAAAAGGGGCTACAAGAGACCCCGAATAAAACTCTATTTATTTCGAAGTCTTGAATAGGCTGGTTAGGATCAAACCTCCAAACTATTCTTTGAAAATTAGTTTGACTAGGGTCAACTAAAATCATCCTGTACATTTGACGGATGTCGCAACAAAAGCAAAATTTATGCAAACGATAAAGTAATAAAATTTTTTGTAAGTCCCTTTGTAAAGGGGGCCCAGTATAAACAGCGTTGTTGAGCGAGATTTTGCCAGGGGCGTGCATGCTCGCATCAAAAACCACCCTCAGGGGGGTGCTAGTAGAATCTTTTTTAAACACCGCATGGTGTGCAATATAAAAATGATTTGAAATTTCGGTCGGCAAAGGTGCAGAAACCGGTTGCATATGATTATTATCTAAATAATCTTGTAAAACAGAGCTGTAGGCAGCATAAAAATCAGGGTTTTGTAGCAATTTCTTCTCAAGGGAGAAAAAACGACGTACGGCAATGGATCGAGTGTCGCCAAAATCTGGAGCAGTAACTTTAAATGGTAAAGATACAATATATCTCCCCTCCTCATTTTTTGAGGTAGTTTTCAAAAAATAATTTTCGCAAAACTCATCTTCGGGGTCAATGGCCTTGACATTAGGTATGTCATCTATTTGCCAAAATCGTTGTAGATTTTTATCTAAATTGACAAAAGAATCGTTCATTGACGTAGTAAAAAATGTTTTAATTTGATTTGTAGTTGAAGGTGAAAGTGAAAGATTGCCCATTATTCCCCAACCAAAAATAGTATTAATGCAGACGGGGTTGTTGGGTCCCGTAGACAAACGACCATCTAGCAAAATGTAAGGGTACACATCGCCGCCCAACAATAAATCAATTTTATCGCTTTTATTAAAGCCTGGGTCAGCTAGTGCTAAGTTGGCGAGAAAAGGAAAACTTTTAATCGAAAATGAGGAATGAGGTAAATCACTACAAATTTTATCGAGTATTATCGCATCAAAATTAAAAACAAAATTATTATCACGCAAAGAGGATATATTGCAATTAATTCCAGATTTTGCCGAAGTTGTCATTCGATCTAAGCTTTGTAGAGTCATGGCGATATTAAATTTAGGAAGGCCCAAACTATCAGCACATGACTTAGATATAAATGAAGATTGAGCACCAGAGTCACAGATGGCGCGCACTGTGTGCCAATTTTGAAAAACATCCTGTATTTGTATTAAAGCGGTACAGAGAAGTACTTCGCGATCATTTAAAGACATACCAGTAACAATGGTGTTAGTGGTTCTATTAAATTCGGTAGCCACGGGGCTCCTCGGGGGTTGCACTGCAGAAGTAGAGGGGCTACTCGCAGAACTAGGTGTAGAATTAATAGGAAAAAAATGTAAGAGACTGTGATGAAATTGGCCACAATGTAAACATCTTTTTTCTGATTTGCATTGCTGGGGTAAATTATGCTTCGAGGCCAAACAGTTGACACACGCTTTATGTTGTTTAACAATCTCAAAACGTTGCTGGGGAGTTTTCGCCAAAAAATTAGGACATCTGTATATTATATGATCGTCACTTTTACAGAGAAAACAAAAATTTTGAGGGTTTGGAGTATTATTTAAGCCACTTTGGCCATTTGGAGACTGGGAGGCATTTTTGGAGGCTCTCTGAGTATTAGCAAACAAAGCAGATCGATTTTGAAACTTTGCTTGATTTTTCTGACTTGAAATTGACAAATCTTTATTTTTTAAGTAATCTTGAGTTTGTTGTATTTGTTCCAACGCAATGCAATGGCTAGAAACAAAAGCACGAATTTTATCATAAGAGGGGATCTCATTGGAGCAATAATTTTGCTCAAATGCCTTGCGCGTGGTTAGGTCCAACCTATCCAAGAGCATTTGTGCCATAATATAATCCCAAAACTCCGTTTTAAAACCCATGACTTTTAAAGCACTTAAGTTTTTCGAAAAACAATCAAGCAAATTCCTCAAATTCGTAGCATTCTCTTTAGTAAGAGGAGAGAAGCCTTCAATTGCCTTCCAGTGAAGGTAAGCTTGTAATCGTTTATTTGTATACCTATCCACCAAGGTGTGGTAGGCATTTAAATAATTTTCAGCAAGGATAGGAATGTCAGAAATGACATCCAGGGCAGGGCCCTTTAAATTAGAAAAAAGCAAATTGAATTTTTCAAAGTTTCCCAGCGACCTATTATTGTGCACGGTAGCATTAAAGGCTTGCAAAAAGGTTGGAAACTCCTTAAATTCCCCTTGAAAAAGAGGTATTTTTATCCTAGGCAGTAAACCATGCTGGTTTGTGGAGGCACAGGGACTGCCCATGGGATTTATCGTACTGCTCAAAAGCCCTCCATCTTCAAAGGGTAGTTCGAAAAGTTCGTAAAATATAGTGGAAATCTCGTCACAGCGTTTGCAAAAGTCCATAGACACTTTGGTTTCTACTACTAAGCGATCCTCATCAGAGGCTACCAACGTCAACAAAGTATTATGGTGCTTTTCAAAATCTTTTTTGATTTTTGACAATGTCCGAAATTTGACTTTAAAGCCGCTGTGATAGGTAGGGTCATTTTTTGCGAGGGTCGCGGATTCAATGATCAAATTTAGCTGTGAAATCGCACTATAGCGCAAGGCTTTAGCCTTTAAAATTTTATCCGAACTAGACATGATTTAAAAAAAAATCCAAAAAATAATTGACAAAAATTAGGTAAACTGAAAAAAAATCAAAATTTGGACACCCTGTATAAATATTAATGTCCTACGTTTAATTACAATAATCAAACTATAAGCGCACAAAAGTAAAGAAAATACCCGATGCAAACTAATGATAACAAAAAAACTTGTGTATAAGTTTTTTTATCTTCGCCTCGCGAATTCAAATAAGTAGGTACCTACTATGTATTAAATTTAAAAATAAATACCTACAAATCAAAAGCATTTAATTTGGTAAAACTATTTATCTGCCTTTACACGAAAACAAATTCTCAAGTTAAGAATTAAATTTCCTTCAAAATTTATTATGCACGCAAAAAATGGATACAATCATAGCCATTTGCAGACAGATATTATAATAGTAAATTAGAAATAGATATATTCATAGCAATTTTTACGCAAGAACGAATATAGTAAAGCATCCGCAATCGGATATAGTCATAGCAATTTGCAATAAGCAAAAATGAATATGGCAATTTGGAGATTTTTTTCGAGCAAATTGGATATAATTATAGCAATCCACAAATGTGAAGGCACAACGGCTAAAATAATAGCACTTTGCAGACACTATTTTAAACTATTTCCAGTGACAAACAAAAAAACACCCAAATTCCATACGGTTTTTTTTTTTTTACAAAAAAGAAACGAAAAAACTTGATTTATTCGAAACAAAAAAAAGCATAGTAGTTTACAGATTTTATCTGTGTTTGGTTTTTCGCATGAAAAGGCTAAATTTATTGGTAAAAATATTTAATTTTTACACAAAAAAAATCGCAAAATGTATTTTAGAAACCTAGGGGTTTTCTAAAGTAGGCATGTAAGAAAAACAAGGGTTTTTCTTGCATTTGTTTTTACACAAAAAAAAATCGCAAAATGTATTTTAGAAACCTAGGGGTTTTCTAAAGTAGGCATGTAAGAAAAACAAGGGTTTTTCTTGCATTTGAAACCAGTAAAAAAGGCATTTAGGAAAAACAAGGGTTTTTCTTGCATTTGAAACCAGTAAAAAAAACTAACCTAAAAAGGCAAAAAAACGATTCCAGAAATCCGGCTCGAAGGACCAAAAATGGGGCTCCCTGGTGGTCCAGATAGGAGAGTTGTCTGGAATTTAACGGTGTCAGATGTGGACTGTAATTTTAAGGGAATAAGGTCATAGGCTAAGCTGGTACAAGGGATTCTGAAATGGTCTAGTTTACCTTCTAGGTTAGTGTAGCAATAAACAAATGTATGTAAGGTAAAAATAATGCATTTTCACTTACCATTTTTATACAGGAAGTGGAACTCATGGGAGGACGTGCTGTTCAACCGTATTTTTTGCACCCCACATGAATGTGGTAGGAGAGTCGCTAACACGCGTGTATTATCGTTCGAAGGCGAAACGGTTCTCTGTGTTGCTGCAGCAGATATCGCTACTGCGTTCATTCTCCCACATGGCGCCCAGTGGCGTCGTTAATCCATAGGCGTAGGAGAAAAGGAATAAGTAGGAAGGAATGAGATTACGAAGGTCCATATTAAAGGAACTAGGAACCTTAGTAATTCAAAATGCATTTTATGTAAAGTAAATTAATTATAGCAAATTGTAATATTTGCCTCTAAAACCGCGGGAGTTTCAAATGCAAATAACCCAGTAATTTTAAGTACTTAATTAGTTAATTAATACTAAATAAACAAAAAATAGAAAATGCTCTAGTGAATCACCAAATAGCCTAATTCGAACCAATTTGGTAAATTATAGTAAAAAGAACATATTTACAAAAAGGAAGGCGGGACGAACCAGATGCTTTAAGCTCAATTATGAACTCCACCTTAAAAAACGAGTCAGCTAAGGAATTGCGTAATTTAATTGACACCTTTTCTGAATCCCTAGAAATTTTAAAATCACTTAGCTTTGACGTTGACAGTTGGGACTTTATTATTTTTTTCATTTTATTAGAAAAATTGGATATTCCAACGCGTTCAAATTTCGAAATGAGTCACGCCAATACTAATACCGAAATTCCCACTTTTCAGTCACTTTTTCAATTTCTAGAAAAAAGATGTAAAGTTTTGGAATCACTTCCTCAATCAACAGCACCCATATATCAAAAATCAAATTCTATGCAAAATCAGTCTGGCCAAAAGCCTACCTATCAAAATTCAAATTCTATGCGAAATCAGTTTGGGCAAAAGCCTACCTATAAATCATCCAATTCGCCTTTTATAGGACTGGCTGGCACCTCAACTAATTCAAGTACAGGAATAAAATGTTTCCGGTGTAATCAAGGTCACGTGCTTTTGAAATGTCAAACATTTCTTGATCTCTCACCTATCGATCGCCTATCTTTCGTCAAACAGAAAAAATTATGTCTAGCGTGTTTTCATCCCTTGCATGATGTAGATACGTGCAAATCAAAATATTCATGCAGGACTTGCAATAGTAAAAGGCACCACACTTTAACTCATATCTTAGAAACTAATCAAGAGTCTGGAAGCCAAGATACTAGTCCTGTCATTCACACACCACCTGTCAATAATCTTCATGTGTCATTAAATGCCTCAGGACCTTCAGGTACCTTTCTTTTATGCACCGCCATAATAGATGTTATGGACGGTTGCGGAAATTTTCAACCTGTAAGGGCACTGCTTGATTCTGGATCACAGACAGGATTCATCAGTGAAAAGTGTATTCAGCATCTTAATCTTCCTAGGCGAAGTTACACCACTGAAATATTCGGATTAAATCAGATGTCTTCTTTAACTTCCAAAGGGCTCGTTCAATGTCACATTAAGCCACAAGGACAAGTCACTCCTTTACTTAATTTCGAAGCAATTGTGGTTCCACAACTATGTTCCAATATGCCTACATTCTCTTTGAACGATAATCAGTGGAAACACTTGCAAAACCTTAAACTTGCCGACCCATCTTATTTCAAATCTAGACCTGTGGACCTGGTTATTGGTTGGGAGCTATTCGCACAGATATTCAAGGAGGGCAGGGTCCTTGGACAGGTAGGGCAGCCTTCAGCCCTTGAAACTATCTTTGGCTGGGTCGTCATGGGAAAGGTTGACGAAGTAGGTAGTCTTACGGAACGAACCAGTTGTTTTTTAACGAGTCATTCACCTCCTTTAGAGGTCATTCTCCCTAGGTTTTGGGAAATCGAACATTTGCCTAAAAAACAAATCTTATCAAAGGAAGAAAAACAGGCGAATCAATTTTTACTGCTAGTGTAGTACGGCAACCGAGCGGTAGATTCATGGTAGATCTTCCGTTTAAAGATAAAATAAACCCTGACCTAGGAAATACTTATCCGCAAGCTTATCGTAGATTTTTACTTCTAGAAAATAGATTAATCAAAAATCCTGATCTGTACACTGCCTATTCAAGTTTCATGCAAGACTATATCGATTCTAATCATATGAGTTTAGTTTTATCTAGTCAACCAAAGGTCGACGTATCGTGTTTTTTAGCACATCATTGCGTACTAAAGCCGGAAAGCTTAAGTACAAAATTAAGGGTAGTCTGGGATTGTTCGGCAGTCACCCCAAAAAATATTAGTCTCAATGACACATTGTTATCTGGACCGAAACTTCAAAAGGATATTGCTTCTTTACTCCTTACGTTTCGTCTTAATCCTATTGCCTACATTGCTGACATCAAACAGATGTTCCGTCAAGTCCTTATCAATCCTTATCACCGTCCTTATCAAAGGATATTGTGGAGGTTTTCTCCACAGGACCCACTTTCAGTGTGGGAACATTCCACTGTCACTTTTGGCATGACATGCTCACCTTTTGTAGCCATGCGTACCTTAAATGAGCTGGCAGAGAGAGAAAAGGAACGTTTTCCTATGGCTAGTACTGTTCTAAAAACGTCAATCTATATCGACGATATCTTGGGAACTAGCCCTTCGCTTTCTGAAGCTCTCTCCCTTCAAACAGAACTCAATGATTTGTTGAAGTCGGGAGGATTTGAACTTAAAAAATGGGCAAGCAATTGTCCGGAGTTATTGGCAACATTGCCAGAGTCCGATCGTCAAATGCCTCTCTCTTTCGACAAGGAGGAACCCCACTTTATCAAAGTTTTAGGACTTCAATGGCATCCAAAAAACGACATTTTTTCTTATCAATGCCGAATGAAGGACAAACCCCCAACCAAACGTTCTATTTTATCTATCATATGCACAATCTTCGATCCCTTAGGTTTTCTTTGTCCCTTGTTGCTACAAGCAAAATTTATTTTGCAACAGTTGTGGATATCGAAAATAGGCTGGGACGAAGAACCAGATTCTTCTATCATCGACTCTTGGAACAAACTTCGTTCTGAATTCCCGCTTCTTTCCAATTTTCAATTACCCCGACAAATCAAACTGTCAAAAACCAATACCTGTCAAATCATCGGCTTCTGTGACGCTTCAATTCAAGGCTACGCAGGCGTCGTATATTTTCGTGTAGAAGAGGAAAACAATATATCTGTTTCTCTCATATCTGCAAAATCTAGGGTCGCGCCTATAAAGTCACAAACTTTGGCTAGGCTAGAACTCCTAGGCGCATTTCTTTTAAGCGAATTAATTGACTTCGTTTTATCTAGCTATGAAGGAAAAATAACTTTTACAAATATCGTTACTTTCTGCGATTCGCAAGTCGTATTGCACTGGCTTTCATCCCCTCCTAATCGCTGGCAAACCTTTGTTGGAAATCGAGTCAGTAGAATCCAAGAAATCATTCCCTCAAACTCGTGGCGCTACATTCCTTCTGCTTTGAATGCAGCCGATATTGCGTCACGAGGGGCCACCCCTTCACAGCTCATGTCACATGACATGTGGTGGAACGCACCGTCGTTTTTGTGGTCTCCCGAAAACGAATGGCCCGATTTTCATAAACCAAAAATGCCGATTGATTTCGGAGATATTTATCTGGAAGAAAAGCCAAAGGTCTGTTGCAATGCGATAATTGATGTCAACTTCTTAGATCAGCTTCTTATCAAATATTCCTCTATATCAAAAATTCAACGTATCATTTGTTATGTCCTTCGAATAGTTAACCTTTTTCAAAACCATTCCTATCAAAAACCCACTAAGCCGCCGGACCAAAAAGTTATTTTTGAGAATATTGTTTTTCCTACCACCGGTGAGATGCAAAGTGCGTTACACCTTCTTATCAAACGCGTGCAAAGTTCTTGTTTTTCTGAGCTTTTTTCCGCGTTATCTAAGGATAAACCAATACCGAAACCTTTGCGAAAACTTTCACCTTTTCTTGATGAGAATAATATCATTAGAGTCGGTGGCAGATTACAAAAATCTGACCTTTTGTCTTATTCTGCAAAACACCCCGTCTTACTTTCGAGTGACCATCGTTTAACTACTCTTCTTATCGAGTCCGCTCATCGACAATATCTTCATCCTGGGTTTAAAACATTACATAATCTGCTTTTACAGCAATTTTGGATATTATCTGCCAGACGGGCAATTCAAAGAACCATATCCAAGTGCTTGCAATGTTTTAGAATCAACCCTAAACCCTATAGACCGCCCATAATGAGTTCACTTCCCGCTCATCGAATCAATCAACTAAAACCTTTTTCGAGTGTAGCTATCGACTTTTGTGGACCTTTCTTTGTGATTCCTCATCGTTACCGTGGTTGTAAAGCTTTCAAATCGTATGTCTGTGTGTTTGTCTGTACGGCCACACATTGCGTGCATTTGGAATTAACCATGGAACTGTCCACCGAAGGGTTCGTAGGTGCATTCCATCGATTCATTTCCAGACGCGGAAGCGTGACGCAATGCTGGTCAGATCAAGGCAGTAATTTTATAGGGTTTCGTAACCAATTACTGGATTACGCAAGAAGTGCTGCCACCAAACTTTCTATTCGTTGGCATCTGGGACCTCCTCTCAGTCCACATTTCAATGGCCTGGCAGAAGCTGGCGTCAAAAGTTTTAAAACTCACTTTGTACGAGTTGTCGGCGACCAGAAGTTGTCTATCATGGAGATGTCCACCCTTACCTGTCGCATAGAAGCCGTACTTAATAGTCGCCCTTTATCTCCTGCCTCTTCAGACCCACACGATCTTCAACCTCTTACCCCTGGGCATTTTTTGACACTTGAACCCCTTAATTCAGAAATTCCTGAGTCAGATTTGTCCGAGGTTCCCCTAAATCGGCTCTCGAGATGGCAACTAATCCAAAAACTACATAATGATTTTTGGAAACGGTATTCTATAGAGTATTTGCATACGCTACAACAGCGACACAAATGGGCTGATTCGTCCCCAAATATCAAGTTAAATGATTTGGTTATCATAACAAGTGATCACATTCAATCGCCTTTGAAATGGCCGGTCGGTCGGGTCATCGAACTGCATCCCGGCGGGGACGGTCAGGTGCGTGTTGCGACGGTACAAACGGTTACCGGTGTTTATAAGCGGCCAGTTGTAAAACTGTGCCTCTTGCCAAATTAAAAGTAATTTTAATTTTCTACCTTTTACCGGGTATTACAATAGGTTTTTTTTAATTTTTATTTTTTTTGAATTTTTTGTTTGTTTGTTTTGCCTTTTTTCGGGATTTCGTTATCTCTAAATAAACTTACGATACTTATCTATTTTCATTCATTTATATTTATCGGTCGATTCTTTTTCTTATATCTATATCTGTCCGGTTGAGATTCTAAAATTGTGTGTTTTGGAGGGCAGTTATGTTAGCTCCCGCTAAATTTCGCGGTTGTTTATATATATTTTTAAAAACACACAACTGTATGAAGGACAAAGCGCATTCCGCGTATTTGGACATGCGCACCAACAACAAGAGAGATCCTTGTCAATCGCCAGAGAAAATGGCGTGTTAATTTCGTTCTCCAACTATTTCAAATATCTACACCTGAAAGTGCTCGATTTTTGTGTACTGAAGCATAGAACTAGAAACTTCAGCCCTTCAGCTACGTGGTGACATCATTAGATCCAATCAGGGGCCCCTTGGAAGTGAAGAATTTGGCTGCAAAAGTGGTGAGTGCATTTGTCTGATTACCGCTGTGTGCCACCAATATTTTTCCTATGGACGTTTTGATTATTTCGTAATTTCATATCAATATTTATGTTTGTTCGCGCTATCATCAATTAAAATTTATACAGTCCATTGCATTTAACGTTTCTAACCGTGGACTAACATGCATATAATAGCTTAGCTAAGAAGGCATTGTATTATTAGCACTTTTCAAAAAAAAAAACATACAGTACGAAGTACGAAGTAGGCCTGGCAAATAGACCTTTCTTTTGGGCTACTTTTTTTTTATTAGCAGTTGATAAAGATTACTACCATGAAACATGTTATAGGTAAATGTATCGAAAAATTACATTAGCCAATTTTAAAATAACGAACGGTGCAGAATGCTATGTAAATAATGAAGGGTGCAGAAAGCTATGACAATAAACAAAAGTTTGACTTAACTGTCAATAACTCAAAATTTCAGAAATATTCTCAATTTTCTTTTAAATCTTAACCTGGACAAAAAAAATACTAACCAATAGGTTTAAGTTTTAGTAGTTGTCTTAAACAAAAATGAATGTTTAAAAACTCAAATAACACGTTTAAGTTTGTTAAAAATAGAAACAATTACTTAATTACTTCATGGTATAATTTATAAAAATGAAATATAGTTTTAAAAAAAATGATAGATAGAAATTTATGTAAGCTGTTTTCAGTACCTCACTGTACACGCGGGTCTAATGTGTAACACTGTAATTACTCATTTTTTAACGTTTTACACGACGTGGTAGAAACTCATGGTTTTGCCAATATTAACTTAGTAGCAAAATTTTAAGAAGAAGAATGATCTAGATATTACGAAAATGTACTGGTCAACTGTAAAAAGTTTTTATGAAAAACTTTATATCATATAGATATCAAAATACCAATTATTTTTAGTTTGTAAATACAAATCTTATATATATTTTTTAATTTAACGCACAAAAATCGTCACATGTGATGTGGTTACGAGAATATTAGGAATTATGTACATAAGTCATTGTTGTCTAGAGTTAGCTGGACAACTCAAAAATAACCGACCGACCTTAATGAAATTTAAATCAAGGAACTGCATTTCTCACTATAGATCTTTGTTTGAAAAATATACATTTAATAGTACCCGTGAATGAAAAAACAAACCCGGGTTTCATGTTACCCACGGAAAAGTATGAGAGAAACAAAACTTTTTCTTCACGAAAGCTTGTTTGATCTATAAATATAATATCATAGTTTAATTGATAGATACCGTAAAGTTAAATGTGAATAGATGCGTCAGACGCGGATCTACAGGAGGGTAAAAAAAGTGAAATTTCCCTCCCAAATCTTAAAATATATTTGTTTTGGACACACATAATACAGTGGTCTGGACAATATGCAAAACAGTTCTACGCAATATTTATTATAATATTTCCTTCCCCAAATAAAATTCCGATACGCCACTGTTATGCGTACAGGCTACGAAAGGTTTTTCCCCAGATGTGTGTTTATTTTAAAAATTCCAAACCATTTCTTTGTGGACCTGAATGAATAGAAGAGCCCTTTTTTAGAATGTTGGTATAAAATATGGTGACCATGTGTTTTTGGTTGTTTCATATAGACTCAAGTGGTCTGGAATACTTTTATAGCCTGTAAATTGATTTATGGGCCAAGACGTTTTAACTTAAATAAAAGGTCAAAATTTAAAAAAATATTTAACGGTTTTTCCTTCGAAACCTTTCTTGGATATTTAAAAAAAATGCAGCCTAAATAAAAAAAAGTTTTACCATACTTAAATTGATTCAAGCAAATATACAGGGTTTTTTTTCAACGATATTTGCAATAATTTTCAAAAGTTGATTTAGTTTTTGAAAATAGTTTATTTGCTTGAATCACACTAATGAAGTCGTTTAACTAATTTATGTCTCGTTAACCAAAGGGTATTCGTTATGTATAACCTAAATTTCCATATTTCCATATTGCGTTTTCTCTTTTACCAGTCTTTAATTATTAAATGGGAATTATGATATATTTATTTTAATAATTATTATTTATGTTAATCAATATTTTTTTTAAGATTCTGTATAAAATTATTACTAACTCAAAATACGCGAGTTTTTATTTTAGGAAAAATAATAAATAAAATAAAAAATATCAAATACCTTTATCCAATTTCAAAGGTCAAGTCAAATTTAGAAAAATAGATTGATTTATCATTATCTTTGGTTAAATTTTAGAAACAATTATTATTACTTCTCCTATATAGTATGGAAAAGGAACTGCTAAGCAATATTTTTAGGTTATCTGGTATTTTGGTGTAAACCTACATATTACATCAAACATGGTACTTTGATCTTATCGAATTTATTTATTTAAATTGTTTATATTTTTAGTTATTTAAAATATGCTACTTAATTGTGTATATCTTTTTTAATAAAAATCAATAATGTACCTATATAGTCATAAAGACATGGACATGACCTGTAAACTTGGTCTTTTTAATAAAAATTACAAGAAAATATCTTCTAGCTTCAAACTAATCAAAACGATTTGACTGTTATAACAAATTATCGCTTTAAAACAAGAAAAAAGGGTTAAGAAAAGCCTTTACTGTGTTAGGACATTGATTTGTGGCTTTCTTTAGCCTTATGCAATAAAAATGCTATGATATTATGTTTTTTTTTTCAAAAATTACTGTATGGCTTTACAAAACATTATTTCACTCAAGACATGGTCGATAGCACCAATACATTTGTTAAATCGATCGTCTTTCTGTCAAACAAATGTATTGTAAACTGGAGACCTTGGGAAAATAAAAGAGGTAGTGGAAGACCACAAATGAGATGGGCGCACGATTTGAAGAAACATGCGGGAACTAGATGGATGAACACGGCGTCATACAGGAAAGAGTGGAAGATATTGAAGTAGGCCTATATCCAAAGATGGATCGAAGAAGGCTAAATAAATAGATAGATAGCACCATTTTTTTTTTAAGTAATGAATGTACTGTTAAAATTACCAATGCAAAAGTTGCTTAATTACCGTGCGAATAAATACCTAACTTAAAAATTACTGTCAAAAAAAAATTATGTTTTCTGTCTACTGTGTTCTATGGTAACTTGTGAATGTCACACACATTATGCACAGAAAAATGAGATCTTCACTCTTGTTACTTAGACACTAAAACTAGTGCTAGTTTATAACAAATAATGTTTAATTACAACTTGTGCAATGTCAGTCACTGCTCTAGGTGGCATTTTAGTGTAAAATACAGATGATAAAATAAAGGACTTTATAAATAAAAATTTTGACTCGATCTAAAATATGTACTGAGATAAACGCTTATGGGTAGTTCTCAATAGGTAATATAGTCCTTTCTTAAGTTTAGTTAGTTAACGTGTTTTGACTTTTAAGATAATTGGTGGATAATTTATTTATTTTTCCAGTAAAGTTATTATTCAATACAATGACATACGAATAAAAAAATAGGATGAAACTCTCTCTAAATAGGCTAAGTTGTGTTTTAAGATGGTAACTAGTAAACCGATATGGATGCCATTTTTATTTTTTCTACAAAAAAGGTTTAGTTTTCTGTTAGGTTAACGTTTTGATTTTTTAAAATATGAAAAATAACGTACATTTTTCGCTAAAGGTGGTTATTTTATTGCTTTGATTTAAAATAGGTCGAATTTTCTTAATATCCTTTCTTAGAATATAACTAGATCTTTTTTCGAAAAAAATAGGTCTTCAAAGTTAGACATGTACCAAATTTTAATGTTGACAAAGATCAGTATTTTTTTTTCATAATATGAGCTTTTTATCAAACTCCATAATCATTTTTCTCTTTCTACATCATGGTTTTAACTCAGAATGATCTATTTGGTAATAAGTCGTTTTAGGTTTTAATTTCAAAGGTGTTAATATTTAATAAGATATTTAAGTGTGATGAGTTCATTTATTAACATAAATAGTTAATTACCTAATTACTTCGCATGTAGCGGAATAATTCCTTTAAGGGCAAACATAATGACAAAATAAAGCAAAAATAATTTTTATTGTGATTTTTTCCCAAAATGTTTTTATTATGCTACATCTACATAATACCTGAGACAAAATTAGTTTATGACTTTACAAACAAACACAAGTTTTTGTTCGGACAATTTAGTTGGCTTTACCTGAATCATAGAAAATTGAATGAAGGGTTCTACACTAGGTTTTTTCATTTCATAATATTTAATTAGGTATACCATTTTGCAAAAATGGCTTGACAATAACTTACGATAATAAACGACAATATACTTTTAATTTAATTAAAAATATTATGAAACGAAATTCACTTGATTACCTACATGTTAGTGAAAGAAAATAAATAAAATAAAGTCTCTCTCAAAAAAACCAAAAAAATATACAGGAGGTTTTTACATTTACCTCACTTTACTTAAAAGCTGTGAATTTGCAGATAGTGCTGATAATATCCAACTTAAGAAAAAAAATCAAATTTTCTTTTATGAAAAGAATAATACGTACTTTAATAAGAAAATTATAAAGCAAAAATAGTTCGACAGGTACGTTGTTTTAAAGAATGCTATGTTTGAATGCTATGTTTTGTAACACAAAACGTAAAAAAAGTTTTTATTTTTAATTTGATAATATTTGAATAGAATCGATTTTTGCTGTAGCTACATTTATTTAGTCCATGGTTTTAACAAATTAGGGCTTTTAAAATTTTAAAAGATTTACTTGTAGACCATATAATAAAGAAATTTCTCATAATCGACAAAGTTGTTACTGAGATACAAAGAAATCAGTCAGTCACAGTTTATTTTCCAAAAAGAAACTTGTGTGTAATCTGAAAAAAAAATACATTTTTAAAATCTGGAAATATAAAAAAATATAAAATTTGAAAATACTTCGTGGTTGCTTACTGTTAGTTTGAACTGGTAAATCTCAATCATATATGTATGATATAGAGAGTACAAAAATGACAACAAAAAATATCTATCACATATTCTATACAAGATATTGCTAGTAGCTAGGTCTTTTTTTTTGAGTTTATCCTGACCAGACACTTTACAACAGTCCAGTAGCACAAATTTATGAGAGATGAACGTTTGCATGGAAAAAGTAGTTAGAAATTATAAATTTTAATGTTATGATGCAATATCAATGGAAAATTACTTGAGATTAATTAATTACACCACTGTGGATACTTAGATGGTCAAATAATTAGGCTTAGGTACTTTTTGCCAAATGAAGTTTTAGCTATTAAACAAACAATAAAACCAAAATAAAGTAGAAATATCGATATCTATGAATAAAAATACTTATAAAAACAATGTTATAATGACTTAACATAAATTTTTGTATTATTTAAACAAAAAATGTTATTAAATATTAATAAAAAAGGTTTAATGGTTCAAAAAAAACAAAAAAAACTGTTATTAAGGCAATAAAATAAATAGAAAATATCCTCCCTTAGTTATATTTGACGGGTGTCTTCAAAAAAAATCAGTTGTTTGTCAGAGGAAGGGTTGGCAATTATTGTTTCAGCCAACTGATCAAAAATAAAGAGTTGCAATGGACTCCTTTTTTGTGTTTTTAATAAAATATTCTTTAAAAAAAATTCAGCTAGAAAAACAAAAGCTTAAGGAGCTTTTCGAATTTCGACAAAATAGGCTTTTAATGGCAAGAGAATGATAAGTTTAATGAGACTTTATTTTAACAACACTGTGCTACAATTAAGACAAAATAATTATAAGTTATAACTCAAATCTAAAGTTCAGTAAAGCTTTATTAAGGCAAAAGGTTGAACCAATCGCATGCTGGGGATTCCGTCATCCAGATAGAAATGAAGAGCATTTTATTTGCTGGCATATTTGGATAGTATTTAAACTTAACTTTTCAATAAAAAAAAATATTCTACCAATTTATCTTTTCAAAATTTAAAGTGATCATATATCAATAGAAAAATTGTCATGACATTGACATTTGCCTTGCATTTACTTTTTCAAGGACAAAAAAATATTCAAAAATATTAAAAAATACATAAAATAATTGCAACACAGATTATAACGTTAGTAAAATAAACAACGAAAAACAGTTATGGCACATGTTCCAACAAATTAGTTTTGGTTTTCAAAAACTAGACAAGACTATTTCTTTTTAAACGAACAATTTTACAAAAATTTCCTTTAGTTTTTCCAACAAAATACTACCAATGGGTTAACTAAAGTACTACTGAGTTTTTCTCAAACTTTCAACATAAAATTTTCACAAATTTTCCATAAAATTTTTTCACGAATTTTCCAAAAACTAAATTACCCTGAACTACTGACTCCACTTTGTAACAGGGGCCTGTGTGTGACAGTGGTACTGTCACCTCAAGTGGCCAAGGCTTAAATGTTGTAAGCTACCAACTTAGGCTACAACTATATAAATTATAAAAAGATTAAATGTTACTATATGTTATTAGATTTACACGATCTCGAAAGGGAATTGCGGTTTTTGGAGGAAAAGTATGCTATAAACGTTTTTCTCAAATGTATAACTAATAGGATAATCATACATACCTTTTCAATTTTCTTCTTGTAGCTTCACACTTTCACTTCTTATATTTATTAGTTGAATATCGACTTTTTACTACTATTAAACTTTTGTATTCAAATATTTACACTTCTTAAACTTGTAGGCCTTATAAACCTTTTATATATTTGTTGTAAATATATATATTTATCAACATCTTAAACGTTGATTGAATGAGTGAAACTATTCAATCAACTGTTTAATTTACTTAATATTACTGTTTAGGTTTGGGATATGTTATTAATTAAAAATGCCGATTTTAGGGCAACGAATGGTTTGTATTTTGTTGTTAAAAAAAACCATAAAACAGTTAAACACATTATTTCAAAACACTGGAAACAGTAATAATTAATGACTTTAAAATCAATAAACTCCAAAAGAAAATACTAAAATAATTATGAATAATAAAGATAATAGCTTATACAAAGTTAAAATAATTGACAAATTTCCCCAGTTGAAATAAACCCCCCCTTAAGAAGTGTGAATGAAAGCGTAACGTACCAGGCAAAGACAAACTAAAGAGTAAAGTAAAATCCAACTTTCGAAAGTTTCAATACCCCGCTCTCTAGATATTCTCGTTTGTCGCTAGCTGATTGGGCTAAATTTAAGCTTTCTTTAACGGATTTCTTCCACCACTCTTCTCTACAGACACTCTTGGTTGCAGTGGTCTGAATCTTAAGCTCTCTCGCATTGGCGAGAAAGACAAATTGACAAAATACCACCGCAATTCAAAGATGCGTGGATTTAGAAATTCGATAAAGTTTAAATCTTACAGTGTGTTTCTTAAAAGTTGAAAATAGTTTACCAAATTTGTTTCCAGTTACAAAATATGAATTATTTTGATGTTAGTGGCTCAAAGGACATATTAGCCGAATACAACTTTTATTAAAATACAGCGAACCTGAAAATATGCCCAAAAACAAGTCGCCGAGTTGCCATAAATTTTACTTAATCTTAACCTAGTCTTGCATATAATTAATGCTTGTTGATGTCAAAACAATATTTAATTAAAAATCTTTAAAAACTTATAAATGGCAAAAATACCATTTATGCTCAAATCCCGTTTTGTTACACAGACAATAATAACTATTCATAGCCCTTTAAATGACCATATTTTCTTTTATTATTTTGTATCAGCGGTCACATACACGTATCGCCGCACCGGTTTTGTTTTATTGAATTTCTGACAGGCGGTACTGTGATCGGCGTTACAATAATATTTTATCTGTGCAAGGTTTACAAAATTAATAATAAAATGAGGTTATGGTACTCCTTGTAGAATTTTACTTGTTTCTTTTTAATTTAAAGAAAGATATTTTTTCAAATAACCTATTTGACCGGTGTTACGACAAAAAAACATACTCGGGACCGGATATTGTCGTAATTTGAGAAAAATTTAAATAAATATAATAAAAACTGACTATTTAAATGCAAAATGACTAGCAGCAATGTTTCCGTAGCACAAGACTTAAAGCAGACTAATATTAGCGCCTCTGGCGTCAAAAATATAAGCAGATATGGGGTGCTACCGGCGTTTTACACTATAGCTGCTATACCTTGTGCTTTAAGGCACTACGAAAACTTTGATATAGTCAATACGAGTATGGAAGATATTTATTGAAATACTACGTAAATGTTTCTACAATCGTAAAACTGTTAACTAAACATTTTCAACACTTTATAATAAAATACAACAGATTTACTATAAGGAGCAGGGATATATGACCGGCGTTACCTTGAGTAATTTGTTGAACCAGCATTATAGTCATTAAGGGCACAACTCACCGACTATTTTTCGCGTTCTTTAGCGTGAACGGTTCACATTTAAGGCACATTCTAAAGAAATTAAGGAACCCTTTTCGCTTAGAAAAGTAAAAATTAGGGTGCATTTGGCAGATTTTTTGCCAGACTTTTACGCTTGACTTTATACTGCGCGGGAAGTTTTTTTTTTTAAATATTTCTAATCTAAATTATAAGATAAACAAACTATCATTTTATTTTTACTGTGTTCGCAACTTTACAAACACCACAGTTAAATTAATTCGATGGAGTCCAAAGTTACAATTGTTTCTGCTGACCTGCTAAAGGATCAGTGGCGGTTTCTCCAAAAGTGCACATGTGCACGTGCGCTCCCAAATTTTACTTTAAAAAATATTAAAATTTGATCATTCTTTAATTTAATTAATAATTGCCCCAAAAGGAATTCACTAAAGACTGGAATATTAACTACAATTAATACTTGGTACATATGTGTTTGTATTCGTGTTCAACCAGCCTGCGATGAATGGATATTCTCGTGGTTACATTCTTTACTTTTAGTTACTGGAACCAAATTCTCTGCACCGTGGAAGTTATGTCGCATTCTAATTAGGAAATATAGAAAGAGAGGACAACATGTCCCAATAGAATTTTACAGTACATAGAATCTGAGCCTCCCTTCGGCCGTGCTCTTCTACATAAATTAGCTCCGATGCCGCCCGCATATTTGTAAACGACGTCCGTGATTGCGATTCGGTTGTAGCCCGAACGCTGCCGTAACCGTGTCAATGAAGCCCTATTCTACATTGACACGGTTCGGTTACGGTGGCGATCGATACGAATTATTTCTTAAGAAAGATTGTGGTTCTGAAATCCAGACTGATTTTTAACGAACATTTTTGCGATCACGGGTGTTAGTTACCCAAGCGATTGACCATTCGTCTGCTATTTACCAGAGATGTTCGGGCGAAAGCCGACTGGCGATCCTGGGTGTTGTATACCAATATGCATGCCGCCCGCACCCCGGTAATGACCCCGCGGTCACGGTTACCTTTGCAGAGATACAGCAGCTCCCGCGCACCTGTAATTAGTGCGCTTGGACAACTTGAAATTGTCGGTCGGGCGCGGGGTTGGCGATTTGGCATGATTTTATGTAAGTACCGGGTGGTTTTTTATAACCGGAGCACTCAGCAACTTTATCATTGTAAATAAATTGAGATTTCTTTGGTTAATTACGGATACGGTATCTCGTACGGAACGCACGTATTTTCATGCTCTTGGATAATCTACGTTTTAGTACTGATAAACTTAATCAAATATTACAAGTTTGATACCAAAAAAAAGTTAAAAAAATTATACCTTTCATTCTTAAAAAAGTAGTTTAATATAGTAAACTTCTACTGTGATAATTAATTAAAAGAGTGTCAAGGTCCCAGTTATTAATAATAAATACAAGTGATAAATTTATTAAAGTACAGAAAAAACTATCGTAAGATAAGACGCGAGAAATAAAACCTTAGACTAAATAAAAACGCCGTGGAGTGCCAATGACTCGCCCAAAGAAAAAGCCGGTTTCGATGACCTGTCCTGTATGCGAGAAAAATATTACAAAATCACACTATAATATTATTTGTAAAGGCGAATGCGGCTTGTCATTTCATAAATCATGCAGTGGTCTAACTGATGTTCAGTTCGAGGCCTTCTCAAATCAAAAATATAATAAATGGCAATGTCCCAACTGCCTGGAGGACGAAAGCGAGGAAGAAGAATCCGATGAGGAATGCAATGAAAATGTTGGTTTTATACCGTCCGTGCCGTCCCAGGGATCTTCTTCGAGAAATTCGAGAAGATTTAGTGGCTTGCACCAGGAACGGAAAGAGTCAACGTCTATCTTAAGAAATTCCAGAAGATTTAGTGGCTTGCATAACATCGATCATGTAGATATTGAAGCTATTTTAGCTAAGCCTAATCCTAGCATCAAAGAAGTACTGCTATACTTTAACAAACGATTTGAGGGGCTTGAAAGCTCGTTGGAATTTAAATGGAAGATTGTCGATGATGTTGTAAATTCGATAAAGGATTTAAAAAAGGAGAATCAAAAATTGCAAAAAGAAAATGAGTCCTTAAAAACCGAAATCAACAACATAAAGCTAGATGTTGAGACTTTAAAGGGAAAGGCCCAAAAGGTGCAAATGGATGGCAAGAGGAAAAACCTAATTATTTCTGGTATTGAGGTTACGGCAAATGACAACCCAAAAGAAATCACCGCAATGGTTTTTTCTAAAATTAATATTAATATAAATGAAGATTTTTCCGCAAAAGTTTTACCCAGCCGCACTAATTTGAAACCCATCTTAGTCTCTCTGACCAACCAGGCTACACGGGATGATATTCTGAAAAAACGCAAAGAAAAGCGTTTTCTTGATACAATAGAATGAGGATTCGCTGGAGAAAAGAAAATAATCTATATTAATGAAGATCTTGATCCTGATGTAAGGAAATTGCTTGTAGATGCGAAAAAACTTCGTCTACAAGGGTATAAGTTTATTTGGTGCAAAAATAATCGTGTTTTTATCCGAAAAGACGAAAATAGTGATAAAGTGGAAATTAAATCAATTCAGCAAGTGAATGCTTTACTGGGCTAATCAGGAATTCCGTTTTACCAAAGTAAGTTTATTTTTGTTTATTATTGTTAGTAACTAAAATCGGAATTTAATCTTTTTCTAGCAATGGCGAACATAAAAATTGCACATGTTAATATTAGATCACTTTTTCCTAGTATTGGTAAAATCAAGAAAACGTTGAATCAATGTAAAATCGATATACTTGGTATAACGGAAACCTGGTTAAACCATAAAATCGATAGCAGAATGGTTTTTATAAATGGATATACATTTTATAGAGTTGATAGGTCTCCCTTGCGGCAGGTTGAGAAAAAGAGAGGAGGTGGTGTGGGAGTCTTTGTGAGTAAAATCTATATGTTTGTGGCGGATTCATTTTACAAACACAACTTTTTCTGGGTATTACGCCACTAGTAAGGAAAAATTATTTTAAAAAATTATAAAAAACCACTGCGTTTCTCCTAGAAAAATAAAAATCACTAATTTGTCAGTGGCTTTCTATAAAAAAACAACTTTTTCTGGGTATTACGCCACTAGTAAGGAAAAATTATTTTAAAAAATTATAAAAAACCACTGCGTTTCTCCTAGAAAAATAAAAATCACTAATTTGTCAGTGGCTTTCTATAGTCTTTGTGAGGTCGGACATTCCAGTTAAAGAGATTAATGTTGTTAAAAGTGTCGATTTGGAACAAATTTGGATTATGCTTAAAATAAATAACGTGAGCTTAACTTACGGAGTGTTATATCGGCCTCCTGCTAAAAGCATCCCAAGTGCTCTTCAAAATCTTGACACTACTCTCTCCGCTCTAATTCCAATGACTGATGAATTAATTATCATGGGGGATTTAAATATCAATTTATTAAATCAAAATCGTTGCTCTGACTTGTTTAATAACTTTGCAAATATATACGGTTTTTCTCAACTTGTCACAGGTGCGACAAGATATTCTGCTGATACTTTTAGTTTGTTGGATGTTATCCTCGTTTCAAATGATAACCTTGTGACATCCGAGGTAGAACATATACAAATGCATAATGAAACTGACCATCAACTGATTGCTTGTGAGTTAAGTATTAAAATACCAAAGCTCATACCAAAACTGGTCACGTATAGAGACTTTAAACATCTCAATCTAGTCCAATTTAACAAAGATTTGAAAAATATGAATTGGGCAAAAATTTTGGATGAAACTACCGTAGAGGAAAAGGTCTCTATATTAAACCAATATATAAAAGTTATTTTCGATATACATGCACCTTTAGTAACACGGAAGGTTACAAAGCCTAGGTCACCATGGATTACGGATGTTCTAAAAATTATGAAAAATGAGAGAAATAAACTTTTTTCAGTTTACAAAAGAACTTTAACGCTGGAATCCTGGGAAAACTATAGGCGTTTGAAAAACATGTTTATTACAGCATGTCGATCAGAAAAAAAAGCCTATTTAAATCAAATTCAAAAAACTGGTTCCAGCAAGCAGCTATGGAATACTCTTAATGACTTAAATATCTATTGCAAAAAAAGAACTGTTGACTTGCCTGAGATATTAAAAAATCCTGAAGCAATTAATAATTATTTTATTTCTGCAATACAAAAAATTAACAGCACTGTAAACCCTGAAACATTAGCCAGGTTCAAGGACAATCATTACTCAGATAACATTAGTTTTTCGTTTAAGGAAATTTCTGAACAAGAAGTCATAGCTACAGTTTATTCTGTCAAGTCAAATGCTTCAGGGATCGATGGTTGCAATTTGGAAATGGTAAAGCTTTGTAGTCCTGTAGTGTCATTTTTCCTGACTGATATTTTTAACACCTGTATTAGAACAGGTCACTATCCAGATTCTTGGAAACTTGCACTGGTGCTTCCTCGACCTAAAATAAACAACCCTCAAAATATTTCTGATTTAAGGCCTATAAGCCTATTACCGATATTTTCCAAAATTTTTGAAAAATTGTTACACAAACAAATACAGTCTTATTTAAATGAGAATGACTTAATCAAAAATCATCAATCAGGTTTTAGGCAGGGCTTTAGCACAACTACAGCTTTATCCAATGTACTGGATGATATTTTGAGGGCTACCGATGATGGAAAAGTCACCGTGCTAACATTACTGGACTATAGTAAAGCGTTTGATGTAATAGATCATGGGTTGCTTTGCGCTAAACTAAGACACTACGGATTTCAGGAATTTGCAGAGAAACTGATTCAAAATTACCTAACAACTCGAAAGCAGGCAGTCAAAGTAGACGGAAAGCAATCAACATTTGTCGATGTCATGAAGGGGGTCCCGCAGGGCTCAATCTTGGGACCGTTGTTGTTTATAATCTTCACAATGGATTTGCCAAAAGAAGTGTGCTCGGATACTGATGAAGAAAATCCCGAACTACATCAATTCGCAGATGATACACAGGTTTCGTATAGTTTTCTCGCCTGTGATATACAAAAAGCACAAAATACTATAAACGGCACATTGCAGCGGATATTGGATTATTCGAATGACAATGGTCTTAGGATGAACCCAGATAAAACGATTTCCGTTTGCTTTGGAAGCAAAGCATTAGACATTGGGAAACGTATAAAATTATCAATTAATAATGTACCCATCGAAATAAAAACAGAAACAAAAAATCTCGGGTTGGTTTTTGACAGTTCTTTAAGATTTAAAACGCACGTAAATCAAGTTGTCCAAAAAAGCTATTTCTCTTTAAGAAACTTGTACAAAAGCAGGCACCTTTTAAACGAAAAAATTAAAAAGAACCTATGTGACGCACTGGTGTTAAGCTACTGCAACTACTGTTATACAGTCTTCGGTCCATGCCTAGATGAGAATACAAAGCGTAAGCTGCAAAAAATTCAAAACTCTTGCATAAGATATGTTTTTAACTTAAGAGCCAGAGATCATGTTACAAAAAAACTCAATGAGTTGGGCTGGTTGAATTTGAAAAATAGGCTTAAGTTACAATTTGCATGCTTGGTACAGAAAGTTATTAAATCTAATACACCATCATATCTGCGGGCAAAACTTACACACTGTCACAATGTACATAGTCGAAATACTAGATTCAAAGATAAGTTAAATATTCCAAAACATAGAACTAAGATCTTTGAAAGGTCTTTTTCGTACAATGCTGCCAACATATTTAACTCTATACCACGAGCAATCAGTACTGTAACTCTCACATCCGCAACTTTTAAGTTTAAATATAAAAAAACATTACTGGCGTTGCAAAAAGGTTAGGTATTAGGCTGGAACTAAAATTTATAAATAAATTCTCTTTTTTTGATTTTTCTTTGAGATTTTTATTTTTATTTTTTGTAATACTGTATTAGGATAACAATGTAAAATTTAAACCTCAGTTAACAGAAGCTTCACGCTTAACTTCGCTGAGTATAAAATAAAGTCCTTTTTATTTATTTATTTATTTATTTATTTATTTCGACGATTTAGTCTACGACAATGGCGGAAGTTTCAGGAGCAGTCGCCTTATTGAAATTTTTAATTGAAAACAAATTGCAAACAGATTTTTCAGAAACAGTTTCAGTGCTAGAGGCAGTGGTTACGATGCCTATGACAACCGCAGAAGCAGAACGTTGTTTCTCTACCCTAAAGAGAATAAAACTTTCCTTAGTAGCACAATGGGTGAGAATAGATTAACTGCCCTAGCATGTTATCTATTGAGAAAAAAATGATTCAAGAAATTCCAAAGTTCAATGAATTGGTTATTGAAGAATTTATTTAAAAAAAGGACAGACGCCTTCATTTTCAATACAAGACGTGTTTGTGAAAGATAGAAACTAGGTATGATATATTTATTATTTATTTATAAAAACAATAATAACAGGTAACTAATATCTAACTAACTAACTTATTTTTTAATTATTTGCTCTAAATTATATGATAGGACTGGCCCACTGGATGGCCCAAAAAGTTATGCGTGACACTCAAAAAAAAATTTCGCCTGCGCCGCAATTTTTTTTTTTTGGGTGTGCACCCCCAAAGTTTTTTACCACGCGCCGCCACTGTAAAGCATACATTTTATGTTCCGTCTGTTTCTTCCCGCTCTCACCTACTACCTTCTTTACAGAATTGAATGCTGATAACGAAATCATTTTTGAGAAAACTCCAACTCTGCGATAGGGCCAAATATCATAAGAAATCGGGCTAGAACTCGGGTTAAAACGACACCCATAAGAGAATACCCTAAAAGGATTTAACCGTGATGTAATATAAAAGGATACAGGTCCGTTTTCCCAATATTCCCGTAAAGCCCTACTAAGTAGAAATAAAATAAAAATGAACGCGTCTCGTCGGATCCGTAAAAATGATATTGAATTCCTATTTCTTATTCCGGGTCCGTGGTGACCCGAATGGTTTCATATTATTGTGGTAATATTGATTTTAAAACCGCATGTTATGGCGTCTCCTTTGGGACTCACAAATAATTTAATACGGATACGGAATAGATGCCATAGATACTCGATCGCATATGGACATCAGTAAAAACCGTTGTTTACTCGCAACAATGCAAATCCAATGCATGAATTTATATGTTCTCTGGAAAATTAACGTTTTCTTATTTTCTTATGAAGATGGTGCCAATCTGTCACATTCGTTCTTGCCCAATTAGAGCCAATTGGGAAACAGTACAACAGGTTGGTTAAATTAGACCCGCAAATCCTATTATTTTTCTAATAGATCTCTCTAAAAAAATGACGCGTGAAACTTTTCTGTTTTGTGTCCTTTTTTGACTAACTTGAGTTAGATTTAGATCCGGTAAGGGCCTACCCAGTTCTTTAATTTTGATTTTATCTTCCAAAGAAAGATTAGAAAAATTGCCTTTAATAATATTAAGGACGCAATTCATTATCAAGATCAATAATAAAAATTCGCGGTAAATTATAACAACTAAAAAAACAAAACAATATGAATAGTGTAAAAAAACTACCGGATTATCATGTTATATTAATCAGACTGGCCCATAACATATTGACAAGCAGACCGAACCGCGATGTTCTGTGGACTGGCCGTAAAGTATTTGCGCCTTTCTTTGCATTACTGAATGAAGTGCTTTATTGTCCAAAAACTGACACAATGATCAGTTCTTATTGACAAAGCTTACTTATTTAAAAAACTTGTTAAAACTAACTTAAAAATTTTGTAAAGGCTGCAGCACATTTCAAGGTAATAAATTAATATATATACATACATGAGAAAAGTAAAGCTAAACCTACTAGAATTTTCAACAATTTAGACTTACACAACACAATATTTTAAAATAATTAATTTTTTTTTATATATATGTATATACCAAAAATAAACTTAAAATTATGTATATAGGTATATATTTTTATAGAGCATAGAAAAAAGGAACACATCAACCTGTGTAGTTGTATAAAATATAAAAAATTATTTAAGGTCCTTCAAAAAAGTCGTTAATTCTATAGTATGCCTTCTGTACCAGGGTATTTTTTAATGTTTTTCTAAAATATCCCAAATCATGTACACCCCTAAGCATGGGGTCAATATGATTATAAATTTTAATGCCATTGTAGTTGAGTGAATTACGGACAAGTGCTGAATGAGGAATCGGGAGGGGAATTTCATGAGACTGACGTGTGGCATATGATTGCTGATGGGCTGGAAGAAAATTTCTTTTTGGTGGGGCCAACAGTGAGCTCTAGGATGCGAGTTAGATAGATTTCTAACTGCTCTTTTCTGAAGAACGAAAACAGATTGGAAGAGAACATTGGAACAAGCTCCCCAGAAAGGTATAGCATATGTCAGATGTGACTCTACGAGAGAAAAGTAAACATTGCGTGCGACTTCTTTTCCTAGGTTTTCGTAAGTTACGCGAACTGAAAAGCATCCAGAAGCAAGCTTCCTATTAAGAGTGATGATGTGAGGATAAAATTTAAGCTTTTCATCAATAAATAAACCCAGGAACAGTTTTTAAGCTTGGCAGTGTGCAGTTAAATTCCATGAGATGAGTTTTGGACATGTTAAGGCAAAGGCGATTAGCATCACACCATTGTATTATTTTTCTCAGATCCTCAGAAATATCCAAAATAATTGTTGAAGGTCTTTGTTATGCCACAAGACGGTGGTATCATCTGCAAAAAATTTAAATAATCCTGCTATATCAAGCTTTGCTAGATCGTTGATATATATCAAAAAAAGAATAGGACCAAGTGCGGATCCTTGTGGCACACCACATGTAATGTTCTTTTTCTGAGAGGAGTTCCCATCCAGATGCACGGACTGTGTTCGTTCTTTTAGGTAGCTTTCGAACCATGAATAAACCCTTCCTCGAAAGCCGTATGCATGAAGCTTCCGCAGCAGCGTTCCGTGACTAACACAGTCAAAGGCCTTTGACAGGTCACAGAACTCTGCAGCGCAAGCCTCCTTCTTATTTAGCATCAGATGTGGATTTGTTTGATTGAAAGCCATATTGATGTTCAGTCAGAATATCCTGGTGATCCAAGAATGATAGCACTCGACTTTTAACAAGAGTTTCCACAAGTTTTGATAGGGTTGATAAAAGAGAAATTGGTCTATAGTTTGACGGATTAGTATGCTCACCACCCTTAAACAGAGGAATGATTTTGGCTATCTTGAAGCAGGATGGAAAGGAGCCTGATAAAAATGACACATTTATCGCATCTGATAAAATAGCAATAGCACTATTTGGAAGGCTTTCTAGGATTCTAATGGAGATACCATCATCTTTTTTATTTTTAATAAGCCGTATTGTTTTTAGAACTTTATATGGAGTGGTAGGTGTAAACCACTCGAACGACTCTGGCACATGTATATCGAAAAGGTAAGATAATGGGTCTTTTGTTGAATTGAGATTTTTTGTTAAATTTTGTCCCACCGAACAATAAAAATTGTTTAAAATATTATTGTCTATATTTATTTCTAAGGATTTTTTTACTCTATTGTTGAGCTCGCTTACAATGGCCCATGATTCCCGTTGTTTGTTATTCGAGTTTTTTAGACGTTTAGAGTAGTAATAACGCTTTGCTTCGCGAATAACCTTTTTATAGATTTTTTTGTAAACTTTATAATATGATTGTACCATTTCATTTTCCGAATAAGCTTTTCTTAAATTATTTAAAAATCTGAGATTGTCGGCAGACGTACGGATGCCCAAAGTCAGCCATCTTTTCGTGTCCTTTCGTTTGGGCCTCAAACGACGAACAGGAAAGGTACTATTAACGATGTTTGCCAAAGAAGTGTGAAATGATACAAGAGGATCGGCTTCATGAAGAGCACTAGACCAATTAAAATACTCACAACTTAATCTAAAACGTTGGAAATTTTGGCTGCTATAAATGCGACCCAGCACTCCAAAGGAATTCTTGCCAGAATGGCATTGTGATCTGACAGATTTGGATCAAAGATAACACAAGGTAGTTCGCCTTGAATATTAGATGCGATATAGTCAATGGTTGTTGAAGAATTTGCAGTCACGCGTGTAGATTTGTGAACATGCATTTGAAGGTTGAAGGACTGGAATAAATCTGTTAATTTAATTGTCGATCTATTATCTTTGTCTTCAAAATCTATATTAAGATCAACAGCCAGTATAAGTTTTTGATTTAAAGGAAATTTAAAACCTCTCAAAAAAAATATTCAAACCACATCCGGGAGACCGATATATGCACACAATGAAACACTTGGACTTTGTCGAATGAATAATGCAGAACTCAAACTGTCCCTCCACAATAAGATTGTCAAATTCATCACATGCTGAAAAACTATCAGGAATACAGTCACTCACCATGGCAACGGTTCCCCCATGTATAGAGTTTGTTCTACAATACTTGGAAATAACAAAATACCCTGGAACATACAGAGGCTCATCAGGCTTTATCCAGTGCTCAGTTAACAATATTATGCTAGGGAATTTTAAACTTTCTACAAGGACAAAGAGTTCGCCAGTTTTACTACGGACGGACTGTATATTTAAGAGCATCAATGAAATACTCGAGTCAGGGTTCTCTAGGCTAAAAAATGAGTTTTTTTGTTGTCTGTTTTTTGTGTAATTTTATTCGCATGCTGTAAAGCATTTGTTTCTATGACTGATAAGGCAAAAATATGTTTAAGGTCGCAACTCTTCTTTACATATTCTAATAAGTTCTGACAAAGGGATAATTTTGATAATTTATATTTACCGTTTATGACGAATTTGTCCAGAATTCGAACTGATGCATTCCTTTGATTTAACGTGTTATTACAAAAAGAGACATATTTCAGGCATTGATTAATACTTGTTGTTGAATAAGTTAATGAGATAATAAGGTTGGTATATTTCCCTATCGAGAACAGTTTATTTAAAGAGTATGGATTTAAACTATAAATATTGTCTAAACTAATGCAAACTATAACACTATCTACGGCAGTAAAGTTCTTGGTTAGATGAAAAGTTCTGTTTGCCATTTGCAAGACTGAAAACCCAGGATGGCTTTCTCCATAAATAGAGTATTCAGGACTGTTTATAAGATTCAGTAGACCAGCAGCCATTCCTCTTGCGCTTTTGTCACCTATTATTAGAATCTTGGGTTTCCTAGGTGTACAGGAAACTTGTTCACATGAAGGAAGATCTTCATGGCGCGAGAATGTATTATAGGTCTACTTATGCAGCAGCATTCAATTCTTCAAGTAGACAGTCAGAGGAGTTGACCTCAAAGCAACTTATATTGCTTGTCGATGATGAAGCCAAGCACACATTATCATTGTTAGATGTAAATGGACTGAAAACAGTTTTCTTTAAGTTCTCCAGTTCATTAGAAAGAAACTCATTATCTTTGTTGAGAGTTTCTATCGAGATTAACATTTGTGCATTATAATTTTTTAAGTCTGCGAGAGAGTCAAGAGATTTATGTAGTTCGTCTTTGCATGCATAATAGTCAGCTTTGAGTGATTTAAGAGTGTTTTGCAGATCTGGCATCTTGTCCTCAGACGTACTCAAGCAAACTCCAGTTACTGCAGTTTGACATGAGATGGTTTGTGTGGGGTTATTCATGGCGCATGTTTGAGTGGAAACAGAATTTAAATTTAATTTACATTAAAACTGCGTTCTGACGCCTCTCCACTCCCACCCCATTACCATCGTCACGCGGGCCACGAGAAAACGAGCGGCTACCGATTCATCGATTCGTACTAAATCGTTTCGGCAGGTGGTCAGAGTGCAGAGCCAGAGTCGGAGCTGAACTTTAGTCAAGGTAAGCGTCGAGTCGAAAGAGAAAATTATAGAATAAGCAAATGATTAAATAAAAATTATTTTTTAATTAAGATTTATTTTATTTGTAAGAAGGGGCGCGCGGACATGCGGACTTAAAGAGCAGCCGCCCCTGTCCACCATGGACTCTATTCTTGTAGTCGTGAGATGTGATTGCTCTAATCGTGCGAAATACCAAAATCGCGCTGTGGTCAAAAAAGATTAATTTTATACCAATTATACCCAATTGCAGCAAAAACTGTTCTTTTGCCCTCTACCAGTACTACCTTAGGTGTCTCATAAAAAAAACATTCGTAGCAAGGTGTTTTCACTTGACACGTGAGGATTTAGATCTTGCTATTGGTGAAAGCTCTTCTGTTCACTATAAATGATCTATTACAATAAACGGCCCAGAATAAACTTTATATTGACTAATAGTAAGCTGGGATATAATCGCGCAATATCCTAATTTTCGAACCATTAGTGAGCAGATTACAAAATATTACGATAGTTCGGGAATAAAGAAGTTTTTAACCCATAAGTTGAGGCACGACTGTATTGGGAAAGGGTGTAAATAGTAGGTGGAAAATACTGTGTCGCTCATCGATATCTGCAGAAGTAGTCGCTTACAGAGCCCTGTTCTTCTCCAGTTCCATGCTTCACAGCTCCCATGGATGTTAACGTCACAGTTTAAATTTTAAAGAGATTTTGGAGGTGCCAAACAGGCAAAAGGTATTTGAGAGTAAACTTTGTTAATTTACACGAAAAGTCGCGGGTTTAAGTTCGTTTCTTATACGACATTGCGCACGGCTGCGGCTGTGAAGAGGGTCGGCTCTTCAGAAATGGCAACAGTGCAACAGGCGTCAGCACGTGTTGCAAGGGTTTCCAAGAGATGGCGCCAGTTGCCAAGCCTTTAAATATTTTTCCGTTACTTTTCGGTGCAAACATTCCATTACAACTTTGGCTACTCGGCAGTAGGATAAGTTGAAGAGAGGATCACTCGAAATGATAGCGAGTGGGAGTGAGGTTGGCAAGTGGATAGGGATTTTCATCCAATCTTTTGAAAGGGGATCCTTATCCGTGGGCGCCCTCTCGCAAGGTTGTTGTTGTATGGTGCAAAATAACTTTATATACTTGCTGTAGGTAATCGAAATTTGTAACCATATCTGCAGTAAATACCTGCCAGTCTAATGTAATTTAACCGATGCATATATACTTTGTCATCGTTTTGCGCGGGCTGGGAAGGTAAAAAGTAAGTAATATGTAAGATTTTACCTAGGTACATAAAATCCAGAAATTTTTTGAAGCTTTCTCTAATATGCGATTGCATACTGTTCTCTTGCCCTATAATAATAGAATGTTGCATGAGAATTTTTTGACAAGAAAAACAGGCGTGGCCAGTCTCTCAAGACACGTGAAAAGTTATAAACTTTCTATTGGCCGAATATTTTTTATTCTCATCAAATGATCTATTATATTGTGCAATGTTCAGAATCAGCAGACAAGGCCAAATCCTGCAAAAATCAATTGATTTCTTAGTAATTTTCCATGGGGTTAACTACATTTTTAAAAAGGAAAAATGTAGGTCAAATACTATCCCGATATTCCACCAGATTTTTTAGAGGTACATTTTAAAGATACCTTATTGTTTTTTTTTGTTTATAAATTTTAGCAAAAGCTTTTTAAAGTTTATTAACAAAAGTTAATATAACTTTTAAACTCAGTTTTTTTTTTTTGAAAAATTCCACATTAAATCCTCCTTCTATTTTCGACTAGAAATCAATGTTTTTCAATTAGAATGGCGTTGGTTTTATTTTTATACAATTTTAGTTACTTTCACAAATTGATTTTTAGGTTGCTCAAAAATATTTATATAATAAACAAAGCCCCGAAATAAATAATACAAAACATGGAAATCATTTTCTACAGATACCTAGCGATCGTATCTCTCTCGCACTTATTTGCAATGGTGTAAATACTAGAAATGCAAATTTAAGTGCTGGGGTTGCATGCTATGTATGACGTTAGGATAGTGAAAGATAGTGGCTGGCTTGTTTTGATAGCGCATGGTCATATTCATAGCTAAGTAAAATATAGCACTCTCACTGGTCAGGTTTGTGGTTCGGTTCGGTTCATTGGTTAAAGGCATATTTAACCAGAGGTAATTAAGTACGTTGTTATATAACAAATCACCTGGAAAAGTCGGACGGATACCCTTCATATTCTCCTGAATAAAATACTAATAGAAAAATTAATCCTAAACAACTGGAAAGAATCCATAACCATTATTTTACACAAAGACGATAGACCAGACCTTAAAAACTGTCGACCTACAACACTCCTTAATATAAAATTATAAGCTTTTTACGAAAATATTAACAGATAGACAAACAATAAAATTTAAATTAATCAAAAGAACAAGCAGAGTTCAGAAAAGGTTTTAGTACAGTTAACCACCTATTAACCATGAAAATCATAATAGAACGAGCCAACCAATACAACATTCCACGATATATTGCGCTTATAGACTTTAAAAAAGCTTTCGATAGCATGGGCAGTAATATAATAATAATAGCCGATTAGGTCAGAGATACACAGATGTAATAGCCAATATATATAGCGAAGCAACAACATCAATCAAAATCTACGAAGGAATCAAGCTAATCCTCATAAAAAGTGGTGTCAGACACGGTGGCAGAATATTTCATAAACTATCTGACTAGACTAGAAGATGTTTTTAAAAACTTAGATTGGGAAGATATAGACATTTTTATTCTGATGATTAATAACCGATAACAAAGGAGAACTGATAAAAATGCTGGAAGAACTCGATACAGCACCTAAAAATATAGGCTTGAGTATGAACTACACTAAAACTTAAATTATAACAAACAGATATGAAGATATCACAGTCAAAATAAACCAAATAAAACAAGTAGAGAAATATATATACCTGGGACAAATTTAACACATCATAAATGGCCTGGCTACTACACGATAAAGAAATTGCAATAATGCAAAAGAATCTCTTGTTGCAAGATATCTTAATGTCACTTTCAATTTTGGGGTTAACGCATCTCTCATGTGGGTATCCATTTTTATAATTCATGGCGTCACACACTCTAGAAGAATATCAAAATGTTGCTTTGTCATTTGAAGATGGTTTTTATAGCTCGCAGGATCTTCTGCTGCAAGTTCTCCTAAAAGTTTTTCGGAAGCACCCAAAGTAGATCGACGAGCAATCCATGCTTTAAACCAGATACGCCCTTTTCCTTGTTCCTTTTTCTGAATCTCTTTTATTATTTTTTTTTTCAATAAAAGTTTAGCGACTATTTTGCAGGCTTTCGAGAGTTCAGCCGACATATCGCGTATCGTGTACACTTTAAAAATGAAACTGGCATGACAGTCTTTTTAATTTTCGCACAATAGTGTGAACCTTTACTGGCGTGCAAATAGAACTGGTGCGAACACTGGCGCCACTAAATTCATGCATGTGTAAACCCACTATTACTGCATATTACCATGTCCTAAAGGGATGTTTTGTAGCCCATAGAAGATACGTCTTGACTCGCGACGTCTGCTCTGGCTTCACGTGGCACACCTGGACGTAGTTTGATTGCTCAGATATAGCATTTGGGGTGCTACCATGACTAAAGGCGTCTCTTTAACAATCATTGGGGGTTTAGCAGTGGCTTCTTGTACAAAAGTCTTGGAAGGGCTAAGAAGTCCCTGACGCCATACGACACACTTAGCATGCAGCCGTAACTGGAAGTCTACATTAACCATCAGGAGCTGTATTCTTCAAAGTTTGTGAAGGGAGTGATTCCGGGAACGTTCCCGGGAAATCAAACTCACTTTTTCTCCCGGGAATGAAAATGTTGTATTCTTGAACGCTTGAAGCTGTTTGTGAGTACAATGTTTAGAATCATTTATTTTAAACCGTCTTTAGGCTCAGATAAACGTTTCTCTGTAGCGTCAAATTAATAAACATGCGGCTTTTCGCTTTTCTCAGAAGTAATATAATGTGTTGTATAGGTAATCATTTATATTAGGCACTGCAGTATAGCAATTAAGTTTCAATGCATATACATATATCTTAATAGGGCTTTACTTAAACACTCTATTTTTAGTTTGGGCAAAAAAACCAATCACTTTGATAATATAAAGAAAAACAAAAAAGTGAGGTTAGAAACTTTCCCGGGAACTCGTTTTCTCCCGGTGAACTTGAATTAACGGGAGCGTTTTTCGAGAATAGAGCATTCACCTTTTTACGTTGAGGATTATTCACATTCTCCTCCCAAAAATTCAAGAATAAGTATCCTGCAGAGTTTTTTAAACAATATGGTCTATGTCTTTCATTTACCATTCTCAATAACTTTGCAGGTATGGCACAAAATGTTTTGTAGGCATAGGTACAAGGTTTACCCTGCGCATAGATCGTTAGAATTAGTTTTTGCGATATATAAGTATTAAAATGTAAATTTTGTTTTAGTATATTTGTAGCTTTTTGTAGCTAATAAAGTTCATTAAATTCCATGCAATTTGGGTGGAAAGGGCAAACCAGATCTTCAACGTAATCTACAATCTACAACGAAAGCTGCATAGGTATTAACCGTACGCGTACTTGTCAGTAGATAGCATTCAAATATCAAATTATTATTAAATATTTTGGTTTCTAGAAAGCTCTTTTTTATTTTACCATGAACAGCTCAACTATTTAACAACTTTTGAGTATTTGAAGGGGAAAAAAACTTTTGCATTTGCTGTATTCAATATACACAGCGACAGTCACATTTTTAATCAATCATCTTTATATAGCCAAAACTAACTTCAAACTTATTCCTGAAAAATTGAGACTTATATCAAAGTGAATAGTGAAGTGTGTCAAGACTAAGAAATTTATTTAGAGACGCCCTGACGAAAAGGTAAAACGCGCTCTATATTTTCGTCACTGAGTTTAAGTGTCATACCAAAAGACATAGAGTGAGTGAGCCTCTTCCGACACTTACCTTAATGCTTAATAAAAACACAAAACATTATTGCCAGGAGGGGCGTGCCAAAGGGTGAGGCAACGAGGCGGAAGCCCCCTCTGCTACCACCTTAAGAAGCCACCAAATTTTAACATTTTTAAAATTTAGCTGCTCCCGTAAAACTGAAATAGTTTGTAGCTAAAAAGTTAAGGTAAATTATGAGGGGCTAAAGAAACTGAGGTGAGGTATAAGAAACTTATGATGAGTTTGCAGAGAAAAAGGTCGAGGGTAGTGTCTTTTAAGTAATTTGACACTTTTAAAAACTAAAATTATTTCACAGTTTTTGCATTAAAAAATGTCAAATTATTTAGGGACATCAGTCGAGGGTATCCAAACTTTTAAACAAGTAACTTTGCATGTGTAGGTATTTATGTTCGTTAATTGCATTTAGGTCTTTGAAAAAGTGAGTTGCTTCTGCAGACGTCGTATTTTTGTTGATTTAAAGTAATCTGCAACCTGTAATCCCAAGGCGAAAATGTTGTAGCCCAAGCTTAATGTTACGTGTGTTGTTCTTATAAATTACTTACTGGATTTTTACGGTTGCTTTTAATCTCCCAAGGCTTAAAAAGTATAATTTTAGTACCTTAAAAGAGGGACCAAACTCTAAAGTGCATAAAACGAATTCTAGTTCCTAGGGTGCAGACAAAAAGGTTTGCGCGAGATTTTTTTAAAATAAAGGGCAGCAGTTTTTGCCTTTGCCTCAGGCTACCAAAAAGTTAGGCACGACCCCGCCGCAAGCACCAGCGGTTCTAGAAAGGGAAGTGGATAGAGGAGGAAAACTATTTATCCGCTTGTAATATACACAGGGAGCACGCTTATTACATCGATTTTTATATTGCAAACATAACTATGTACAATCTTTGAACATATTAGATATTATATGTTCGATGCTACAATTTATTAATTTTTAGCTCACACATATACTATACTATAGTAGTGTGAGCTATGGTGATCCTAATTTTTTCGAGAAAAAAAAAGTTGCTCCGATTTCAAAAATTTTTATATATCTTTGCGTTTCAGATGATTTTGAAACTTTTTTGTTGCGCCGTCTGTCTGTCTGTCTGTCTGTCTGTCTGTCTGTATGTCTGTCTGTCTGTCTGTCTGTCTGTCTGTCTGTGTGTCTGTATGTCTGTCTGTAACGACCAACGCGCATAACTCAAAAACCGCTTGCCCGATTTTAATGAAATTTGGTACCCAGGCTGGGTTTTGGGTCGAGATGGTCCCATTTAAAAATGAACAAAATCCACCGAACACAAGCCAAATAAAAGGGTGGGGGTAGATTTCAAAAATTAGAGTTTATGAAAAAATATGGCGTGTGTGATATCAAACGAAAGGTAATTGAGTCTGGAGTTAAACAAAATACATTTTAGTTGATTTTAAAAAAAGGGGGGGGGGTAAAATTCAAAAATTAGTGTTTAAGTGGAAATATGGCGTGTGTGATATCAAACGAAAGGTAATTGAGTCTGGAGTTAAACAAAATACATTTTAGTTTAAAAAAAAAAGGGTGGGGGTAGATTTGAAAAATTAGAGTTTAAGTCAAAACATGGCTTGTGTGGTATCAAACGAAAGGTAATTGAGTCTGGAGTTCAATAAAACATACTTCAGTTTTTAGTTATATTAGCTTTCACGTAGATACACTATAACTATAGTACCCAGTGTGAGCTTAGGTGCCCATAGATTGGCAGAGTATTTTATGCTCGTTTTAATGTTTGTGATTTGTTAGAAGAAGCAATGCTTGCTTACATGGACCACACGACGATGCAAAGAAGAAGAACATTTCTTAGAGCTAGTACAAAGTTACTAATGTAGCTGATTTTTGAGAAACGGCAACTAAAAACATCTGACCCAGCCCAGAGCATTTAAAAATAGAAAAATATATAACACTTGTCAAACCTGCGCGGACTGGTGGAAATGGGAAGGAATTGAAATCCTCCAAGGCCTTGATGGGCACGATTTAAAAGGTGGCGGCATTGAACTAAATGCATGGTAAATTGGTTAATCATTAAAATCACTGATCTCAATTAAAATGTAAATTTGGCGAATGCCCTTGGAAAGTTCGGCTACCTGTTCAACACGACCTCTAGGGGTGGTAGCTTATACTATGCTTGACTCAAAATCTGTAAAAAATAGCGGCAAACATTCTCTTGCCCCAATTTGAGGCAGTGCGGCAGTTGCAGCATGGGTGGCTGTATAATATTTTGTAAGTAATGTTTAAATAATACTATTGTTAAAATTATTAGTACTTACATATAACAAACACAACTTTTTCTGGGTATTACGCCACTAGTAAGGTAAAATTACTTTAAAAAATTATAAAAAACCACTGCGTTTCTCCTAGAAAAATAAAAATCACTAATTTGTCAGTGGCTTTCTATAAAAATAAATAGTTGCCTAGTAAAACCTAAACCACTTATCTTTTAATTGAATTTGAATACGCTACGTTTCGATTGCCAATCTACAATTGTTGGTCAATTGTTTTTGATAAACTTCAGAATATTGACAATTTGTCAACGATATAATAATAAAAAATATATTTGAACAAGAAACATTTAAGATTTTGAGACAAAATATAAATAAAAAGCTTGAAAACGATTGTAGATTGGCAATCGAAACGTAGCGTATTCAAATTCAATTAAAAGATAAGTGGTTTAGGTTTTACTAGGCAACTATTTATTTTTATAGAAAGCCACTGACAAATAAGTGATTTTTATTTTTCTAGGAGAAACGCAGTGGTTTTTTATAATTTTTTAAAGTAATTTTTCCTTACTAGTGGCGTAATACCCAGAAAAAGTTGTGTTTGTAAAATGAATCCGCCACAAACATATAGATTTTATTTACTTACATATAACGCTACAATGTTTTTTAGAAATCTTTATAAAATTAAGAATTTTTTCTCATGTTCAGTTCAGTGAAACATCGAAACCACGTTTGGAACAGTGAAAACGCAGGCATCAGCGAAACAACTTATCCAGAACTGAAATTTTCGACAGATCGGCGCTCTCTGGTGGTTGCCTTTATGATGTGGCATTCTGGAGTGCAACGTATGCATTGATGTCAGGTTCAAAGAGGCCAAATGATTAGAATGATTGAGAGGAACTTTTGATAATAATACTATTAAAAGAACAAAGAACAAATCGGGTATTACATTGAAATATTGCGCCTCATATACAAAACGAGTTATAAGAATTTTGTTTTAACTTAATTTAGTAGAAAAGTTAAACTTTAACATATGATTTAGTTTCCAGTTCTCCCGCTTAGCTTTAACGGTAAGAAATGGCGTATCCAGCTCAAAAAAGAAATGGGGGACATGTTTCTGAATTTCATGACTTTCTAAGGGGGACCAAATTTTGATTTGATTGACTAAGAAAGGGGAGTAACTGCCCTCCTTGACCCATCCTGGATTCACAGTCAAAGGTGTGACTTAAAGTCAGAATTCTCCGAGGTATTCTTTGAATAAAGTTTGTAGATCCTGTGGAATAGCGATCAATTGTTAGAATTTTTATTTATTGTTTTTCTTAATTAATTATTTTAATGTATTTTTCTTCTTTTACAATTATTAAATTAAATAGTCCCCTATGTGTTAGCTGTTATTTTTAGTCTTAATTTTTATGTTTCCTCCATAATTTGGAAAAATTTTCTAGTTCTGGTTAGTCTATGAATCGCAGATTTAAAAAAAAAATTTGTTGAATAAACATTGAAACTGTTTGAGTTGTGCCAGTTTATTTTTAAAGTTCCTGTTTCCTTAGTCATCTCACTGAAGTTACCTAGGACTTTTCTTTTGCTTTTCTTTGCTTTTTTTTTGGTTTATTCATCTATGTGCAGTATCATATGGTTTTAGGTTTCTTTATTCTTCTTTGCTTCTTGCTATATTATATGTATATGCTGATTTTAATCGCTATCAATTTTGCAGTAATTTTACCAGTTTTTCCTTTTAATATAAAGACAATCTTTTGTCGAATATCTCTGTACTACAGGTAACAAGGAGTCATCTACCAAAAAATTATTTATTTATGACTCAGTCACTTTTTGACATAATTTTTTCAATTTTAAACAAGTCATTTATAAGTCACTACCCATCACAAAGTAATACTTTGTGCTACCCATACACTTCATTCCAGACAAGTTTCATTTCAAAATAGAAATGGGCTATCAACTCTAAAGTAAGAATGTACCAGTGGCGGCATAGGACTTGACTAGCAATAGGTAACGCAGGATTTTCCTTCCCCGATTTTTTATAGACGCATAAAAAATTAAAATATAAAAATATGCTAATAATGTAAATAACAGTTCTATAAAGAACTTATGTAAATTTAGTAAAATCAGCGAAATCAGGATGATGGAATTAAAATTTAATTTAAATGTTACTACTTGTATAAGAGACAAATTCGTCTGTGCTTTAAATTTGCAAACTTATTTATAATTTCATCGCAAAAAGGCCCTGAAACCATCTAATAGTTCTTTTTCGATAGAAATTTTTGATAAATTTTTCAGTCTTTCCTATAACATAATACTTCGCAGGTAAGTTTTAGTACGCTTGAGACACGAAAATCTGCGCTCTATCGAAGCACTAGGATTAAATGGTCACTATTGGGCGCAACACCTTCTATTCTCAAATTAATAAAACGGAATCACGAACGAATGTATACAATACGCCTGTAACCGGACACCATTTGAATAATGTATGCGTGTTCAACACCTGACTCTTTGCCCTGCCAAAGCATGCAACGTTATCATGACAGCGCTTCACCTGCTTCATTGGGCGAGCCGCCACTGGGATGTACCCAAACCGATTTTGGTTGCACCTAGTTCTGTACTTGGTTATCAAAGTACGAACCTATTCCTGGTCTAAGTTCTTCAGTGTTCCAAACTGCATAAAATTTTCCAGATATTGAGACGCGTTTCTGAGTTTGCTGTTGTGTTTTAATTCTTCCAAATACGTCTGTTACTGATTTCTAAAAATTACGTTATTTTGGGTGTGTTTTTTAACGTCATAAGGACGTCATTTATCAGTTTAGAGATGTCATCAAAAATGATAAAATTAGGAAAGTGAGCGACTGCACCAATTATTATTTTTATTTATACTGTATTATTGGTAAGCACGTATGTGCAATTAATTGATCTTGTATATGTCGTCATGTAGTATTGTGTGCCTGTTTGTATACAAAGCTAATTGGCAGAAAAAGGGGAATTGACTTTTTGATTTTAACTGTTAACCGTTAAACGTTACGAGGGCTGCCTTTTAATTTTGCATATAGGAACACTGATCAAATGTCATTACTGAAACTTAGCCTCAATAGCAACTCAACCTAAATTCAAAAGAGAACATTTTCCGTCTATAATTTTTGACGAATTTCGAAGAAAATTATCTCAACAACTCTCAATACCTTGCCAAGTTGATATGTGTTTTCGGTAATGAAGCATCACATCAGTCGACAGTTTCTCGAGTATGTATACTTGGGTGTCACATTTGATAAGACAGGAACAGACTGTAAAGAACTGGAAAAAAGAATACTAAAAGCAAAAAAGGTTATTGGTTGTCTTAACAGTATTTTATGGAGCAGAGAGATAAAGAAAAATGTAAAATTTAACATATATGAAACAATGGTGAAAAGCACGCTGTTGTATGGACTAGAGACTTGTCGTGTAACAGAAAAATACAAAGCAAAAATGGAATGTGTCAAAATGGATGCAATAAGAAGATCAATGAGAATATCCAGAACAGATCATATAGGAAATGAGATCATAAAAGAAAGAATGGGAATCAAGGGAGGCATAACGGATGACATCACTAAAAGGCAACTGATATGGTACGGCCATGTACAACGGATGAGCGACGAAAGATTACCAAAGCAGGTCCTAGAATGGCCACCAATAGGGCGCAGAAAAACAGGGCGTCCTAAACTGAAATGGCAACAGTCAATCCAAAGATCAATAAGTCAAAAAAACCTGACGGAAGATGACTGTCAGGATCGAAGGAGGTGGAGAATAGGCGTCGGACAACGTAGAAAAACGTTCTAAACCGACATAGTAGTAGTATGTACACATACTTTCAAAATATCAGTTTTTCAACTTGTTTGCTTGAGAGGAAATTAACGATATGCGACATTATTTTTGGAGGCGACTGTAACATCTCCAGAATGCACAGTATATTAAATCACATTTTTTAAACGCTAGTTGCCATTTCCTAACTTTCATCATCAATTTGTCAAAATTACAACCATAAATAATTTTGAGCGTTCAATTTTAGGTATACGAAACTAACTAATATGGTTCAGCCGAAGAGAATTATTTTTTGCTGAGCTATTTTGCGTTAATTGTGACCATAGATAGGTTCATATATATACATTTAACGGCTTTAAGATTTTAAAGAATTGAAATAAAATAGTTTCTAAAATCTCGGTGCTTACATAAAAACCTATATAGCCAAGTTTCGAAAAACAATTCCAAAGTCGTAAGAACTTTTATTTTGAAATTTGTGTTAGAGAACTTGGCTTTACTTTATCTCAATTCTTTTTACGGAATACCATTTTCGCGTACTTGGCTTTTTTTACATGAAATATTTTTGTTATGATTTGAATCATTTTTCAAAGGATTTGGATAATATTTAAGTCTTAAAGTAGTAAAATATGCGGAATATTGTTCAGAACTTTTGCAATACCTTAATAAAAAGTTTTTTAATTTTTTTCTGTGGTTTTATCTTAGTTCCTATCAGCCTTCTAAATATCAGCTCTTTAGCGTTCTTGGAAGTGGGCAATGTTACTTTTACATAACTTTACATCTAAAGGGGAGGGAAGTAAGATAAAATTTAGGTGTTTTTAAATTTGTTTCTATGGTTTTATCACAGTTCCCATCGGTCTTCCAAAGCTCAGCTCTCTCACGTTTCTGGAAGTGGGCAATGTTGCTTTTACATAACTTTACATGTATCATGTATAGGGGAGGGGAGTAAATTATAATTTTAAGGTTTTTTGATTAAGGCCAAGAGTTTGGTCATAATTTCTATTAGTCTGCGAAATTTCAGCTTTGTAGCATATCTGGAAATACAGTAGAATTTTGATGATCTATACATGAGTAAGTGAGTGAGTGGCAATTTCGACGTTTTTTGAAATTTCGTAACTACTTAATACTTTATGGAATTCCATGAAACTTAGAGGGATTGTTAACTCTATGAAGGTCTACGATTGTGCAAAATTTTAAATAGGTAAAATATGGGCTGAAATGTTTCAAGAAAAGATGGTACAGCAATTTACGCGAACTTGGCGGGGCACTGCCGTGCCCCCAGATTAAATAGTTAAACAGATAATATGGATTAGGGTAACTAATAGTAAGTAACAAGTTGACAAAAAACGTAATAAACCAACCGTAATTATTCGTCAATGGAAATGAGCTCTATGGATCAGTCGGCATTCCCCATTCAAAGATTAGGCCAAAACCGCATGAAACTTGACTAGAAAGAGAATAAAACCACAAAACTATCAAAGGCGAGGCGTTATCTTCATTAGGAAATGAAGAGGAGTATTTTACAAATTAACGTTGGGTCCTCTTTTGCCGATTGGGTAGTCTGGGCCATTCATTTTATTTCAGGTCACTAACAACAAAACAAATAGGAAAATTTATAACAGCAAGTGAGCTGCTTTTGTAGAAGCAGAGATAGATAAATGTTATTACAACTTTTATTTTCTTATTACTCCCAAGATCGGATATTAAAAATCATTACTCCTAAAGGTGCGAACGATAGCAAACGATTTTCTTTGATTTGTTTGCCTTTGCTAACTTTCACTCGTCCGGCGGTACGCACATCAAAGAAAATTGAACAATAATTTGTTTGGTTTATTTTCGTGGTTGGATGTCCAAAATTTGATATTTTTGGGAGAGATCCAAGGCTTTCTAAAAGAGATAAAAAATATCCGATTTCCACCTGTGGGGCTTGATTTCAAAGGGATTTGAAAACCGCATCTTAATATGGCACTCGTGGTAAATACACATGGCTAAATGCTCAATAGGATAGGATTGAACAGAGCTAAATGATTTCTCCTTCGTAAATTCCCATTGATGAAAGACGGACCAAAGATATTGTCAACCAAAATCCCAGTCCAGACATTAAGATTTTGAGGTTCCTGGGTCCGTTCTGCAGTAAAGAAATGTTTATTTTTTATGACCAGTAACGAAGAACGGAATAATTGTGACGGTCATGAATTGAAAACAAACTTTTGTCTGTAAAACAGTGATATTTTTAATAAACTTTTCAACCTGATTCAAGGCCAACACAAAAATAGAGGCCACGACCCTGAAAAAATCAGCTGTTCTCCCGGGGCTGAATTTTACATTGGGTCTTATGGGAGGTCAGACGTTTTTTTATGATATTTTCAAAATGGCACTACAGATTTCCGCAAAATTTCAGTGAAATATTCTCAGACACCATCTCGATATTCCACCAAAGGTTTGTAAGGAAGCAACATGATTAAAAGGTTAAAATCTTCAAGATTTAGCATTCCTTATTTTGAATTCAAATTACCCGCCATGTACCACATGCCAACTGTTATATTTGACATGTATTTGACTTTATCATATGTGATTGTCACATTCGCTTCTGCTTTAAACTTAAGTTTTGTGTGAGCTTATGAAGCGGCTATGAAAAATTAGGGCTTACTATACATTTAAAAAAAATTGTTCTGCCAGAATAAAGTAAAAACAATCTCAAAAACGGCTTTATTTAAAAAAATCAAATATCCATGAACCGTCATTCCAACTTCAATATTTTAAAGACAATCAGCTGTGTCGTAACGTGACCATCAAAAAAAAATCAGCCCCGGATGTGACGTCAACAAAGTGGAGGATCGTGGCCCGTCCATTTTGATAGCCCTGCCTGATTCACTATTTCAATCATGGTTTTACAAAACTCCATTCTTCGAAACTAATCATCTGCAAAAATTTCTTGGGTTTTCTTGACTTTAAAACTCCGACCCCCATGTCTCTTCAAAATGTTTAGGATGGTTAAGGGTAAAATATTATTGCCCGCATCATTGACAATTTTGCCTTAGTGGAATAGAAATGCAAAGTTTCTGCTGCGGCACAAATCATAGCTTCGCGCTGTTCCCTTTCCTTTCCCATTTCACAAATAGGAGGTGCCCCTTTACCACTGACTCCATTTGTGACAAAAATTGACATATCCTGTTTGTTAGAAATGTGTCACTAGTTTTTGGACCGTACTACGGCTTGGGATATTTCTTTCCTCAAACGCAACCACAAATAGATTTGCCACATTTTGACTGCTATTTTCCCCGAAATACCATTGAAATACTCACTGCTCACCTGTTTTGCTGCAAACAACGGAATGACGAAAAACTTCGCGAAGACGAGAAGTCACGATGCATTTCCTTAATGTCTCACTACAGCCCGAATACGGTACGGAATACGGTTTAAGACACCGCTCAAAATATATTTTTCTCTCTTACAGACATTAAGCACAGCAAGCCGTCTATAAATCTTATAACTTTTAATGGCGAGTAATATATGAGTGTCCTGAGTATTTTTTGCTTCCCTTTCCCCTGACTGATTGATTAATTCTTACAGCAAGGCTAGCATTTGGACTGACTCTGTAGATGTTTGGCTTAATATATCTCTTGCTGTGTGTTTGCCTAATTTAAGTGGTTTAAAGAACTCGCAAGGCTTAATAGCCCCTTATTAGGTTTTTCTGAGGCAGAAGGTTGGTGCTGGTCACTCTGATATGATGTAAACGTTCTTCAAGATTGCTTCATATATTCCTATTCCGTTAAGTTTATTACTTCTATCATCTGCCAGATTTGTTTCCTATTTAGTTTAAGGAGGTCACAGGTGAGTAATGTTGAGGGCTACCTAATGACTTTCTTGCAGTTGCTTTGCCTTGTTGTTACATGCCAGTGCTTTCGATATTGTTTAGCCACCTTGATTTAAATGGTTTTTCAGATTTTCTTTGGAAAGAAATTGTACTTGTTCATTGCCTGATACGCCCGTGTACCCCGGAACCCAGACAAGGGTATCCTTGTTGTGTTTTCCAAGGGCTAAAAGGGGTTATAGGTAGTTTCAAATAAATTTTGTGTATATTTGATTGCCGCTTGGATACCTGAGAATATTTAGATATTCGTATTAAGAAATCGTCTTCTTAAGTTTTTGCGCAGACATATTTCAATGGCTTCTATTTTGGCTTGGAATATTGCATGGTGTGTTTCTCCAGATATACAAACCAGGTTGCTGTAATGGCTATGTCATATACTCCTGCTCTTGATCTATTGTTCTTTTTAAATCCATCGATAGACCAAGCATTCCCGACTGGACTAGTGGATTTCTCGTTTTCTCGTCTCGTCTTAAACGGTTGTCTTGTATTATTCGAGAAGCAAGCTGTTGACAATGCTTGTAATCTTGGTATGTCCTGATTGAGTTTCCTGATACCAGTTGTCATTGCACTTCAGCCTGTTTGCTCCCATTCTGACCTCTGCTTTAGGGAGGGTAGGTTTACTATGGTCTCCATCGCAGAGACTGGGGTGGTGCCCATTGCTTTCGTTTTGCAAAGACTTGCAGGTCTATGAAGTTTACAAAGGTTTTCCCAACGAGTCATAGTATTTTTATAGGGAATAAGTTTTTAAAAAAATAAATAAGTGTCCTTAATATTTCGGCGTACAGCAAAACCGCCACGCTGCGCGAAGGTAGTTGCAAACCGCACGGACCGCAATTTATCCGTTACGGGCGGTAATGGCAACATTATTAACTCCCTTTGAAATAACACAATCTGCCTAGTAGTGGCTTTATCTGACTGATGAGAGCTGAGTGGTGGATAATAGTAGATATAGCTCAATGCTCGATCCGGGCAGCACCTCAAAAAGGATTTAACTCTATAAATAAGTCACCCCTATTTAATATCCTACATTTGCTAGACAAAATATTTTGAATTCATTTTGTATTAAACAAAGCTTATTTTAAGAGGTCACTACTTCACCAATTTAACTACTGACTTCCCTAACCGCGTTTAATCTAAATTGATCGTTAGATTCCAGATAGCGCAAAACATAGGTTTATTGTTTCTGTCGCCTTTATGTCTAAATGTGTTTCGACTTTTATAAGATTTCTTACAAAATAATCTAAAAATGTTTCAACACATCTTAAAGAAATCTTTATTATGTCTCAAGACACCAAATATGTAAAACGCTAGCTAAGTCGAAAGCTTCTAGTTTGACAATAAATGTGTCAAATGGCTGAGAAATTGTATCATCTAAGTTATCCAATTTTATTTAAATATGTATGTTGTGTATTGCGGGATCACAAAGCTTTATTAAAATTGAAAAAATAAATAAAAAAACTAAAGGGGTGGAGGGACGTATCATATGTATAATTCAACTTTATTCAAAATTAATAAACAGCTGCCCTAGAAATTTATAAAATTAAGATTTAAAAGTTTACTGGCTCAACTTAATTCAATTACTTATATAAAATGCATTTCGCTGTTTCATAAAATAAATCACGTGTCAAATCTAATCGAAAATCGCAACTTTTTCGAGTGTGTATTTTCAGGATTTAAGGCTTTACAGGTATTCACACTCGTAAAGAAACTTCTCCAAGTTCGACGTCCCTTCCTTTCCAGAATACGTTTCGTTTTAAAGTGTACGAATATAAAGGGACTTCTGTGAAAACTTTCTATTCAAAGTAAGCTGACTGCTGTTGCAGTATTCACTGAGGCGTCATCGGAAGCCTGGATCGAAATGACTTTTAAACATATGAATAAAGGGAGTTTTCTAAGCTCATCGTTAGAATCGTTAAACTTAGTGCTTAATGCTTTTGCTCTGAAAAGCCGCAGGCGGCGCACAATGGGTTATATGGCGGAGCTAGCACGACATTAGCCCTGTACATGTTTTTTAAATTATGATAACCAAACCCACACAAATGTATTGCAGATAGTCCAGTTAATAAAAAAAATGCAATCGATAAAAAAAGTCTTAATGTATTTCTCTGTAACACAGCCCTAAAGTTGAAAAATATTTTGGGAAAAAAATTATTATAAACAACATGTGAAATTAAAGAAAGAAAAATAAGAAAAAAGTTTTCTTCTTCGGCCGGGGATCGAACCCGGGTCTCTTGCTATGTAGGCAAACATTCTTACCACTGAAATGTTTGCCTAGATAGCAAGAGACCCGGGTTCGATCCCCGGCCGAAGCAGAAAACTTTTTTCTTATTTTTCTTTCTTTAATTTCACTTGTTGTTTATAGTTTTAGGTCCTTGCATTATTTGCAATTTGGTATTTGATAAAAAAATTTATGTATTTTTACAGTAGTAATAATTAAATCGCATCGCAGCGTGAACATCACCTACTGAGTTGCTCTGTTTAAACTATGTTTTTTTGCGAGTAAATCAAAGTTAAAAATTTTAAAAAGTGAATAACTAATAAACAAACGTTATAAGGAATATTGTGCAATAACAAAATTGATAAAAAGTTGGTGAATTTAGCGAACATGGCGGTTTATACCGTATGTTCGAAATCCATTTTGAGAAATAATAAACACGTTGTTTGCAGTCAGTGTAGCCAGGTAGCCCATTCCACTTGTCTACACAAATCAATCGATGTTGCCACAATACTTGAAGAAACTTCTGGTCTTTCATGGAAATGTGGGGTATGTTTAGAGAATTGTATTACAGTTGATCAGGAGAAAATTAATAAGCTGGTGGAAGACTCATTAACTTCGGCATTAGCTACCCTTAATAAAACTGTTGAGACATTATAAACGAACCTGGTGTCTACCATAAAAGAGAATATTAACAGCATTATTGTGTCTAAACCGACGCCTTTACCAACTGTAAGTTACTCTCAGACTTTAAAAAATAAAACTCAGCCTGCAGTCATAATTAAACCCAAGCAAACGCAAACTGTTGACCAAACTAAACAGGACTTATTAGCTTACATTGATCCCAGTGAGTCAGATTTAAACCTGACAAAAATTCGCTTTGTTAATGATGGTGGTATTTTGATTGGATGTAAAAATGCTGCAGACAATGAAAGATTCCAAAAGCTGGCTGAATCTAAACTCACGGACGCATATGAAATAAAACAGGTGAAAGGACTTAATCCTCGTGTAAAAATTGTGGGTTTTTCAGAAGATTTAGAAGAAAATACACTATTATCTGTTTTTAAAAAACAAAATGCTGATCTTATTACAAATACATCAGACTGTAAAATTTTTACGACTAAGAAAAATAGTAAGTTGTTTCAGGTTTTATTGCAAGTGGACAAAATAATTTATGATAGGTTAACTAAAGTAGGAAATGTTTTTATAGGATATGACTGTTGTAGTGTGTTTGATGGTGTTGAAGTGAAACGATGCTTTATGTGCAGCGATTTTAACCATTCTTCTGCTTCTTGTTCTCACGAAATAGTTGGGTGCACATCAATTACTTTTTCCTGTCCTAATTGCACAAAATTGAAAATCGGGCAACATCGGTCAAGTATTAATACAAACCACGCAGCTTGGGATCTTAATCACTGTACACCATACAAAAATGCATGCTCGCGTCTGCGTGCTGGCATTTTAGAACAATAGCAAAAACTGCGCGGTGATGCTTCCCCCTCTCATAAATCCCACGTGTGTTTGAATGTTAAAAATAAACAGCAAAGTAAAATATCAGTGTACTATCAGAACGTAGGTGGAATGCGTACAAAGACGGCTGAGATACTCAGTTTGAGTGCACATTCAACTTAACGATATTCTGGTGCTCTCTGAGACATGGCTGAATGACTCGATATTTGACAATGAATTTATGGCGCCTAAATACATTTTTTATCGATCTGACAGATATATTCCTGGAGTAAGTAGAGGGGAAGGAGTTCTTCTCGCTGTGGATAAGAATATAAGGTCCCAAAATTGTCCCTTGGATAAAAGTAAACTCAATATTTTGCCACGTATAGACATTCTGGTTATAAAAATATTCTTCAAATTTTCTCCGGTATTTTTTGTAGTTGTATACATCCCACCTCCTGTATGTTTGGATGATTTAGAGAATGTCTTTAATATTGTTGCATCAATGGACTTTCTGCTCGGTAAAAAAGTATGCATTCTAGGTGACTTTAATATTCCTTCTTACACCCATCATCTAACTCTGGCCTAACTGACAACTGTGTAAATATGCTAAATTCTTTTTTGGAATTAACAAAATTGTTTCAACATAACTTACAGAATTTTGGACCTAGTATTGTTTGAAAATAGGAATTGCCAAGTTGAGCAGGCGGTTGACCTTTTGACTCATGAAGTTCAACACCATAGGGCATTATCAATAAACTTATTTTGTCTTGAAAAATCTATGACTATGGAAGATTCTATTACGTTCAACCCTCAAAATAAATATAACTTTAGGAAAGCAAATTTAAATCTGTTATACAATAAAATTTTAGAAATAGACTGGTCTTTTTTATCCGACGAATGCTCTCTCGATACAGCATGTCAATCATCTTATACTAAACTGTATGAAACTTTTGACTTCTGTGTGCCTCGTCATAAACCTAAGCAGTCATCAAAATATCCCCCTTGGTTTACGCAGCAAATCATAAAAGACATCAAGAAAAAAACTAGACTTCATGAATCATACAAAAAAACTCACAATATTGAACATCTTAATCATTTCAAAATTATCCGATCCAAGTTGAAAAAAGACATTGAGAATTCACGTAAGAGTTTCATTCATAAATCAGAAAATCAAATAAGTTCTGATCCTAAACCGTTCTGGTCATATGTTAATAGCAAAAAGGAGTCTTCTGGCATACCAAAAAATATGACTTATAATGGGAAAGAACTTTTACTCCTAGTGACATTTTGGGTGCCTTCGCTAACTTTTTTCAGAAATCATTTTCACCTCCAAACTTACCCGGATCTGTAAGTAGTACGATCGAGGACCCATTTAATAATAATAATATAAATATAAGAAAGTTGTCGGAAAAGGATGTTGAAATTGCGCTTAAAAAGATAAAACCAAAACTGACTTCGGGGCCTGATCAAATACCAGCATTTCTTATTCGTGACTGTTATCCCGTGCTTGTCAAACCTATGATGCTATTGTTTAATTTATGCTTAGAATGTAAAATGTTTCCTACAGGCTGGAAGACTTCCAGAGTTTGTCCAGTTTTTAAAAAGGGCCAAAACGCTGATGTCACGAATTATAGACCGGTGTCCATTATGAACAACTTTGCTAAAGTCTTTAAGATAGCTCCATACAACGTTATCTACCCTCTGATGTCTGGTCAGCTTATTCCAAATCAACATGGTTTTGTAAAAAATCGCTCCACGGTCACTAATCTGTTAGTGATCACACAAAATATTGCTGAAGCGATAGACAATCAGGGGCAGGTTGACGTTGTATATACAGATTTTTCAAAAGCATTTGACCGGCTTGACCATGCGATTCTTATAAATAAACTTAAGTTTTTCGGTTTCGATAATCAGTACTTACAACTATTCACATCATACTTAGAAAATAGAAAACAATACGTCGAGTCGCGTGGTCATAGGTCGGTTATTTGCCCAGTAAGCTCAGGAGTACCGCAAGGCTCTATTTTGGGGCCTCTCTTTTTCGATTTATTTATAAATGACATTGGAGGAAATCTGGATATAAGCTTTTTACTTTATTGTGATGACTTTAAGACTTGGTTTCCCATAAAGTCTATAGAAGACTGTCAAAGATTGCAATATAATTTACAGGAATTACATGGGTGGTGTGTCAGTAATGGTCTAGATTTAAATATTAATAAGTGTCAAGTTATGACCTATACTAGTAAAACAAAAAACGTTAGTCACTATGACTACCAAATCAATAATGTTATTTTAGACAGGCCAACTAATTTTAAAGACCTAGGTCTCATCTTTGACAGCAAATTGACTTTTGGTGATCATATCTAATCGATTTCGGCCAAAGCTTTTAAAATGTATGGGTTTCTGGTAAGGTGCACTCAGGAGTTCAGTAATGTGCAAGCTGTCAAAACACTATATTGCACCCTTATAAGATCTCATTTAGAGTATGCTGGAATTATTTGGTCTCCAATATATGCTGTTCACAAAGAAAACCTTGAGAACATCCAAAGAAAATTTTTAAAATACTTGCACCTAAAATCTGATCATGTTTATCCTATACAAGGCTTTCCACAAATTGAACTTTTGAGAAAATTTAATATTAATTCATTAGAGACAAGGCGAAATAACTCATTTTTAATTATTCTACACAAAATTTTGCATAATAAAATAGACTGCCCTGATATTTTTAGTCGTATGTCATTTATAGTCCCTCGAACTTCAACCCGTCAAATTAGTACGTTTTATCTTCCAAATGCAAGGACTAATACCATGAAATTGTCTCCGGTGTTTAAAATATGTAATATATGTAACTCACTTAACGTCGACTACTTCCATATCTCGCTGAACGGTTTAAAAAAAGTGTTATCAGAGATATAAAAGATATTTTTTGTTGCTATTTGGTGTTTACACTTTTAGTTGTTTATTTACTTTTTTTGGTACTGCATTATATTTAGTAAATACTGAAAGGATAAATTGTTTTTTCTAATTTTATGCGATCATCATTTTATAGAATTTAGGTTTACTAGTTTATAGTTTTCTTAGTAGATATAGTCTTGTAGTATAGTATTTTTCTATTCTATACTGTAATTGGGCTTTTGCCTGTTGCATAGAATTAAATAAAAAAAAAATAAATAAAATAAAATAAAATAAAATAAAATAAAATAAAATAAAATAAAATAAAATAAAATAAAATAAAATAAAATAAAATAAAATAAAATAAAATAAAATAAAATAAAATAAAATAAAATAAAATAAAATAAAATAAAATAAAATAAAATAAAATAAAATAAAATAAAATAAAATAAAATAAAATAAAATAAAATAAAATAAAATAAAATAAAATAAAATAAAATAAAATAAAATAAAATAAAATAAAATAAAATAAAATAAAATAAAATAAAATAAAATAAAATAAAATAAAATAAAATAAAATAAAATAAAATAAAATAAAATAAAATAAAATAAAATAAAATAAAATAAAATAAAATAAAATAAAATAAAATAAAATAAAATAAAATAAAATAAAATAAAATAAAATAAAATAAAATAAAATAAAATAAAATAAAATAAAATAAAATAAAATAAAATAAAATAAAATAAAATAAAATAAAATAAAATAAAATAAAATAAAATAAAATAAAATAAAATAAAATAAAATAAAATAAAATAAAATAAAATAAAATAAAATAAAATAAAATAAAATAAAATAAAATAAAATAAAATAAAATAAAATAAAATAAAATAAAATAAAATAAAATAAAATAAAATAAAATAAAATAAAATAAAATAAAATAAAATAAAATAAAATAAAATAAAATAAAATAAAATAAAATAAAATAAAATAAAATAAAATAAAATAAAATAAAATAAAATAAAATAAAATAAAATAAAATAAAATAAAATAAAATAAAATAAAATAAAATAAAATAAAATAAAATAAAATAAAATAAAATAAAATAAAATAAAATAAAATAAAATAAAATAAAATAAAATAAAATAAAATAAAATAAAATAAAATAAAATAAAATAAAATAAAATAAAATAAAATAAAATAAAATAAAATAAAATAAAATAAAATAAAATAAAATAAAATAAAATAAAATAAAATAAAATAAAATAAAATAAAATAAAATAAAATAAAATAAAATAAAATAAAATAAAATAAAATAAAATAAAATAAAATAAAATAAAATAAAATAAAATAAAATAAAATAAAATAAAATAAAATAAAATAAAATAAAATAAAATAAAATAAAATAAAATAAAATAAAATAAAATAAAATAAAATAAAATAAAATAAAATAAAATAAAATAAAATAAAATAAAATAAAATAAAATAAAATAAAATAAAATAAAATAAAATAAAATAAAATAAAATAAAATAAAATAAAATAAAATAAAATAAAATAAAATAAAATAAAATAAAATAAAATAAAATAAAATAAAATAAAATAAAATAAAATAAAATAAAATAAAATAAAATAAAATAAAATAAAATAAAATAAAATAAAATAAAATAAAATAAAATAAAATAAAATAAAATAAAATAAAATAAAATAAAATAAAATAAAATAAAATAAAATAAAATAAAATAAAATAAAATAAAATAAAATAAAATAAAATAAAATAAAATAAAATAAAATAAAATAAAATAAAATAAAATAAAATAAAATAAAATAAAATAAAATAAAATAAAATAAAATAAAATAAAATAAAATAAAATAAAATAAAATAAAATAAAATAAAATAAAATAAAATAAAATAAAATAAAATAAAATAAAATAAAATAAAATAAAATAAAATAAAATAAAGTAAAATAAAATAAAATAAAATAAAATAAAATAAAATAAAATAAAATAAAATAAAATAAAATAAAAATAAAAAAAATTACAATAAAAACAGCACTTTTTGGATATATGGGTATAAAGTGGGCATAATCAGTAACTGCACTTTTAAAAACTACTAGTAATTTCCTAATTCCAAAACCCTTTTTATGGTTAAAATTTTTTGAAATATATTACGTTTATTTTCGTGTCTATTTTTCTTTGTAAAGCCTGCAGAAACAAGCTTAGCAAGGCTTAGTAAAATCTCCACCAGAATATTAGAGAGAGGGGTCTATTTGACTAAAAAAGCAAAAAATTAGCTGCCCCTAGTTGCCCCTTTTTTTTTGGGGGTAGCCCTAAACACTGTCATGTACGTGGTATTTATACACTCAGTGTATCAGCCCAAGGGAATAAATTCGACAGCGGATTGAATTTAGATTATTGTGAAAAATCCAAAAGTACGTCGACTGAGATTTTTTACGAGCAATATTTATGTTTGAAATTTTTTTGTATAGACCCCCTGCAAAGGGGTCTACTCGCAAAAAACTTTTTTTTCAAATTAGATAACCCTACTTGTGGCACCTTGTTCGAAAGCTTATCAAAAAAGAAAAACGATGAACTACTTTTTTTTGACACCTGTCAAATATTAAAAAAGCTCACCTTTACTTTTTTGCAATTTTTAGACAAAAAAAAATATCCTTTTAAGTAAAATTTATAATTTAATTAAAAACTTAAGTAAAAAGTTAGTAACATCCAACCTTTTTTGCAACTGGTAGACCCAACTTGTGAAAACTTGTTCGAAAGCTTATTAAATAAGAAAAAATATGGTGCGTGATCCTAAACCCCGAAAACCCTTCCACTATCCTTAAAGGTGGAGAGTTTCCAACTTTAGAGCTTTATAGTATTGTATTGTCGCTGTTACTATAAGTCCATACCAAATTTGATGTTGATCGGATATGTACAAGTTGGTCAAAATTGACTTAAAAGAGGGACAAGGGCGGCCTCAAATTCACAATTTTATAAAAAAATAATTAAAAATCATCTATCCCAAAAGTTCCTACATCCCTACAAATCGGACATACTTAGAAGGTCCCCTTCCACCCTCTTCAAAGGGGGGGGGGGGGTTGCCAACTTTAAAGCATTATAATATTGTATTGTATTGGCACTGTAACTTATAATAACTATAAGTCCACAACAAATTTGATGTTGATCGGATATGTACAAGTTGGTCAAAATTGTCTAAGGGGGAGGGGGGCGTGACTTTCACAATTTTAAAAATCTAAATAAAAATGCTTGATCTCCATCCCTAAAAGTCCCTGCATACCAATTTTGAACGATATCGGACTTAGATAGTAGCCCCCCCCTCCAGCATTTTCAAAGGGGAGGGAGCTGTGAACTTCATAATATCAGTATATTGTATTGTCATCGGAACTTTAAGTGTGTACCAAATTTGAAGTTGATCTGATGTCTAGAAGTGAGTTAAAACTGAGTTAAAATTGAGTGTCGCGCTAGTCCTCTCATATAACCCATTGTGCGGCGCCGGCGCAGTTAATGTCATGGCGAAGAAGCAGAATTTTCTAGCTTGAACCGTTTGAATCACTATCAAAATATGACGAAAAGGTTAAGGTTAAGGTAAAGGTAAAGGTGCCTTGTTGCTATTTATAATAATATATTTTTTCTACGACCGTGCATATATACCCACTTTCCCGCACGCATTTTAGTTTTGAAAGCATCACTTTCCCGCCCTAGTGCGAGAAAATCACTTTCCCGCACTAGTGCGGGAAAGTAAAACTATGCCAATTTTGGAGTTATTCTATAGGTTTATACCTCAAAAGTCGTAACTATCGACTTTTATTCAATTTAAAAAAAAAACAGAATAATGGATTTTTTTAAATATTTCTGCATACCCCCCGTATAGTCATGTCATACAACAACTATCAAGCCAAGCTGTGACAGGTGCTTGGTCCAGTTTGCTATGGCAACCAAGTTATGTTATTGTTACTTAAACGTCAAAGCTAGTCAAAGAGTGTCTCTGAAGTGACAGAACTGCCTTTTATTTGGAATAAAATGGATTTTTCATGACTGGACTGTTCCGAAGTTGAACTTCCGGAGTGCATTGAGACAAAGGTACGAAAACTACAATTCGGTGAGCTGCTACCTGCCAAAGAGACAAGGTACGACAAGAACAGTCAATCATGTGCAAGCTGAAAGGTGAAGAGATCTACAAGAAGAGTCTCAACGCTATTCCATGGTGAAAAGCTTGGTTAAAATTAAGCAAAATCTGGACATAAGCAGATTCCACAAGCTAACATCGTTTCTTAAACAAAAAAATGTTGGTTTTCGAGCACAGAAGGCGCAAGTTTTCACCAAAGATGATATATCGCGGTTTATGTTAGCTCCTGATGAGATTTATTTGATGATTAAAGTGAGTACCATTTTTGCTTTGGCTGGTGCTCTCCGCAGGGCGGAGCTTTTAAATATCACTCTGGATGACATACAGGATAAAGGAAGTCTGATCGTTGTTAAGATCTCCGACACTAAAAATCATTCCTCAAGATCCTTCGTTTTATCCGAAGAAATAAATAATGGATCTTTTTTGATGCTGTATAGAAAGTACGCAAATTTGAGACCTCCTACTACCCCGCACCGCCGGTTTTTCATTTATTATAAAAAGAAAATGTTCCAATCAGTGTGTAGGAGTGAACACTTTTGGAATGATGCCATCAGAGATCGCTGCATATTTGCGCCTACCTAACCCAGAACGTTATACCGGCCATAGCTTCAGACGTTCTTCAGCAACATTCCTAGCAGATTCAGGTGAAGGCATAACAAACATAAAACGCCTTGGTGGGTGGAAGTCCACTGCTCTCGCTGAAGGGTATTTGGAAGATTCCGAGAAACAGAAAGAGAACATCTCGAGTAAGATTCTTTCATCTACCTATGACCTACAATCGTTGCCAGCACCGTCATCGTCAACTGTAAGTGACCTGCAACTGCTGCCGTCAACGTCCACTGGAAGAGTCCTGCAGACCCAGACGCCATCTTTGCGCACTTTCGATTCTACAAGCGGCCACCAGATGCGAGAATTACCACCATCGAACTCCACTACACCGGCAATTCTAAATAATCTTCAAACTGCAACAATTTGTGTTTTCAATATCACTATTACCAATAATAATAATTAGTATTTTATTTATGTTCAAATAAAATATTTTTTCAAAAGTAAATTTGTGGTATTGTAACATCGGTCGAAGAAAAAATAATGTTCCTAACTCATGCGGAAAGTGTCTTTCCCACCCTCGACTGCTTGCCCGAACTCCGCTCCGCGTCGTTCGGGTCAACTGCAGTCGCGTGCGGGAAAGTATCACTTTCCACACTTGTTAGGAAAATAACTATTGTACCAAGCCAGGGTTAGAAAAGATCTCGCTGTCTCAATAATGCTGTATTTTCACAGAGCCACTGAAAGGGCCTGTCCAATGTACGTTTTACGGCAGCCAATAATAAATTCAAGCTACTGAGAATACTGAGTTGAGGACTTCCTGGTTTCCAGTAATGCCTTCATGATCAAGGGCTCAGAATAGATCAACTTCTTCTGTCTTTCCAACACGAATTTAAGCTCAAAAGGGATAGGTAACGCTTATTATAACAAACCAGTTCAACGTGCATTTGACGTTATGGTTCCTATTCCTGTAACGCTTATTATAACAAACCAGTTCAACGTGCATTTGACGTTATGGTTCCTATTCCTGGTGGCACCACTGATTTCAGTATTACCACTAGGTAAATTGCTTAAACTTTTGGCTGGCTTGGCAGAAATTGGAGAGCGTCAAACACATTGCTTTTAAGCGAAGTTTCAGCTATCCATTCTAAAGTTGAGATATACTTTTACTATCGCGGTTTTGAACCTTTTTCTACGTTGTCCGGCGCGTATTCTCCATCTCTTCCGATCCTGACAATCATCTTTTGTCAGGTTTTTTTGACTTATTGATCTTTGGATTGAGCGTTGTCATTCCAGTTTAGGACGCCCTCTTTTTCTACGCCCTATTGGTTGCCTTCCAGGATCTTCTTTAGTTATCTTTTGTCATTCATCCATTATACATGGCCGTACTATATCAGTTGTCTTTTAGCGATGTCATCCTTTATGCTTTCCTTGATTCCCATTCTTTATTTTATGGTGTCTTATATGATTTGTTCTAAATATTCTCATTAATCTTCTTATTGCATCCATTTCGAAATTTTTTTTTGTATTTTTCTGTAACGTGAAGTCTGTATTCCATACTTCACAGTGCTTTTCACGATTGTTTTATATATATTAAATTTTACATTCCTTTTTACATCTCTTCTCCATAAAATACTGCTAAGACATCCAATAACCTTTTTTGTTTTACTGTTCGTTTTTCCAGTTCTTTACAGTCTGTGCCTGTCCTATCAAATGTTACACTCAAGTATGCATACTTATTGCACACTCACTTGATTCGTTTCCAATACATAAATACTGTATCTTGTCCATGTCAGTGTTAAACTCCACTTTTGGTATTCTTTCGTTAACTTTTTTATCATACACTCCATGTCTTCTTTATCATTAGCCACAATATGTTAAGTTATATTGCCATGCCGTGTACTTTACGTTTTCAGTTTACAAGAGCTACTCCGATATATATTTTTTAAAGAGTTGGAGAGATACAACATCCCTGTCTTAAGACTTTCGTTACCAGGAATTCTTTTGAAAGTCGATTTCCAATTTTAATTTTAGATTTTGACACATTGTATAGTCCTTTTTTGTATCGCTGTATGTATGTTTGATATTAGTTTGCTCTAACACTGTCTATAATTTTTCTACTGTAACTGTATCATATGCCTTTTGTAGGTTCACAAAGGTAACGTTAATCTCTATATTTGCACTCCTTGTCTCAATTAGTGGTTTAAAACAAAAAACATTATCACTACAAAATCTTCCTGCACGAAACCCACTTTGCTTTTCTTCTTCTTGTTCATAAAAACTATTCACTATTAAATATCTAAGAATCCTACCGTACTTAGAGTACACTGCGTACTGAAATTCCTCTGTAATTGTTGCAGTACAGCTTGTTTCCTTTTTTATGTATTGAGGATATAAGTGCAATTTTCCAATCAGGTACTGAATTTCCGTTTATGCATTAATTGATAATATATGTGAGATTTTCTAGTAGTTTCTCTGATCCATATTTGAGCATTTCAGCGTATATTCCTCCAGGTCTGCTAGCTTTTCTAGTTTTAAACTTTTTAATACTATTCTTTATCATTTATTTTTTGATGACTGCTTCCTCTACATGTACTTCTTTGTCTATAGTGATTATAAATGCAAATAAATATCTAAAGTGGAACGGACAGCAGGGGTGAAGGATTAAAAACTGCAGCTTATGCATTTCAGATTTTTTTACTTGATTCAAGAAATTAATAATGTTATGGGGGAGCTTCTTCTGGTGGTTATTCCATTCGGTTTAGATTTAGAACAATTTTGTGGTTTTTTTGACATTCGAAATTGCCCGACCAGGCTCCGGTACCCGTCCCAGTCGTCGAAACGATGAATGTTTCTTGCGAAACTCTAAAGCGTAACTTTTTAGAAAGTTTAAAGATGAAAAAAGGTGATTAAATATATAGCTACAGACTGTCGAAGGAGTTGGGCGAAAGCGAAGTTGGCAGACTGTTTTTCAGATTTTTAATTTATTCACCGGTAAGTTTTTTCTTTCTCGCAACGAGACGAAATAATAACCTAAGTGGTAGTCTTATTGCAAAAGTTTTTGAAAAAACTTTGAAGGAAATTTTAGTGAAACACGTTTCAGCTCCACCGTCAGAAAGTAGGTACCTACCAAAATTTTCGGCAAAAATGGCGGCTTTGTTGTAAAAAATTAGTTTTTCTTCGATATTTCGTTTGAGTTTTATGCAATAGTTATCTTTAATACCTCCTCTTAAAGCAATTGACAAACTCTTTAAGCTTACTAAAAAAAAAGTTCCCCAGCCGACACAAAGATGGTGCTTAGTATATCAAAAATAAAAGAGATCTTCATAACGTATAGAGCAAATTTAATATTAACAAGAAAAAGTTCTGAATTTTATCAAGAGTAAGCCAACATTTGTAGGCACTTATAAAAAGTACGAAGTTTAGATAAAAAAGGTATTTTTTCGACGAATGAACCTTAGTAAGGTATCTGTCCTCTCAGAGACCCTGTATGTATGACAAATTTTAGGGAAATAGAGACATGATAAACTTATAAAAGTCAAATTAATTTAAGTCAAAATCAAAGGAGGGAAATATTGGTTCTCTATACTCTACCATTGTTTAGAGAAGGACGCACCCTTTCTTTTTTATTAATTCATAAGCGTCGGACAATAAAAATAAACGATTTTTGACAAAACATATAATGAGGGTAAGGGACAAATGTTTTGTTTATTATGTTGCATGATGATTTATGTCACTTACCGCTGACAACTTAAATTACACAGGTACACAAAAAAATATTTTTTGAAAACTGCCCTTGAAGTTTTGAGTGATTTTTGTGTTTTTTGTTGTGCATCCAGATTTTTTGCTAGGGTTAACGAGGTTTACGGGGTTTATAACTCAACAATGGTAAAATCAGCCCAATTTAATTTACAAAAAAAGCAAACGTATATTCTAAAATATAGTTTATGAACAAAAAATATTATTTACAAACATACGAGAAATATAAGACCAGATAGGCATCAATTGTTCACCTGGTGGAATCGTTTCTTTTTTCCCTGAATAATTCTTTTCGTGCGCTGCTTTACGTATTTTTCTTCTGGGGTTTCCCGCATCAACAACCAGCAGAAATCAGCCATTATATTGGTGTTCCACTTTCCCTGATACCTTATCTCTGCGTCCTTGATATCTTGGTGAAACCTTTCACCCTGTTCTTCACTATAGTCTCCCAAGATTTTGGGGAAGTAGTCAATATTCAAACGCAAGAAATGCACTTTTAGACTTATATTACACCCTTGCAATTTAAAAGCATTTAACATCCGATCCACAATAGCTTTTTAGTTGGCGTCTCTTCTGTTCCCCAAAAAATTAAGCACAACCTCTTTGAAGGAGTCCCAGGCTTCTTTTTCCTTTCCTGACATAATTTCAGTGAATGATGTGTCAGCAATAAGTTTCCTTATATCAGGACCAACAAACACTCTTTATTTTGGCTTCGGACAGGCGGGGAAACTTTGAGCAAATATATTGAAATCATGCACCATCTTTGGCGAGGGACTTTACGAATTGTTTCATAAGACCCAACTTGATGTGCAGCGGAGGTAGTAAAACTTTATCACGGGGTACCAAGCTCTTTTGAAGAACATTGTGCTCCCCCGGTACTAAACTTACTCGAACTGGCCAATCTTTTTGTACGCAATGGAGATCTCTAGCCCGGCTATCCCACAGGCAGAGAAAGCAGGGATATTTCGTGAAACCACATTGCTGTCCCAATAGCATAGTTAAAATGTTGAGATCTCCACATATCATCAATTTATGTTCTTCATAACGAATTTTTTGGAGAATTGTGATTTAATTGTCGTATTTTTTTTTAAGAATAACAGAGTGTGCCATTGGAATTGAAGCATATGTATTGCCATTATGAAGAAGGACAGCCTTTATGCTGACTAAATCCCAGACCAAATCGTTTAACTCAGCTTGAGAGAAAAGTTCAGGTTCAGGTCCGGGTTCAGGTTCAAACTCTGAAGTACTGGACTCATCTAGGGTACCCATCTCATTAGTTTCATCATCACAACTATCCACAGATATGGATTCTAAAGATGTTGATCTCTCAGGCATAGGAATTTCATTGCCATGAGGTTTAGGTCTAATTATTGAGGGAAGATTAGTGTAAGATATTACCTTCTTATTTTTTAAGTTGTATCCCTTTACATCACAAGAGCAGAAATAGCAGTCACTTCCATAGTCTTTTTGTTCACGCCACATCATAGGTATTCATTTATAACGAAAATGTTTTTTGCCTTTTAGCCATAAGCGAAGATCTTCGACACAAGTCTTACACACTTTGTGCGGAGCCCACGGTTTGTCCTTATCACCTAACTGAAAACCGAAATAGGCGAAATATATTCTTTTAACAAAAGCGGTAATGTTCCTCTGCCATTTTTTCAAGGTATATTCGCCGCATATCTAACAAAAATTGTCTGGAGAGTTTATGCAACCTCTACTAGCCATCACAACTACAGCACTTGAAACTTGTTACACTGTATTGCTTCTTATAGAGCTGGATCACGAATAAGCCAACAAGTGAATAAAAACTTGCGAGACACCAAAATAAATGCATAGACAGGTTTTTACAAGCTTAAAAGAATAAGCACGTGTCTACTCGATATAAAGGCAAAACTATTCATGACATATAACTAATAAACAGATAGAAAACTGACCTATTTCTGTAAATGAGACCATCATGATAATACTCATATAAAGCAAAAAAATCAATTTGGCGAAAAAATGTGACGTGATGGATCTTTATGGGTATTTTTTCCGGATTCAGCACCCAAAAATCTATCAGGAACAGTGAAAAAATGGAAACAGTTTTTTGGTCGTATACCTGTGTTATTTTAGTGAAACGATAATAAACTTGACAACAAAATAACATAACCAAAAAATGTTAGTTTCAGTGACTCAATGGGTTTTTCGTATCTCTATTACTTTAAAATATGTCATACATACAGGGTACCCATCTTATCTCTGCTAACTTTGCCACAGTATTTTTAATGTGAGATTTGAGAAGGCTCACTGAGATGGCCACTGTATTTTTAATTTGGTTGCCGTGTTTCAGTGCCGTAACTAGGGTGATTGGCACCCGCTGCAAGATTAGTTTGGCGCTGTCCACAAAAATTGAATTGAGAATTCGCTTGACTACGCTCCAGGCGATGCATAGCGCCCTGTGTGGGGGCACCGGTCACAACCCCCTAGTTACGGCACTGCATGATTGACCACACCTGCTCTAGCTAGTCTATCGGTCTCCTCATTACTTTGTATGTCCGAGTGACCTGGAACTCAAAAAAAAAAAATAAATTGATGTCGGTTCCACAACTCGTGTAAATTTTCCTGACATCTCCGAACAAGGTTCGAGTTGGTGCTGCAGGAGTTCAGCGCCTTAATTGCAGCTTGACTGTCTGCATAAATTACGATAGACTCTGGCAGCACAGGTTAAGGAGATTGATAGCTCTTAGTAACGCAGATATCTCCGCCTGAAAGATAGTGCAGTAATCAGGAAGCTTGTAAGACTCTACCATACCTAGCTCTATGGAGAACACTCCAGAAGCTACAGCCTCGTCCATTTTTGAGCTGTCTGTAAATACCGGAATGACGGCATCGTTCAAAACCGAACCCAACGGCCACTCCTCTCTGCTTGGGAATATTGCAGAGAAGTTCTTATTGAACCTGATGGTCGGTACGGCGTAGCATGTTTGTAGCTGTAATTTGCTGCATGGAAAACTGCTTAAGCGCTATAACCGATTTTTTTTGCATTCCAGCCCATGGCTTCTCTTAGCCTGATTGCACTTTTTGCTGCTAATCCGATGCAAAATATATCTAACTCGACACACGGAGTAGTGTACTAAAAACCTGCGGTGGTGGCAAAAAAAAGAGCATCTTTTTCTAGGTAAAAACTAAAAAAGCGACTACCTATCATAATCAGCGTTTTCATTACAGCGAGCATGACCTGATAAATTCGTTTCCATTTCCTTGCAAATACAGTTTGCCCAACCTCTCGATTTTTCTTTCCTGAAGGACAAACAGTGAATACTGAATTCTCCGTTGAGGTTCTCAAGCGCCTCGAGTGCGACCAAATTTATGTAATACCGATGGATGGCTGCTGCATCATGATACTGCGCCCTCTTCTGTTTGTCCGCCAGTTTTTGACTCGTAATGGGACAGATTTAGCCCTCTACGACTTTTTTTTGTTTCCGAAATGTAAAAAGGTCGGGGGCGACACTGGGATGACGTAGACACAATAACAACTGAAGGGGCTGACTCCTAAAGACCTCCAGGGAGGTTTTGAATAATTGAAACAGAGGTGGGATAAATGCATTGCTACTAATGGGGAGTTCTTTGAAGGGGATAAGATTGATAAACCCTAAATTTTAATAAACAATTTTAAAGAAAATTTGTTTGTGTACTTATTGGACAGACCTCGTAGTATAGGTGTTAACGCTGTACCGACTTTGAGCCAAGATAGCTAGATGCAAGTAAGTTTTAAGCATGGATTAACGCCTAGGAGCTTTGCAAGTTACAAGCGTTGAATAAGTAGTGTTGTAGTTAAATGTTTATTCACAGCTAGTAAGAACAAAGTTTCTAAGTAGGTTTGTAGTTGTTTGGATTTGCTTCTTAAATGCCTTTAGCTTTCCGCCAGCTTCTCCAAGGTTTAGGCTGTTTTTTAGCTAAATTTATTTAGGCTATATTTATTATATTTTTATTTAATCCAAAACTTTTTTAAGTCACATAAGTTTAGAACGTTAGTTTGCTTTTTTATGCAAGTTATCGAAAATTCTAATAATTGGTTTTACTGTTCCTAGTAAGGAAACCCATCGTAGAGCAAGCTCTATAGTAAGAGAAGCCTGTCATTTTTTTCTATCTTTTGATTATTATTTTTGACATGTTTTTGTCGGTTTGGCCTTGGCAGCTCGCTTTTATTTTAAAGATGTTGTTTCTACACAATTATAAAGTTTTTGCAAAGTCAGTAAAGCAAAGGTTAAAGCCGACCATCGTCATATCCTTTAAAGAAAGTGACATGGGCGGCGATAGATATACTCATGAAAATTATTTCATTTAATTATGGCCTAAACTAAAGAAATATAAATAGATAATAAAACTTTCTATTCCTACACCTACAGAAACGACACTGACTTATTTTCTAACTCTGCATACTGCCGACTAAAGGGGTCCCGAAACGAACACCTGAAAGCAATTAAAAGCGTATCTCAAAAAGATCTGCCAATCAGGGGCCGTCTACCCACCTGTGCTGGGTCGGTCAGAAAACAAATACTTTGTGCTCGGACCGCCAAGAGCCGCGCCATTTCTCTGTCGGTAGGGCTGAGATTGTGCCGTCTATCCACCTGTGCTGGGTCGCGCCTTTTCTCTGTCGGTAGGGTTGAAATTAGACCAGGAAGATTTTACATGAATTTGGATAACTTTTGAAGGGCATATTGAAGCAAAATTTCATGAAATCGATAGAACCCCGTATTAGGAGCATTTCAGGTGACTTTGCAAAAACTATACATATTTATGTATTCGGAAATGAGAAGATACTATCTGAGGGCACAAGAGCTTTTAGCCCATATTTCACCTATCTAAAACGCTTCTTCGGAATGCGCTATGAAACTCAAACTTTGCACAGTCGTAGACTTTCATAGAACTAACAACCCCTCCAAGTTTCATAGACTTCCATAAAGTAGTAAAGTAGTTACAAAATTTCTAAAACGTCGAAATTGCCATTCACTCACTCACTCACTCACTCATGTATAGATCATCAAAATTCTACTGTACTTCGAAAACACGCTACAAAGCTGAAATTTGACAGACTGATAGAAATTATCCCCTCCCCTATACATGTAAAGTTGTGTAAAAGTAACATTGCCCACTTCCAAAAACGCTAGACAGCTGAGCTTTGACACACCGAAAGGAACTGTAATAAAATAAAAGCAAAACATTTTAAAACCCCAAAGTCTTAATTAAGTTCCCTTCCCTATAAATGTAAAGTTATGGTAATTTAAAGCCGATAGGAACTATGATAAAACTATGGGAAAAAATTTTAAACCAAGAAAAATTGAATGAACTTTCCTCCCCTATCTATAAATGTAAAATTAAACAAAAGTAACAAAAATGTTAGAGAGCTGAGCTTTGGAAGACTGATAGAAGCTATGATAAAACTACAGGAAAAAATTTAAAAACACCTAAATAAATAAATAATAAATTTTAATTTACTCCCCTTCCCTTTAAATGTAAAGTTATGTAAAAGTAACATTGCCCACTTCCAGAAACGCTGGAGAGCTGTACTCTGGAAGGCTGATAGGAACTGTGATAAAACCATGGGAAAATTTTAAATCAGGCATTGCAAAAGTTTTGAACAATTTTCCGAATATTTTACAACTTTAAAACTTAAATATTATCCAAATCCTTTAAAAAAGGAGTGAAATTATAACAAAAACATTTCATGTAAAAAAAAAGAATTGAGATAAAAGTAAAGTCAAGTTCTCCAATACAAATTTCAAAATGAAAGGCTCTTACTAGTTTGAAAAGGTTTTTCTAAACTTGGCTATTAAAAATGTTTTTGTTATGATAAAAACTATCTTTAAACTGTATTATTAGTAAATAAACCTTTAGACTGCATTAAAAACACATCTTTAATATAAGAGTGAACCGCCAATGCCAAAACCCGAATTTTTGCAAGAGAACTCCTTTTTCATATAAACGTACCAATTTTGACACAAAAAAAATAATTGAATAGCCCCATATTCTGGATTCCTATACAGTCTTTTGTTTATGCCACTGATGACATAAGTAAATGAATATGAAAACTGTGTTTTGTCGTCCAGAAACGCCCGATAAACACCAGACTCAGCTTAATGAGCAAAAGCGCTTTGTGTACTGTCAGCTTATTAGTATGTGTGTTGTTTGTGTTTGAGGACGATTATAATCTTACATTGTAAATTTGTTCTACCTACGTTGCACGAAATTTAACTAAATCCACGCTTTGTAACTAGTGTTAGGAAATATAATAACAAGAGATGCAGCCTTTCTCAACCTTACTTCCCAAGTAACATTATTACAACTCAAGGCTTTATCAATTTGGTTCCGAGGTTATTTAGAGGGTTCAGTTATGACTTTTAGGATCAATTTGGCAACATAAAGGTAATTTATATTGCCGAATTACCTAAACAGGTGTTATACAACCAAAAAGTAATTTATAAAGGGAATATAATAAAACTGATATTCCTTCTGTTGTTTTTAGATACATTTGGTTCTATTGGTTTCTGATTTATAAAGATGGTCCTATAAAACCCTTTTACCTAAAGTTGACAAAAATATATAAACTTTGGTCATTTAGTTTTTTTATTACTTTTGGTCATAACAAGTGTTTTATAATAGGGCTAAAAGGCTATCTTTAATCATTTTGTTTTTATAGTTACCAGTGGTTTAATAGTAAATGTGATTTATATAGGTGGCCATATAGAACCTAGTTTTCTTAAGGTCTTTGAGACATGACAAAGAAAAAATTTAACGTCTTCTCCACTAAGGTCTTTATTGTTTCGGGTTCTATTTAGGACTTGTTTCGATTCTAAAGAGACCCATCATCAGCCGAAACATGGTAAACAAAGAAGTGTAACTACATCCGAAGCAATTCTCAGTGGCTATTATATAGATTCAAACTGGAATAATGAAAATATATCGAAAGGGATCAAATAATTACTTTCAGGTTCACTCATGTACTCTGAAACTGACTATTCCACCTCCATCATTAAAAAAAAAACCGCAAACTGCATTACTCATAAAACACCTTTAAAATGTAACGGACCTTTCAAAAGCCTTCAAAAGACATACCCCCAGCCAGCTAATCCGAGGGTTCAAAACGTTGCTAATTCTATTTGAAAATCCAGCAAAAAAGAGGTTTCCTAAGCAGGAGTGGGAAGTGGAAAATTTTGTAATTCAAAAGAGATAGAATTGTGTTGAAGATTAAAAGAATTTTAATTATTTTTATTTTAATTTTTGTCTTTTCAGAGTAATGAAATATATCTTACCACATTTATCGCTGGTTGAAGGCACCTTCAGAGTAATCAAATATATCTTACCACATTTATTGTTGGTTGAAGTGCATATATTATTGAAAAGAGTTAGACAAATATCTGGTTGCTGCTTAACTTCATTTTTGGCATTTGCCCAAGGTTTATCAAAGGCGCTTGGTTTATTGGTATGTCTAGTCTAGAGGACCATGATAGATTTTGATAGTGGTTTTCAGATCAGTTAAATGTATCGAGGGCCTCCAGTCTGTTCCACTAGAATAAAAAATAATGTTTGGAGTCATCACATCATCATCATCATCACATAGAATATGAATGGTTAGGTGGGTGGTGTTTCATATGGAGATTCTAATTCTGCAGGATTTAGATAAGATAATAAATGTGTTAATTGAGGATTAGGTTGCTGGGTAAACTACCCCTTACTCAGGATATAATTTAATGTCTTCAAAACGTACTCATCTACTCTAATAATAATTACCCAGTGTTGATAAACATTTTATTAAACCATCACTGCCATTCACCGTTAATTGACAAAATTTAATAGGTTTGCATAGCGGCACCTGTAAAGCTGCATCAACATAGCCCACAAGAAAAAAGGCTTTCATAAAACGTTTGAACAGGTTCAGTTTAAAACTGCAATTGATAAATATTTACCAAGTTTTATTTATAAGGTAGAAAAATGTGTTAAAAACTAACAATTAGATATCATTAAGATCCGCCTGGCTGGCATTGGCGTAGCTAGGGGGGGGCAGGGGGGCCTGGCCCCCCCTAAAGTCCCTCAGGCCCCCCCTAAGATATTTTAGGCCTCCCCTACCGACTACTAATAAAAGAACATGACGCTGAAAATACATACTTTTCTATTATTATTCGGGAAATATTCAAATAAAATAGGTGCATTAAAATTTAAAATCATTCAGATAATGTTTACATTTCAGGAAAAAGCCCTTGTCTTGCGGAATTAGGCTTTTTCTCTTTAAATTATCGGTAACTTTTATGTACTTATGCAATTTCCCGAAAATATTTTTTAAATTTAAACATAATTATGCATATTGAATATTTCATACATATTGGCGACATCTTGTAAAATATTATAGAAGTGTAAGTTGAATTTCGCATTTAATAAAGACAGCGACCTTTGCCCCTCTGTTTCCGAAATCGGGTTGTAGATGTCGTAAGGTTATAAAAGACCTTTTTAAACTGTTTTTCTAAAATAAATATAATAATCTTTTTAGTTTTTTTGATGTTAGCGTTTAGTGTCTTATGGAAATTTTCCGATTTTGGTGACAATTTCATAACCATTTTCATATTAAGTTTTCCCACGTCGTTAAATGGAATAAATTCGTCGAGCAATACCGGGAAATTTTTAATATTAATACTTCTGCTCTAAGAGCAGAAATGACCGTTTTAAAGAATTGTATTTTTCGGTTAAATCAAACTGTTGGTCATGATTCTATCAAACAACATATAGCAGAAAACACTTATCCAAACCTCTACCAACTTTTTAAAGTTGCGAGTATTCTTCCAATTTCAAGTGCAACTTGCGAGAGGTCTTTCTCTGCCATGAGGAGAGTTTTTAATTGGCTTAGAACAACTATGACTCAAGAGAGACACTCAGGTTTGTCATTGTTATTCATAGAAAAAGATGTTGAGGTCGACTTAGACAGTGTGGTAGACGCTTTCAGTCAGCGACGTAGAAAACTTTCTTTGTAGAATTGCTGAATTACTAATTAATATAATAAATAAGTTGGTAAATGTATTATTAAATTTGTTATATTAAAATAGAACATTTAATGAGCGTATTTTTTTTTATTCATTGCACACTTTGCACGACTCTTTAAAACCTATGTTTGCTTTTTATTCAGGATAGACCGTGGCCACGGCCCCCCCTGAAAAGCAAGGCTAGCTACGCCAATGGTCTTGGGAATGCTTTGCACGACTCTTTAAAACCTATGTTTGCTTTTTGTTCAAGATAGACAGGGGCCACGGCCCCCCTGAAAAGCAAGGCTAGCTACGCCAATGCTGGCTGGCATATAATTCCTTATTATAGATCATTATTAAAGAGTCAGGCAAATATCTGGTTGCATTTTTAACGTCATTGGGGGCATTTGCCAAGGTTTCTCTAGAGGCCCTTGATATATTTTGACAGTTGTTTTCACATCAGTCAATGTATCGAGCGTCTCCAGTGTTGTTGCTCAGCTAGAATAAAAATAATCAACACATCATCATCATCAGACAGAACATGAATGGTTAGGCGGGTGGTGTTTCATATGGAAATTCTAATTCTGTAGGATTTAGATAAGATAGTAAATGTGTTAAATGAGCATTATGTTGCTGCATAAACTACCCCTTACTCAGAATATACTTTAATGTCTTCAAAAGTGTACCTACTTGTCTACTCTAATAATAATTACCCAGTGTTGACAAACATTTATTAAAGCATCACTGCCATTCACCGTTAATTGACAAAATTTAATAGGTTTGCATAGCGGCACCTGTAAAGCTGCATCAACATAGCACACAAGAAAAAAGGCTTTCATAAAACTAACTTTCAAACTGGTTGAGTTTAAAATTGCAATTGATAAATATTTAACAAGTTTTATTTATAAGGTAAGGTATTCGTGTCAATCATGTTTAACTGTTTCGTCCGTATGGGACTCCTTAGAACACTGCTTGGTCAATGTGACACCCTTGCGAAGTTAACTAGACGATTTGGTCTGTAATCCTATGTCTATAGTAAGAAAACCCTCGCAAGAAGCGCCATTATCCGAGATACGAGAGAAGCTAGTACAAGAACAGGCAAGAATAAAGTGCTTTCTTTATATATCAATCGGTAAAAAAATCGGCTGCAAAGAAAAAGAAACAAACTATCCGTGACCTACGACAGCTTTTTTATGTTTTGGGCCAGAGTAACACTGATTTGCGTTTTTACCCTTCATCAGCCGCGAGCGTCATTCAGCGGAATTTTTAAGCCAAATAATACAAACAAGCATGAATTTTACTACCCTTGAATCTAAAAATCAAACAATTTTTCGTGGCTAATCGGCTAAAAAGAAGTTTTTGTTTCTCTCATATTTTTCCGTGGGTAGCTCGAAAGCTTAACCTCACTGGGGTGCCAGATCTAATGGACACCTATAATAAATGTTGACAATTAACTGTTTCGTCCTTACAAGGCTCCACAAAACACTGCTTGGTCAATGTGAGACCCCTGCGAAGGTAATAAGACGGTTTTGTCTCTAATCCTATGTCTATAGTGAGAAAATCCTCGCAGGAAGCGTCATCAACCGAGATACGAGAGAAACCAAAACAAGAGCAGGCAAGAATAAACTGCTATATATATCGATCGATTGCAAAGAAAAAGAACAAACTATCCGTGTCCTATGACATCTCTTCTGTCTTTCAAGCCAGAGCAAAGCTGATTAGCGTTTTTACCCGCCATCAGAAGCGAGCGTCAATCAGAGGAATTTTTAAGCTAAATAATACTAAGATTCATGGCTAGTCGGGTAAAAAGAAGTTTTTGTTTTTCTCATATTTTTCCGTGGTAGCTCGAAAGCTTAACCTCACGGGGGTCCAAGATAATGGACACCTAATAAGTGTTGACAGTTAACTGTTACAATAAACTACTGCGTGCCTACTTAAAATTATTTTTACTGCCAATGCACGTTGCGACGTTTTCGTATATTGTGTAGATTCTTCAATATGCTTGTGGTACAATTTAGGTACTTACACCAGTATTTACTAAAGGGTCTACAGTGCTAAGTGCTACAATCCTAGGTTTAAAAGTCTACATTTTAGTTGAAGGTTTAACTTATTTTTCCTGTGAATGCAATAGTTTTTAATATTTATATAAATTGTTCATAAATACCTTGCGACAGGGGTAATCTTTTTTCGTTGTAACAAAGACATTATTTCCACACATAGGTTATAAATAAATAAAAATAATAAAATATTTTGGCTTAAAAATGGTAGCCGTAAACCTCCAAGCGTCACTAGGAAATGTCGAATAAAAACGGTGTAAGTCAGTGTCAGCTATCCGCTATATTTTACGTGTAAATTTTTTAGACAAGTTAGCGACGATTAAACCGATGGTCGATTGTTTTGGTGAATGTGTAATTGAGAAGGGATTCTAATATCCATTTGGGACTATTTTTAACGGAAATTCTACGACTGCACGGACTAAATTTCCAAAAAATGACATTTCGTTACAAAATTTTTATGTGGTTTTTCTTTATATCTAAAGTTATTTTGACTTTATATGAGATATTAGGGTGAACCAAATCTTTGCAGTTATTTGACCTGTGAGTTTTACAAAAATACACTTAAACCGGTCGGTATCAAGTCTATAGACGTGATACTTGAACCCGGTCTACAATGCTAAGTCTTAAGGTCTTAGTAAATACTAGTGTTAGGGTCTTTTATTCCTTTAAGCTCTGACCATACTTATAAAGCTGCATCGTCCTGTTATAGGAGGTGTGTTGTCCAAAAGGACCTTGTGTGTACATACGAGCACACACCTTCCGATATGCCCTTGTTTACCGTATTCTATTTAATGAACTTGCGTCGATGCATCGAAAACGCCTCATTTCGGACCACGCAACCCTATAATTGCTATTTTGGATTAAGCTTATCAAAATAAGCGTCAATGTTCAATCCGCCTTCTACACTTTAACAGGGGTGTGTTTGAAAATTGTCACCTTAGGGTAAAGGTTATACCTAGGCTAGCCCCAAATCGTTTCAAAATAATCACTGTCAAAACGATAACGTTATACACCCGCGTTCGAAGATAAAAAAGTTAAAATGACCCGGGTTGCCTCTAATTCGCCGCGGTCAGGAGAGAGAGATAGAGAGAGAATCGCCCGCGTTTGAGCGCTTAAATTAAAGTAAAAAAATCCAAACCATATGTTAATAATCACCATGCATCCGAAAATCCATAAAGCAATATTTACCTAGGGTAATTTTTCAATTTCTCCTTACCATTTTTTTACATATAAGTGAAGTTCGTCTGTCGTTTGCCCCTTTTACGTTAGCATTGAATAACATGAATGTCTCAAATCACCCAAATAAATGGATCTATGATGGATTTGATACCTTTCTAGCTAGCCCATTAGCACACTTCAAATGAAGCCATGATAATATATCAGCCTTGAAACAGTTTTTTGTAAATATCTCAGAAACTAAAACTTTTACGAAGTTTTTCGTCGAAAATAATACCTTCTCTAGCTATTGCTACACGGGTAAAAATATATAATATGAATGACACAATGTATTATTTGTATTATACATTGTGTGTGTAGCTCTCAACCCCTTCAAGTGGTAAACTTTACCCCTACATTTTGAATAGAGAACATGGATCGAGTGATATCTTGTTTTGGTGGTCCATTGATTGTATATTTTGCCTTTCAATTTAAAAAGTTAACATGGACTGATAAAATAAAAGTTAAATCAGAATTTAAAATTTTTCTTTTATCAGTTCAACCTATAAGGAAAGATTTTGTATATTTTTGTTGTCAGGTTAGCTTAAATTCGTCTCCCAAAAATTTTGAGTTGCATAGAACTGTTAGCTCCCGCTAAATTTCGCGGTTGTTTAGATCCAGAAAGGGGCCCCTGGTACGTGGAGAAATTGGCTGCAAACTGGTGAGTGCTTTGTTTCTGATTTCCGTTGTGTGGTAACAGCGATTAACTATGGACCTTTTGATTATTTCGTGATTTCGTATCAATATATTTATGTTTGTTCGCGCTTCATTTAATTAAAATATATACAGTCCACTGCAGTTATCGTTTTTCTATTTGCGGGCATACATAAGTGTTCCTTCGACCCGAATTATTTAAATTTACTCCATACGACGGTATTAATAAGTCGGCCATTTTTCACATTTTCACACGGCGACCACACGGCCTTGAATTTTGCCAATCGTATTGAACCGAGAGAGATTTTCGTTCGACCTTCGGTTTCGGCGCCGCAGTTCACCTGTTTTCGGTCCGCTGCTATGGTAACGCAGGGTCTACCGCGTGGTCATTTCAGTGAACAAAAATCGAGAATAAATCAAAACAAACAAACAACATTTCTCATTTCTGTGATTAGATGTGTTCAATATCATTTCGATATTTAAAACAATTTTCATCAATTGCGATAAATTAGTGCATATTTTCCACAATTCGTCATTTTTCTATTTTAGAAACATTAATTTAGCGTTAATTGTATATTTACCGACACAATTTTCATCAATTGCGATAAATTAGTGCATATTTTCGACAATTCGTCATTTTTCTATTTCAGAAGCATTAATTTAGCGTTAATTGTATATTTACCGACAATTTCGTCATTTCAAAGGTAAAATCATGTCTATCAAAAAAGCCGTGCAAAAACGCAAGGGTTTTTTTATCTGCGATCACCGAGTGTTATGTGTTTTCAGAGACCGCGGCAACGGACGCAAAAGCGAGAAACGAGTTTCAAGTGAGGTATTCCGACTTGGATGAAACTTTCGATAAATACATGTTGGCACATAATGATGTCATTATGTTGATAGACGACTCGGACGACGAGGAGTTTAAAACGCAGGATGCGATCCTTTAAGAAGCTCGTAAATATTTTTATGCGTGTAAAGGGGTTTACTCTGAAATATTTCCGGTTGAGGTCCCATCCTTTTCGGGATCATATGTTCGACAAAACGAAACTCCAAAACTCAAAGAGTTAGGTATTCCCATATTTCGAGGTGATAAAAAATTATGGCCAAGCTTTTTCGATCTTTTTAATAACATTATAGATCAAAATCAAAGTCTAAGTAACGTTCGAAAACTTCAATATTTATTTTCATATCTCGAGGATGAGCCTTTAAAATTGATACCAGGGATTAGCTTATCTGATCAAAATTATAAAATTGCTTACGACAAATTAGTTAATAGATATCAAAACAAGCGAGACCTCGCAAATGATGCTTTAAGCACAATTATGAACTCTACCTTAAAAAACGAGTAAGCTAAAGAATTGCGTAATTTAATTGACACTTTTTCTGAATCCCTAGAAGTTTTAAAATCACTTAGCTTTGACGTTGACAGTTGGGACTTTATTATTTTTTTCATTTTGGATGGATATTCCGACGCGTTCAAATTTCGAAATGAGTCACGCCAATACTAATACCGAAATTCCCACTTTTCAGTCACTTTTTCAATTTCTAGAAAAAAAAATATAAAGTTTTGGAATCACTTCCTCAATCAACAGCACCCAAAAAGGTGCCTACCTATCAAAAATCAAATTCTATGCAAAATCAGTTTGGGCAAAAGCCTACCTATAAATCATCCAATTCGCCTTTTATAGGACTGGCTGGCACCTCAACTAATTCAAGTACGGGAATAAAATGTTTCCGATGTAATCAAGGTCACGTGCTTTCGAAATGTCAAACATTTCTTGTCCTCTCACCTATCGATCGCCTATCTTTCGTCAAGCAGAAAAAATTATGTCTAGCGTGTTTTCATCCCTCGCATGGGGTAGATACGTGCAAATCAAAATATTCATGCAGGACTTGCAATAGTAAAAGGCACCACACTTTAACTCATATCTTAGAAACTAATAAAGAGTCTGGAAGCCAAGATACTAGTCCTGTCATTCACACACCACCTGTCAATAATCTTTATGTGTCATTAAATACCTCAGGACCTTCAGGTACCTTTCTTTTATGCACCGCCATAATAGATGTTATGGACGGTTGCGGAAATTTTCAACCTGTAAGGGCACTGCTTGATTCTGGATCATAGACAGGATTCATCAGTGAAAAGTGTATTCAGCGCCTTAATCTTCCTAGGCGAAGTTACACCACTGAAATATTCGGATTAAATCAAATGTCTTCTTTTACTTCCAAAGGGCTCGTTCAATGTCACATTAAGCCACAAGGACAGGTCACTCCTTTACTTAATTTCGAAGCAATTGTCGTTCCACAACTATGTTCCAATATGCCTACATTCACTTTGAACAATAATCAGTGGAAACACTTGGAAAACCTTAAACTTGCCGACTCATCTTATTTTAAATCTAGACCTGTGGACCTAGTTATTGGTTGCGAGCTATTCGCACAGATATTCAAGGAGGGCAGGGTTCTTGGACAAATAGGGCAACCTTCAGCCCTTGAAACCATCTTTGGCTGGGTCGTCATGGGAAAAGTTGACGAAGTAGGTAATCTTACGGAACGAACCAGTTGTTTTTTAACGAGTCATTCACCTCCTTTGGAGGTCCTTATCCCTAGGTTTTGGGAAATCGAACATTTGCCTAAAAAACAAATCTTATCAAAGGAAGAAAAACAAGCGGAATCAATTTTTACTGCGAGTGTCGTACGACAACCGAGCGGTAGATTCATGGTAGATCTTCCGTTTAAAGATAAAATAAAGCTTATCGTAGATTTTTACTTCTAGAAAATAGATTAATCAAAAATCCTGATCTGTACACTGCCTATTCAAGTTTCATGCAAGACTATATCGATTCTAATCATATGAGTCTAGTTTTATCTAGTCAACCAAAAGTCGACGTATCATGTTTTGGCACATCATTGCGTACTAAAGCCGGAAAGCTTAAGTACAAAATTAAGGGTAGTCTGGGATTGTTCGGCAGTCACCCCAAAGAATATTAGTCTCAATGACACATTGTTATCTGGACCAAAACTTCAAAAAGTTATTGCTTCTTTACTCCTTATGTTTCGTCTTAATCCTATTGCCTACATTGCTGATATCAAACAGATGTTCCCTCAAGTCCTTATCAATCCTTATCACCGTCCTTATCAAAGGATATTGTGGAGGTTTTCTCCACAGGACCCACTTTCAGTGTGGGAACTTTCTACTGTCACTTTTGGCATGACATGCTCACCTTTTCTAGCCATGCGTACATTAAATGAGCTGGCAGAGAGAGAAATGGAATGTTTTCCTATGGCTAGTACTGTTCTAAAAGCGTCAATTTACATCGACGATATCTTGGGAACTAGCCCTTCGCTTTCTGAAGCTCTTTCCCTTCAAACGGAACTCAATGATTTGTTGAAGTCGGCAGGATTTTAACTTAAAAAATGGGCAAGAAATTGTCCTGAGTTATTGGCAACATTGCCAGAATCCGATCGTCAAATGCCTCTCTCTTTTGACAAGGAGGAACCCCACTTTATCAAAGTTTTAGGACTTCAATGGCATCCAAAAAACGAAATTTTTTCTTATCAATGCCGAATGAAGGACAAACCCCCAACCAAACGTTCTATTTTATCTATCATAGGAACAATCTTTGATCCCTTAGGTTTTCTTTGTCCCTTGTTGCTACAAGCAAAATTTATTTTGCAACAGTTGTGGATATCGAAAATTGGCTGGGACGAAGAACCAGATTCTTCTATCATCGACTCTTGGAACAAACTTCGTTCTGAAGTCTCGCTTCTTTCCAATTTTCAATAACCCCGACAAATCAAACTGTCAAAAATCAATACCTGTCAAATCATCGGCTTCTGTGACGCTTCAATTCGAGGCTACGCAGGCGTCGTATATTTTCGTGTAGAAGAGGAAAACAATATATCTGTTTCTCTCATATCTGCAAAATCTAGGGTCGCGTCTATAAAGTCACAAACTTTGGCTAGGCTAGAACTCCTAGGCGCATTTCTTTTAAGCGAATTAATTGACTTCGTTTTATCTAGCTATGAAGGAAAAATAACTTTTACAAATATCGTTACTTTCTGCGATTCGCAAGTCGTATTGCACTGGCTTTCATCCCCTCCTAATCGCTGGCAAATCTTTGTTGGAAATCGAGTCAGTAGAATCCAAGAAATCATTCCCTCAAACTCATGGCGCTACATTCCTTCTGCTTTAAATGCAGCCGATATTGCGTCACGAGGGGCCACCCCCTCACAGCTCATGTCACATGACATGTGGTGGAACGCACCGTCGTTTTTGTGGTCTCCCGAAAACGAATGGCCCGATTTTCATAAATCAAAAATGCCGATTGATTTCGGAGATATTAATCTGGAGGAAAAGCCAAAGGTCTGTTGCAATGCGATAATTGACGTTAACTTCTTAGATCAGCTTCTTGTCAAATATTCATCTATATCAAAAATTCAACGTATCATTTGTTATGTCCTTCGAATAGTTAACCTTTTTCAAAACCATTCCCATCAAAAACCCACTAAGCCACCGGACCAAAAAATTATTTTTGAAAATATTGTTTTTCCTACCACCGGTGAGATGCAAATTGCGTTATACCTTCTTATCACACGCGTTCAAGGTTCTTGCTTTTCTGAGCTTTTTTCCGCGTTATCTAAGGATAAACCAATACCGAAACCTTTTCGAAAACTTTCACCTTTTCTTGATGAAAATAGTATCATTAGAGTCGGTGGCAGATTACAAAAATCTGACCTTTTGTCTTACTTTCGAGTAACCATCGTTTAACTACTCTTCTTATCGAGTCCACTCATCCTGGGTTTAAAACATTACATAATCTGCTTTTACAGCAATTTTGGATATTATCTGCCAGACGGGCAATTCAAAGAATCATATCCAAGTGCTTGCAATGTTTTAAAATCAACTCTAAACCCTATAGACCGCCCATAATGAGTTCACTTCCCGCTCATCGAATCAATCAACTTAAACCTTTTTCGAGTGTAGCTATCGACTTTTGTGGACCATTATTTGTGAGTCCTCATCGTTACCGTGGTTGTAAAGCTTTCAAATCGTATGTCTGTGTGTTTGTGTGTACGGCCACACATTGCGTGCATTTGGAATTAACCATGGAACTGTCCACCGAAGGGTTTGTAGGTGCATTTCATCGATTCATTTCCAGACGTGGAAGCGTGACGCAATGCTGGTCAGATCAGGGCAGTAATTTTATAGGGTTTCGTAACCAATTACTTGATTACGCAAGAAGTGCGTCCACCAGACTTTCTATTCGTTGGCATCTGGGACCTCCTCTCAGTCCACATTTCAATGGCCTGGCAGAAGCTGGCGTCAAAAGTTTTAAAACTCACTTTGTTCGAGTTGTCGGCGACCACAAGTTGTCCATCATGGAAATGTCCACCCTTACATGTCGCATAGAAGCCATACTTAATAGTCGCCCTTTATCTCCTGCCTCTTCAGACCCACACGATTTTCAACCTCTTACCCCTGGGCATTTTTTGACCCTTGAACCCCATAATTCAGAAATTCCGGAGTCAGATTTGTCCGAGGTTCCCCTAAATCGGCTCTCGAGATGGCAACTAATCCAATACATAATGATTTTTGGAATTCTGTAGAGTATTTGCATACGCTACAACAGCGACACAAGTGGGCTGATTCGTCCCCAAATATCAAATTAAATGATTTGGTTATCATAACGAGTGATCACATCCAATCACCTTTGAAATGGCTAGTCGGTCGGGTCATCGAACTGCATCCCGGCGGAGACGGTCAAGTGCGTGTTGCGACGGTACGAACGGCTACCGGTGTTTACAAGCGGCCAGTTGTAAAACTGTGCCTCTTGCCGAATTAAAACTAATTTTCATTTTTCTACCTATTACCGGGTATTACAATAGGTTTTTCTTTATTTTTATGTTTTTTTTTGAATTTTTGTTTGTTTGTTTTGTCTTTTTTTGGGTTTCGTTATCTCTAAATAAACTTACGATACTTATCTGTTTTCATTCATTTATATTTATCGGTCGATCATTTTTCTTATATCTATATCTGTCCGGTTGAGATTCTAAAATTGTGTGTTTTGGAGGGCAGTTATGTTAGCTCCCGCTAAATTTCGCGGTTGTTTTTAGTTTTAAAACCACACAATTGGATGACGGACAGAGTACATTTTCGCGCATTTCGACATGCGCATCAACAATCAGTGAGATCCTTTTCTACCGCCTCGAGAAAATGGCGTGTTAATTTACTTTCTCCAACTATTTCAAATTTCTACACTTGAAAGTGCTCGATTTTGGTGTACTGAAGCATAGAACTAGAAACTTCAGCTACGTGGTGACATCATTAGATCCAGAAAGGGGCCCCTGGTACGTGGAGAAATTGACTGCAAACTGGTGAGTGCTTTGTTTCTGATTTCCGTTGTGTGGTAACAGATATTAACTATGGACCTTTTGATTATTTCGTGATTTCGTATCAATATATTTATGTTTGTTCGCGCTTTATTTAATTAAAATATATACAGTCCACTGCAGTTATTGTTTTTCTACTTGCGGGCATGCATAGAACATTTTGTGAATCCGAGTATACCTTTCTAATGCCACTAGGCGGTAAAAAACAAATCCAAATTCTATCTTTTGAACTGCGCATGGGCCACTCTATGTCTATCTTCTTCCTTTATAAACTATTTAATCGCGATATTTATGGGGGAGGGAGGAAAGGGAAATTTTTCCCCTCAAATCCCAAAATATATTTAGTTTTGACACACAGAGTACACCTTCTGGTCAGGCTCCAGGACAATTCGGCGCCAATAACTCGCCGTGGCGGATTCGCCGCCGACCCGATTTGCCGCCGGGCTAATTCGCAGCCCACCCGATAATCTGCTAGGCCAACTTACTCGCCGCGGCGCCGGCGGGCCGCCGTAGTTTTTGTTTATTAAACGGTTTATTTTTTTTTGTTTAAAATCTTGCGACAGCATTTTCAACTACTTTTCGATTAGCTACAGATTTTTTAATTTGACAGGTGTATAGAGTTCCGATGAAAATGCAATTTAATATTTTTTAATACAAAAAATTTAAAATAGCGAATCCAAATTGGTGAAGTTTTTATTTATAAACTAATTTGTCTCAAATATGAAACTGTACGGAAGATTTTTGACTTAAACCTAAAAAAAATCAAAATGGCGCTTCCAAAATGGTAGAATTTTCTATTTATGTTTATAAATAGAAAATGGTATAAATTAAATTTAAAACATTTTTTATTTATAAAATAAAATGTAAAAATACAACGTAATTGCAGTTTAAGGTCGCTAATTGTAATTTTTCAATTAAACTTAAAATAATGGTCAAAATAGCGGATCCAAAATGACGGACTTTCTAATTTAAAATTCGATATTTAATAAATTTTGGGTGTTAAAGGTTGCTGATTTTGTTTTTTGAATCAAATCTAAAAGGGATACGTACTACGTTTGGAACTGTGTGCTAGTTAATGTCGCTGATAATGATTTTTAATTTAAACTTTACACAAAATAAAAATGGAGGAACCTAAATCGCGGACTTTATAATTATGCAGCGATATGTATTATTTTTGAGGTTTGCGGTGTTTAAAGTCACTAATTATGATTTTTAAATTAAACTTGAAAAAAATCCAATTGGCTAATCTAAAAAGGCGGATTTTTTACCTTTATGAATATTTTAATCATCTTGAATTTTGGACTCTCCGTTTTAAATAATTTTTAGTTTAATTCAAAAATCAAAATCAGCGACCTTGAATAATTGAAGTTTTAAATTTAATACACGCATATCGGTTCATACATATGTAAATCACAAAGGCGGCGAATTGTCCCATCCCATCCTCTTGTCTCCACACAAAACGAGAAAAATCGCCCCCCCCCCCCCCAAATGAAATTTCTAGATATCCCCTGAGCTATTTTCCTCTTTCTCCCTATCATGCAAATAATATTTACTACAACTAAGTAAATAAGTTTTTCGAAAACTATCAAAAGTTTTGAAAACTTTTATTGAAATACATTCTTTTCAAAAAGCTTTTTGATTAAAAAAATATTTTTCGTAAAAAAATATTTTTTTTCCTGGAGGACAGAGAAACTAATTAAACCGAAAATCTAGAATTTATTTTTTAATTTAAAAACAACAATATCATTTATTCTCGATTTAAATAAGAAAACATTGTTCCTAGCTGGAAAGAATAAAAATATTAATATTGAATAAATATAATAATGAAAGGTTAAACAAAATCTTACCTTTGTTTATTTGAAACTCTCAAAACACAAAACAAGCTTTCATGACAATAAACGAGAAAGAGGGGTTCCATGGAGAATACCAAATTAAATAACTTTTTGTCAAAAATTGAGCCTCTCTAAATAGCTGTCTCAAAAGAGAATCCGGGTCCCCTTGCTACTATAAAGCTCTACACCATTACTAATTTAGTAATTTAATTTTCTTGAGCAAACGTGAAATAGAGGCGTATATAGTGCCGTCTCGACGTTCACCTGAAATATTACCTCTATGCAAAGAAAATTTTTCATGATTTTAAGTAGAGCGTCACACTTGAAGGTATAGGCTGTATTCTTCTGTATTGGTGATTTATATTCTTCTTCTGATATATTTGCAAGCATTTGGTTACAGTTACTTTCCCATGCTTAATTTTCCATCAGAATAAAGCCCAACCACCACGATGGCAGGGCAAACAAATTGAACAAGAGTTAGGCGCAACTCTAGGAATGATATCCGACATCATGCGCAACACGGTGTGTAGCAGAAAGCTATACAACCTTATCCTCCCGGAGAGGGAGGACTGGTTAGTGAATGAGACCAATTTTTAAAAAAATAACGATTGCTTCTGGTTTACCACCGAATTCAAAATGCCATCAGGCGTTGGACCTGAATTTGTTGGGTTCTATATTTCAGGCCGAAATCGTTACCATTAAACTGCGGGCCCGGTGGATTACTGACCACGAATGGAACAACAGGACCATAAAAATCTTTTCCGACAGAAAAGCAGCCTTAAGAGCTTGATTCCTATACAGTCTCATCGAGAAGCATGAGGAGCTGCAGGGATTCGCTGAATGTGCTTAGTAGCGCTAACAACGTGTAATTAGTATGGATACCAGAGCACTCTGGGCACGATGAAAATGAGACCGCAGACCAAGCAGCGAGAAAAGCGGCATCTGCCAAATTTTTCGGCCCTGAACCAGTCTTGGGGATATCATACAATGCTGCTAAATTAACCATATTGAAATGGATAAAGACACCAGAACTGGCTCACTCTAAAGAGTTTATTAATGGACCTTATCAAAAGAAAATCAGAAATATTATTGGACTTACCAGACAGGAGATTCTTACAGTGACATGTACTGTGCGTACAGTATAGTGGTAAAAAAACTAATTTAAATTAAGTATGTTTTTAAATGAAAATTTGTATTAAACTTTACCATTCTAGATTTTAGAGCAATTGCCAAAACTTCTTTACTTTCAATAAAGTCGTTTTTGTCAAAAGCTTCTTATTAATTCAAAAAAAGGTCTTTCCCGTACAACATCATGGGTTTTTGTTCGTGTTTTGCCTTCACTAGCCCCATCTCACTCAATTTTCGAGCATGCAGCTCAGTCGATTCGTATTATAGGTCTATGATCATATTGCATGCTAAAAAGTAAGTTTAAATATTTTATGATTAACTGAAATAAGGGTCATAAAAGCAGCAACTAAAAACAAATAGTTTGACTTTATTACCTATCAATCCGTATGAGTACGTCAGTTCAGTATAAAAGAAAACATTTGAATTTATTTGCTTCCACAGGAGTGCGATTTTGCCGTAGCAACTAATTCAAACAGGGTGCTTATTCTTTAAATTGGTTATTATGTTTGAGTAACATTTGACATAACTGTTTGCCTGCTTTGCAATAGGAGAAATTTCGGGCAAGTTTTCCTATTAAAAATACTCACAAACAATGTCATTACTATCAAATTTATATCAGAAATCTGACATTGACTAACAGAAACGTGAATTTAATAGAACATTTACTACCAGGGAAGCAGTTAAAGGATAACGGCCCTCAGTTTCATATCGACAAAAGATTTTCGTTTTCTTATGGTCTAAATATTTTGAGGTTGCATGATGTTGTTTTTATTTTTTTTTTTTACCTTGGTCAAATGATCACAAAGTTAAGATTAGGTTATCCCAGACTTCAACCTTCCAAAAGTGGACGGGGGCAGTGGCGCAGCCAGCTGTATTCCATATGTTCCGGAAACGCAGGCACGGACCCTGCAGTGGCCCAGAAAGGATTATAAAAATTATTACCGAGGTCACTATGACACCTTGGCCTTTACAATTAGAATAAAGTGGGAAAGTTCAGTTAAATCCAAAGATTGAGTCTTCAGCGGAAATTGTATTTTGAAATAAAATACGTCACCACCATGTCACGTTAAGACATAAAAAAACACCACAAAACATTTTTGTTCTAATAGCAAGATGGTGAAATTTATTTGAAGCGCTCCAAGCATCATGGCGCGAAATAGACACTCCTGATTTAACAAGGCGTATTCGATTAACATTACACCCAGTGCTAGTTTTTGACTGCACCGAGCTAGTGCACCACCAGTGTCAAAATCCCCTTGGGAATATGTGGAAATTCTGTTCCATTGAAATTACACCCAGCGCAAATTTTTGACATCACCGAGTCAGTGTCAGTGCACTATCAGTGCTGCGCTCATTTTCCCAATAAAATAAGCTAGTAGACACTAACAGCTAATCACATTGTCAATATTATGATATTCCTGAGCTGTTGGCGGCCCCTAGACGTTCAGCAATGTTACATAATATTACGACTTGTGCAATATTTCTAGGCTTAGCATTGAAGGTTGTATAATGATTGAATAAAAGATTGAACGAGTTGAAATTTTTTTGCAATGGTTTTCTATTGAGTTAATATTGTGCAATATTTTGCAAAATAGTGTATTTTTGCCTATTTTTAAACCAATATTTTGATCAGGACGTTTGCGTTTTTTAAGTTTAAGGACCAACACAATAGCTGCAGCGAAATCTTGGACATTTCGAACGTATGAGTGGTCCAAAAATATTAAAGCTTATAAGCAATCAATAATATTGCATAGTAAATATTGATCGTTTGAATCCACGGGGTCATTCAATAATATTGCGTACAAAAGATATTGTGCAATATTATTGTAGGTCTAGGGAACGCCTTATAAAGTGATCTAGGAAACCTCGCTTATTTTTTCGCCCATAAGTATCCTTTCAAGGCCCATAACAAGATTGCCTCCACAACTTCCGAAACCGGTACCTATATATGCTAAACATAATTTTCTTTTTTCTACTTTCAATTTTCTTTGACTCTAATGCTCTAAAATTTTGCGGCTGACACGAAACTAGAGTAGGTAGTATAATAATGTACACGTTTAATTTGGACAAATTGGGTTCAAGAGGGCTTTTAATGGGTCCTAAATTTTCAAATTTGTCTGCTTTACATCTAAAATAATATCTTTGTTGAGACACAACTTAACTCAGGAGCGAAGCAACTTTGATTTTTTAAATAATTTTATTTTTCAAAAATTAAAATGTTTGGTTTTACTTAAATCTATTTTAAAACTAAAAGCTAAAAACTCAGAATTCCCAAGCAATAGCCAAAGAATGATATTTAAAGCTGCTGACTCTCTCTTTTTTTTTATAATAATGCATTGACGTAGATAAGATAACACCTCCCTCCTCAAGATTTAACTCTATGGCAAGCGTGGAAGTAAAACTTCTTCATTCAAGCTTTTCTTCGACTTTTTATTGATTGACAATCTTTTGTAGAATAAAACTACAACGGCGGTAATCAATAATCTACAAACGATGATTGTCCAATAGCTGGGCACTACTGATAACTGATTAAACGACAGGTCAGGCTGGTTTTCTAAAATCTGCGTTTTGATATTTTGAAGTGTATGTGTAACTTTAGCTTTACATTCTTTAAACCCGATATCGGACTGTTTTCGTTAATTGGTTTAATGAGGCTGGGAAACAATATCGATTGACCATTTACTGTTTCCTGCTGATTACTGACAATTTCTTCAGCACACATGATTTCACAGTTGACTGGAACTTCAAACAAATAGCTTTTACGAAGTCTGACTATTTTTTCTTGACCTGGACAGTTCAATTATCTATATCTAAATATCTGGATACATTCCAATCTACTGATTGTACCTTTCTATTGGGTTGAATATTGATTCAGTGATTTTATTGTTAGTGTATATACATGTAGGTGTTTTTGTTCGCAAGAAGTTGGATTTCGCAAGGATTTTCTTATTTTTCTTCTTGAGGTGGTTGGTTCTTACAGTAGTAGTTCTGTCACGTCAGTTGCATGCATGCGTATATCTTATTATGAAAGCATGCTCGTCCTGGGTTTTCTTAACTATAAGGGTGGTTGGATTGCTTCGGCGATGCTGTCCTCGGAAAAGCTTCTCCCTTGCGAAATCACTAGATTTTTTGATGCTATTCCCTGTAACCGCTTTATTTCAGTTCAAAAACAGTTTGTCGATTGATTAGGTTTCTTGATGTTCTGTTTTTAACACCTCCACTAAATCATTCACTAATTTTTGGTTCGATATGATAGATTAATCGCTAGTCCGAACTTAACTTCGCGCGCAGCCAATTCTAACATCCGCACGAATGTGCCACTTTACTCAGGAGCGAAACAACTTTCGTTATAAAAATTATTTTATTTTTCGAAAATTAAAACATTAAGTGTGTTTTACTTAAATATTTTTCAAACTAAAAGTTGAAAACTAAGAATTCCCAAGCAAAAACCAAAGAATGATATGAACGATATTTGAAGCTGCTGACTCTGCATAATGTCTTCTTCTATAATAATGCATTGGCGTAGATGGGATAACACACAAAAATTTCTGAGGCTTAAATTAAAATTTAACCGTTGGTTTGTATTAAATAAAATTTGTCAAGGTGCAATAATGCATTTTTAAAAAAAGCTAATTTCTTTGCAAAAACTTAACAAACAACTGGGTGATTGATCCTAGTATGGATAGGAAAGTCCCAGTATAAAAAAACACAAATAGATTTTTTGGTCCACACATACGCACTGTAATAGTGATTATCGTTATTAAGTACGGATGTCAGTTTTTTTTTAAAAAACGCTGTTTTCATTACCTGGTTGTTTAACTACCAGTTTTATCTTTCCGGTTATTGCTGTTAAAGCTGTATTTCTAATCAAGTTCGGTGGGGAATCAAGATAACCATTTTCAATGACAACACGCAGGCCAGCACTAGATTTTATAAAAAAAAATATGTTGGTGTATTGATATTTTGATAAATTTGCAGCAATCTTTAAAAATATTAGACCTGACCTCCATTTAATTGGTATGGGAGCAGCACGCATTAATGTTGGGTTCTCGAAATATGTAATTTTCTATGAAGCATTTTTCAAATTCAAAAAGCTTTGAACGCCACAAAAATTTTATGACAGATTTCTACAGAAATAAAACTTCGGACTTCCATTGTCTTTATTTATTTTAAAACACGACGTTTCGGTTAGTAAGTATCTCTAACCGTTATCAAGTGTAAACTAAACAATCTAGTCTCTAGACTAATACTTATACTACTTGGTGTGCAGTCAGGTGTGACCGCCCGCCCCCTTTTTTTTAATCCTAAGACGCCTGTTTTCCTTAAGGAGTGGTTTCCATATGTTTGGTATGTCCGTGCTTGGTTGACTGAAAACTTCTTTATTCTGCATTATATAGGCAGCTTCAATAAACTTTCGTTTTCGCCAATGCGACTCCTTATGTAAAACTTTAGCTTCTGACCACTGAATCCTGTGATCATTTAACCATGCATGATCTGCTAAACCGGATTTTTCAATATCCCCTAATTGGGTACTTTTTAGATGTTCATTTACTCTAACCTGAAGAGGGCGTTTCGTTTCACCTACATGTGATTTACCACACTCACACGGGATTTGGTAAATACATTCCTTATTATTTGAGGGATTGTCTGGTTTTGTTTTAGTTACAAAACTTCTTATCGTATTTCCCGAAGAAAATACTGTTTTTATATTATAGTGTTTAGCTATTCGTCTTATGTTTTCTGAAATCCCTTGAACATATGGAATGTTAATAACACCTAACGGATTATTATTTTGAGAATTTGGTACATTTAGTTTGTTTTTAATTTTAAATATCGTTGAGTTTATTAATTTCTCGGAATAACCATTCTGTTGTAAGTCCTTTTTAATGTTGTTAATTTCTGTGGTTAATTCTTCATTATTACTACAAATATTTACGGCTCTTAAATACAAACTTCTTATAACTCCTTGTTTTGTTGCAAGAGAATGATTAGACTTAAAATTTAGGTACCGGCCCGTGTGTGTAGGTTTCCTATATACAATGGTTTGAATGTTTCTGTCTAATCGTTTGACAAGAACATCCAAAAAAAAGGTAAGGCCGAATCTTTTTCAATTTCCATGGTGCACTTGATTGTTGGTAGAATACCGTTTAAATGGTGTAGAAAATTTTGTAGTTCGTCATCATTTTCCGGCCATATAATAAATGTGTCATCCATGTATCGTAGCCATAGTTTTGGTTTGACTCTTGCTGTGTTGATCGCATGGCCCTCGAACCACTCCATGTAGATGTTTGCTACCACTGGCGAAAGAGATGAACCCATTGGGAGTCCATCATTTTGCGCGTAAAACTTATCTTTCACTTGAAAGTAAGAGTTACGGAGACAGAGCTCCAAAAGATCCATCACCCCCTCCACCGATAGCGTTGTTCTCTCGTGAAGTGTATCATCAGTTTTTAATTTGTTTTTAATGATACTGAGTGACTCATTTATTGGCACGTTGGTGTAGAGACTTTCTACATCAAAACTTACAAATCTATCGCCGGGATCTAATTCGATACCTTTTAAAACCTCCACAAAATGTTCCGAGTTTTTGACAAAAGATTCGGACTTACCCTGTAGTGGTTGAATTATGTCCAACAAAAACCTCGAACAAGTGCTGGTCGGTGAGTCCCTGGAGCTGGTAATTGGTCGCAGTCATTCTGTTGCAACAAAACATGGAGTTATAAGAAGTTTGTATTTAAGAGCCGTAAATATTTGTAGTAATAATGAAGAATTAACCACAGAAATTAACAACATTAAAAAGGACTTACAACAGAATGGTTATTCCGAGAAATTAATAAACTCAACGATATTTAAAATTAAAAACAAACTAAATGTACCAAATTCTCAAAATAATAATGCGTTAGGTGTTATTAACATTCCATATGTTCAAGGGATTTCAGAAAACATAAGACGAATAGCTAAACACTATAATATAAAAACAGTATTTTCTTCGAGAAATACGATAAGAAGTTTTGTAACTAAAACAAAACCAGACAATCCCTCAAATAATAAGGAATGTATTTACCAAATCCCGTGTGAGTGTGGTAAATCATATGTAGGTGAAACGAAACGCCCTCTTCAGGTTAGAGTAAATGAACATCTAAAAAGTACCCAATTAGGGGATATTGAAAAATCCGGTTTAGCAGATCATGCATGGTCAAATGATCACAGGATTCAGTGGTCAGAAGCTAAAGTTTTACATAAGGAGTCGCATTGGCAAAAACGAAAGTTTGTTGAAGCTGCGTATATAATGCAGAATAAAGAAGTTTTCAGTCAACCAAGCACGGACATACCAAACATATGGAAACCACTCCTTAAGGAAAACAGGCGTCTTAGGATTAAAAAAAAAAAGGGGGCGGGCCGTCACACCTGACTGCACACCAAGTAGTATAAGAAGTAGCCTAGAGACTAGATTGTTTAGTTTACACTTGATAACGGTTAGAGATACTTACTAACCGAAACGTCGTGTTTTAAAATAAATAAAGACAATGGAAGTCCGAAGTTTTATTTCTACACAATCATTGTCTACGAGTTTCAAACAAAGAGATTTCTACAGGTTTTGTTATAGTTTAAAAGTTCTCTTGCTTTGCTTTTGATGAACCTCCAATTTTGGTCTATTTTTTAATCAATATACTCAAGAATCGTGTTTTTTTAAATATTCTAAATTTTCAAGGTCGTGTAAGGTCAAATGAGCTTAAAAACAATATTTTTGAAATCACTTAATACAAACTATATAAAAACGAGTATAATGTTGGCTATATGGGTATAACCTAATTTTTCTTTCACTTGTTCAATGGTAAAACAAAATAATGGGCTGCAGGTTAAAAATTTAGTATCTTCGAAAAATTTGCAAGCTTTTACCCCCATTTTCTACATAGTTGGGGAAATAGGGCTGGTACAGTTCAGGCTAATAACCAAATTGACATTTTCGGTGGCTGACAAGTTCTAATATTACGCCACTGTGTAAAGCGTAGCCCTAAAAATCTTGTACACTCTTAAATTACATATTAAAAACAAATTGCTAAGTAGCCTAGTAAAATGTAAACATTTTTCATGTCGAAATTTTTAATATTAAAAATTTTCTTTTAAGCTGCCGCGCGCATTTGGCTTTTAAGCTTGGCCATTTATATCAATCTGACTATTTACGTTAAAAGGCTTTGCCAACGCTCGGGCTTATTGAAACTAAACTTTTTGGCTAATACCGTCGAATATCCCTTGTGTTATATTGCTCTTTTTACGCTCTTTGCTTTGTTGCACTGCGACCATAATACAAATAAGGGAGTTTTTCCTTGGTTAGGTTTGAAAAATTGAGCCCCATTTTTTTGTCTTTGATGTTAATAAAATTTTGTTCATATTTAGAATCCTTACGGTTTCTATTTATTAAAATAATATTTATTTCAACAAATGTGTGGAAATGGTATTCTTTATTTTATAGGTTTATATATATATATATATATATATATATATATATATATATATATATATTTATCAGTTTCACAACGTTCTACGTCTTCCGATACCCAATCTCCACTCGTTTCTGTTTGCCCATAATTCATCATCTAGGCCTCTTATTCTTATTTCACTGTCTATTCCTTCTCTCCAGCTTCTCCTTGGCCTTCCTCGTTTTCTTCGGCCAGTTGGTTTCCATTGTATTATTTGTTTAGGTAGTCTTTTATCATTCATTATTTGTACATGTCCGTACCAGACCAGTTGTTTTATTCTTATATCATCCACTAAAGTACGTTTACCCACTGTCATAATTTCTCTTATTCTTTGATTGATAACTCTTTCTCTTTTTGATTTCCCTGCTGCTCTTCTCCAATAGTCCATCTCCGTAGCGGAAAGCATTTTTTCTGTTCTATCCTGGATTGGCCATACTTCTGAGCCATATGTAATAATACTTTTTACAATGGTGTAACATATAAGCTTTTTGTTATGTTTTGATATACTTTGGTCCCAAATTATTATATTTATTAAAGTTATTGCATTTCTTCCTTGTACGTTTCGATCTTTTATAGCTTTGTCTAGTGTTCCGTCAGCTGTAATTTTTAGACCTAAGTATTTATTCTCATCACAGGAGTGAATTCATTCCACCGATACACATATACTCTGTCTTATTGAGATTAACCTCTAGTCCCCACTTATTGTACTCTAAGGTTTATTTCTCCTATTAAATGAACACCATTACGTTCGTCTTTTGGAATTAATAGGCTTGATATGTTATCTTTATGTTTTAATTTTCAGTTGAAGCAATTTAGAACTCCATCATACTTTTATTTTTATATTTGTAAAAAGTTGACTTTGCCCCATTTTGCTTGCACACGGTGTAAAATGGGGTACCTATATGTGGCGAAACGGGCGGGGCGGTTGTGTAATTTAGAATATTCATTATTTTATAAGACAAGTTTTATTAATGAAAATACTAGCCAAGCAAAAATTACATTTGTAATAATTAAATTTAGTATTTACAAAATGTATAAAGGATTACAGCGACCTAGTCATCGATGTCGACTCTCCTACACGAATTTTGCGTCTATTTTTTGCAAAGACAACATAAAATACAACTTTTACTGAGTAAAAAAAAATATTTTGGGGCAAAATAGGCTATAGGTTACTCGGTATAACAAGGTATAGTAGAGTAAATTTGTAAAATAAAGCTGCAAAAAGGGTATATTTTTTTATATTTGGCATAGTAGTACCTAACACCAAATGCTAAATTTTCATTCGAGGATCCCCGATTTTCCGGCCTTAGAATCCAAGATGGCGGCTGCCAAAGTTAAGAAAAAAAATGATTTCCTTGTTTTAAGGTGGGATATTGATATAAAAATGTAAAAAAAAATTACACCAGTCACTGCAAAACAAAATGGCGACTGTATTTAAAAATATTCGTTTTTCTTCGGTATTTCCTTTACTATTTGTGCGATATTTATTTTTAATACCTCATATTAAAGCTACTGACCAGTTCTTTGAACCTGTTTAAATGAAATGATAAGTTTCCCAGCCGACACAAAGATGGCGCTTAATGTGTCAAAAATAAAAGAGACCTTTACAACCAGTAGACCAAATTAAATTTTGATAAAAAATTTTTTTCGATATTATCAGTAGTAAGCCAGATTTTGTAAAAATTTATAAAAAGTTATAATTTGACCATTTAACATTTTAAGATGGCGGCCGAAGTTCAGATAAAAAGTATTTTTTTTGTTCTTGTTTGACACAACTAGTATTGCCGTGTAATATATTGATATATACTAAATGGGGGTCGCCGTTTGTAAATATTTCATAATAAATAACAAATGTCTATTATTATCCAAGATGGCGGCGGTCAAAATATAAATACAACAGTATCTTTTTGGTTTAGTTAATCTTTTTACAAAGATATGTAGTTTTATATTAATCTTAATTAGTTTTAAATTGTAATGTACAAAAAAAATAGAATTTATTTATTTTTTAAAGATGGCGGCCGAAAAAGTAAAAAAAAAAAACATTTTTGTTTTATTTAATCGAAATTTAACAAAAAAAACTGAGAAAACCAAGACACCTCGTTAAACAAAACTCAGATGTTTTAAATATGTCAAAAAAGTTGACATATGCCACGTGCCGGGTGATTTGAATAAATTGACATATTTTACTTAATAGCTATCTCCGTTAATATTGATCTAACGTAACGTTTAAATTAATACAAATATTTCAATAACGGCTGGTCTAAATATCAACATATTATATATTTTTTAAATCAGAAAAACGAGTTTTCATCTCATCAACTAAAAAAATTATATATATATATAGTTATATTAAAAAATAAACCATATGTCAAAAGTTTAACAAGTATATGACACATGTCATTTTTGACATCAGATTTCTGATGATTTAGAAAAAATTATTTAACTTTGCTTATTTAAACGTTACTGTTAGATTATTATTAACGGGTATAGCTATTAAGTAAAATATGGTCAATTCAATCAAATCACCCGGTATGTGACATATGTCAACTTTTTTGACATTTTTAAAATATCTGTGTTTTGTTTACCGAGATGTCTTGTTTTTTCCAGTTTTTTTTTTCGAATAATAGAATAAACAAAAATGTTTTTTTTACTTTTTCTGCCGCCATATTTAAAAATAAATAAATTCAATTTTTTTTTGTACATTACAATTTAAAACTAATTAAGATTAATATAAAACTACATAAGTTCGTAAAAAAAATTACCAAACCAAGAAGATAATGTTTTTATAATTTGAACGCCGCCATCTTGATTAATAATAGACATGTGTTATTTATGATGAAATATTTAAAATCGGCGACCCCTATTTAGTATAAATTGATATATTACACGGCAATACTAGTTCTGTCAAACAAGAACAAAAAAATAACTTTTATATCTGAACTTCGGCCGCCATCTTAAAATGTTTAATGTCAAATTGTAAATTTTTTAAATTTTTACAAAACTTGGCTTACTATTGATAAAATACAAAAAAAAAAAAATTTTTATTTAATTTGGTCTATAGGTTATAAAGGTCTCTTTTATTTTTGTCATATTAAACGCCATCTATGTGTCGGCTGAGAAACTAATAACTTTTTTTCATTATGTTTAAAGAGCTGGTCAGTGGCTTTCCATGAGGTATTAAAAATAAATATCGTACAAAAAATAAAGAAAATATCGAGGAAAAACGATTTTTTAAAATATGGCCGCCATTTTGTTTTAAAGTGACAGGTGTAATTTTTTTTTACATTTTTGAATTAAGTAGGTCCCACTTAAAGTAAGTTTATTAAAATTAATTTAATTTGTCTTAAAACAGGGAATTAATTTTTTTTCTTAACTTTTGCAGCCGCTATCTTGGATTCCGATGCCGGAAATCAGGGGATTGTCGATTAAAAATTTAGCTTTTAATGTTAGCTACTACCATGCCAAATATAAAAAAATATACCCTTTTTGCAGCTTTTTATTGAAATACCCTACAAATTTACTGTACTAGTACCCCCGTTTTGCCTCTATGAAAAAATCATGTTTTGCCCCAAACAACCAGATAAATTCAAACAAAAATCATACACAGTAAAGGGTTAATTTCACGGACAGCGCGTTTAATTATGATTAATACATAAACCTACTAATTGTTCAATGTAAACAAAATTTTGAAAAGTCTGTAAAAAAAGTACTTACCGTCACAAAATGCGCAAGCTATTTTTACAATAAACAATGTACAACGTCACATGTTAAGCAAAATCCAACTTAAGCTAAGCCGACCCCCACCAATATCATATTGCAGAGAGTTGAACCCGTCATTAAGATAAAACATATGATATTAAGAGGTTTTATTCTTGCGCAGTTTACCTAAAACTGCTAGATCCCGTTTTACCGCCGTACCCCTTCTGTTTTGAAAAAGTCTGGGGACAAAGTGTAACCAAAACTTTTATTGCAAATTTTATTTAACAATGATATATTTATAATACATTATTATAATAATTACCTATATATATATTCACACCATTTTACATGAACTGTGGACCTGAAACTTAAAAAATCGTTTTAGAACACGTTGCGGACGTAATATTTATTTAACATTTTTTGAATAATAGAGAATTATCGAAATACAGCCAGGCTATAATTGTACCAGGCACTATTTTGACAAATTCACATTAAAAACTGAGAGTTAATCCTTCAAAATTGACATACCAAAGTCGAAATTACAACTTTCGTCGTTTATTTTCAATTTTTAAAAGAAGGCACTATTTATTTCGGTTCATATAGTAAACAAAGGCCGTGTGTTGAAAGATCACTAATATTACTATGTGAAGGTGTCAAAATTGTGCCTGGCACTATTATAGCCTGGATTTATTTCAATAATTCTCTAATCTTGATAAAATGAACCAGGTTCTCGATTCCAGTACAAAAAGTAAATACAGTCGAACCTCTATAACTCAAACTTCAAGGGACAACCAATGCAGTTCGAGTTATGGAGGGTTCAAGTTATAGAAATTCGAGTCAAAGAGGTTAAAATACATATAAAAAATGCAGGGACCACTTAAAGCGTTCGAGTTATAGAGAGGTTCGAGTTATAGAGGTTCGAGTTAGAGAGGTTCGACTGTAAATAAATAAAAATACGGAAAACCCTTTTTAGGCCTTAGGGACCTAAAAAATTGCAAAACCGATCCGAACCGAACAAAAAAATTCTCACAACATTGGTTGGCCAGGCGCCCAATATCGTCATCTTACCGTCGTCGTCAACATGGCATGAGTATTGTATTTTAGCCATTACCGTTGTTTAGAGGTAGGTTAAATTTGGTTCGGTTTTATATGATTATCTAAATATTATTGTTTTCTATTACAACCGTAAAATTATAATTATAAGGCCAAAATGCTGTGGGTTGGTGTGTGTCTGTCTATTCGCATGTCGAGCTGATACGTTTAAAAACTGATTTTGGTGAGGTTTTTTCTATTAAAGCATCTTCTAGAGCTACTCGTATGTTTGTCAAAAATCAGTTAAGCGTTTCCCAAGATAATGATTTTTACCTTCCTAGCCCGCGCAGCAATGGCTAGATAAGGTATTATTTTTAACGAAAAATATTTTAACGCCGAAAATGCCTTATTTGGGTGTATTTTGACCTATCTTAGCAATGTCGTTGTGGTGTTTGTCTGTAAATGTGTGTGTCTATGTATGTCTATCCGTAACTCGATTGCTCCTAAACTGCTCAATAGATTTTCTTAAAATTTTCAGGTAAAATAATGTTCAACACTGTAACGAGCTAATTAGAGATTATATTTTGGTCAAAATTACAAATAAATATTTTAAATAAATGCTAACTTTTTAACGGAGCATCGCATCAATATGCCGGTGTCAGAATATAGGAGATCACATTTTTCTCAATAATTTGTTTTATAAGCAAATACTTCCTAGAAAGTTTCGTTTCTGAGATATTTATAAAAAAACTGTTTTCAAGGCTGATATATCATGGAGTTCACTTAAATTGTGCTAATATGTTAGCTAGGAAGGTATCAGATCCGCCATGGATCCATTTTATTTTACTTAATTTTTTGTTACTCCCTGTACAAAATAAAAGTTTTTTGGTTTTTTCTAATTTTAGATTAGGTTGAGCTTTTATTTGTAACAATTCAATATATTCAAGGGATATAAAAACTTACCAGTAATTTTCTATTAATTAATCGTAGACCATCTTGATGTGCATATGTATCAATTTATTTTTAAAAAATCGCAGGTACAAACACGCCAAAAAAAACTGCGGGGTTCTTTGATACAAAAAATACTAATAATAAGCTTGTTTCTCAAAAATCGTTTTAAAAATTTGGTAAGGCATTAAAAGTTTAATAGCTTTACTATAAAGTAAAGCGATTCAAAGTTTGCAACGGTTAAATAAGAACATCAACATTTTGTTGATTAAATTTGGTTTCGCGCGTTAACCGCACAAGATAGGAAACTTTGGAAGGTTTATGCTTGGCGAAGGGCCAGCTAATAAATGTTTAAAACCAGCAGATATAAAAAAGTATTGTACCAACGGAACTGTCGAAAAAAAGAACACAAAACAAAGAACTACATATGTATTGCAGTCTTTTAAACATTAAAGGTAGTAAAGAAAAAAGTAAACTTTCAGATTTTTATCAATGACCAACAAAATTCTAGTTTTGAATGAACCAGAACTGGAATTCCAAATACGAGAAAAAATGAGGACTGGAATCGAAAGAAAAAGAAAGATACACAGTGCATGGAAATGCGAGCCTAACTCTACTGTCAAGAAGAAGGAATACCAACAAGGCAGATGTTTAACGGCAAACAAGAAGATTGAAGAACGAGTGATAGATAGCGAAATCGCACAAAATTTAGGCACTAGCTAAATTCAATAACATCAGAGTTTTCTTTCAGGCTACTAAGATGATCACTGCTGGAGGGAATAAGGAATCAGGAAGGTAACCAAAAATATACAAGGACGTTCTCAAGAGCAAAATTATTAAATCCCTGATACACACCAACAACTTCGAGGCGGTGGCAATTGATAAGGCCACCGGGCGCCTGGTCCATAAAGGATCACAAAGGTTTGAACAGGAGCGACGCAGGCTAAAGATGCAGAAAAAAGATGCAGAAAAAAGACCGCAGTAAGGAACGAGAAAATCGAGACCTTCGAGGTTAAGCTTCGTAGCATACTGGGTGTGCCAGGACTGCGGAAGAGTGTCCGCATCTATAGGCTTATATAGCCATCAAAGAACGGACAACAAACTACAACAAACTACAACAATAATGAATAGATGAAAATCATACTCGATACCGAGTGATTGCCTATGGATTTAAAGTAAAGGCTGAAGGCCTCCTTTATTCACTATGAATAGAAAATTGGTCAAGGAAATTTAAAACTGTTTGCAAAACACTTTTTAGTAGGTTATAATTAAAACAAAAATGTCGAACAATTTTCAGAAACAGATGCCAATTGGTAGGTGGTTTTAAACACGGTTACCGTTTTAAAAAAAATGCTCAGTGCAATCGAACGTTAATACTATTTTTATACTTTGAGTCACATGCTAAGCGAATCTGACAAGAATGTCAGTCCAGATGACCGGCTTTAACAAACGCTGTGATATACTCAAATAAACAGGCATATGTTTCTCAGTGCGCATCTGGGCATCTAGATTCTGGTCCTCAATTCTCTACGGAATCTAAACTGAGTTTCACTTATATCCGAATGAAGAATATTATTGGGCAAGCGCAGTAAATATTATAATCAATTGCTACAAAAAACTAGACTGGAACACTATAACCTTCTCCAAGAAGGGGCATGGTCATAGACACACCTATAAGGGGAGGAAGTAATAATCACATGGGTGACTCTAGAATATCTCTCTACCCCCATGCATCGATGTAAAGTGAATTAAATTACTAGGAGATGATTATATCAATATAATAATTATTTTTGTACGAAGTGCATAAACAATTACATTTTTACCTAAGACGCACGAGCTTACAAGGGCCTCGGAGGCTAAGGAGAAGGAGAAATAATACCCTTTATACAAAAAGTGGTTTTATGAGTTTAAAGTCTCACAGAGTCAGAATTTGATAACGATTTTGCTGTATATGATCACGATGTGGAATACGATTTTGAATAAGGTACATAAAATAATGAAATAGCGAATGATTAGAAAAAAGATTGTGCTTACTTACGTAGAAGCTATAATAATAAGGAAGAACCCGCAAACTTTATTATAATTGGTTTAAGTAAAAAAAAACATACTTATACACTAAAAGGGTTGTCTTTTAAGTTTTGTATATGCAGCTGGTATAAAACAGAAGATAACTTTTAATGGCTTAACTGTTTTTAAAATATTCTCCAAGAAAAATAATGCACTTTACATAAGCTCAAACTAGTTGTCAAAGCTGTAATTCCACTCGTTTGTTGGTAATGTCCATTCTTGACTTTCGGAAAAGTGACGTTTTATGGGGTTAAAGATTCAATTGTTTTTGTGCTTTGTGCGAACTTGCATTGTCTCGGTGGAGGATAATTCGTTATTCGGGGTTCGTTTTTTGATGCTCAGCGATAACTTCCGGCAAACAAATAGTGATGTACCAATCGGTAGTATTGGTAGTAACAGTCCTTTGATCTTCCACAGGAATTGTTGCTACATGACCTGCTTTTGAGACAAATTTTACGACCATCTTTTTGGACACACTTCGAGAACGGATGACTTTTGTTAGGTTTTCTTCATCTTGGAACACCCAAACTCACGACTGATGTTTATTTTTGGGTTCATATGAGAAAATCAACGATTCATCACCAATGGCAATGCTGTACAGGTTTTTTGAGTTTCCTGCCTTAAAGCGGTCTAGATTTTTTTTGACAAAAATTGAGTCTGTTTTTGGGTTAACAAATGTGGTATCCAGGTTATTCTCTTACCCCTAATTCTTCACGCAATTTTTTTTTAAATTCTCTTTGGTCTTTGAAATCCCCAATGAAACCTCAATCTCACGTTCATGTCGATCTTTCGTGATGTGCATGGGCGCATCATCAATGTTTTCCTGGGTGATGGCCGTTTTTGGTGCACCTGGCCTTGGATCGTCGCTAAAGCTAATGCGTCCACGCTTGAATTCTCCATACTAACGTGAAACTGTCGACTGGTGTTGTGCTTCATTACCGAGAACAGAAACCAATTCGGCAAAGCATTCCTGTTGAGGTAATTTCCTTCCAAAGTTACAAATAGGTATTACCCCGAAAATTTTCTTGGTTTAGTTCCATTTGTAGACTGCTTTATTAACTTAAAAAATTCACTGTAGCTATAAAACTATATGTATCACACTGACATGTTGAATTTAGTTTTGGTAAAGATTGAGGGTAATTTTTAGTAACGACATTCGATCAATGTCGCCCTCTATGTTCCTATATGCAGAATATAAAAGATAGCCCTCGTAATAAAGGATAAAACACAAACTTATTAAAATTGGTTTAAGTAAAAAAAATCCTAAAACTTAAGTATTTGGAGCAACTTTTAGTGCGATACTTAATAAAAAAAGAAGACGCACATTAGTATTTTGAAATTTAATACTTGGAAGCATCCAGTCTTAATTTCAGAATTGTAATGCCCCGACTTAAAGCAGAAATTTATGTAATGTAGAACAAGTACATTTCGACTGCATTTAGACACTATTTTATGACTGCAGGCTGGGTTACGGGCCGGTTATTACTAATTTGGGTCCAGGCAATTAATAAACTTTGGACTTTATCTCTTGTGCAAGTGCAAGTAAATAACACAAAGCTTTAATACGTAACGTAAATGTCAATGCAATATGTTTCGTTCGGAACCATTAGATCGAAGTCTATCACTCTGAGAGTATTGAATGGAATTAAAATGGCGTAAGGCATGTTACTTGCATCTATGATTTAGACACAGTGCTGCCAAATCAGTACAGAGTGTTGCGGGCCAGTTATTACTGATTTTGGTCCAGCCAATTAATAAAATTTGGACTTAATCTCTAGTGCAAAGTAAATAATAATATTCAATGCGCTACGTAAATGTGAATACATGTTTCTTTTGGAACCATTAAATCGATGTCCATCCCCCTGTCTGAGAGTATTCAATCGACTAAGAGTAGCGTTCTTTCAAACAATAAGGACAGGTTACTTGGGTTAAGGCAATTAATAAACTTAGGGTCCATCTCACCGACTTTTTTTTCGTTACTTAGCTTAAAGCGTTTCTTAATATAATCATAATATGACGTAATAAGGAACACTTAAGGCTAAGTAACGAAAAAAAAGTCGGTGCGATGGGCTATTGTAAGATAAGAACAATTGCACACAGTGAGCCTGAATGAAGTATAGGTTACATAAAAATGGTTCGAAAAACTAATTGCACATTTTGAATATGGACTCTTTCCTGACTTCAGAGCCATATTCATATAAATCCTAGCTGATCCTCTTCTCGAAATTTTATTAATTTTTTGCCTTTTTTCTAGTTAGTCTTAGCGCTGGCTCCTGTCAAGTGTGACCTAATTTGTGCGCTCCGTTTGACTGCGGGGCTTTGTTAAGCATCCATAGGAGCATACAAAAAATTTGGTTACTTGGTCAAACTCATGGTCGTTTGGCCGCCATTTTTGAAAATGGCCGCCAAATTGATCTCAAAAACTACTTGATTTTTCAAAAAATATGTATTTACAAAATTTGTTTGCATTTAAAAAACGAGTATAACAAGCTTAAAGAAATTAAAATCGGACCACTGGGTAGGGAGATACACTTAAACAAATAAATCTATTAATTTGGCGGCCATTTTGAAAGATGGCGGCCAAACGACCATGAGCTCGACCACGTGACCAAATTTTTTTATACTCATATGTGTGCTTAACAATTCCCTGCAAATAAACTGAGCGCACATATTAGGTCACACGTGACAGGAGGCAGCGCCTAGACTAACTCGATAAATGACAAAAAAATTTTAAAATTTCGATCTGGATCAGCTAGGATTTATATGAATATGGCTATGAAGTCAGGAAAGAGTCCATATTCAAAGGGTGCAATTAGTTTTTGGAACCATTTTTATGTAACCTATACTTCATTCTATATTCTGTGCATATGCCTAAAATATGTAGTATGTAAGAAAAAAAAAAGAAGTTTACACGTGGCTACGCTCATTGTCCTAGCCAATATCTGTCCTCTGTGCGGCTCAGTAAAGTAGAGGGAGGAGATTTATGACACTGATTGTTTCTCCTAGTGCGGCGATCTTTTTTTTCAACAGTTCGTAAAGAAAATCGATCGAAGGTAGTTGTACATAAAATTTCGGAAATTTAGACGATAACTACGTTACGTATAATACTTTTTCCAAGCTTCTTCTTTTTTTGTACTCAACGCCGTGTCAAGCACAAACTAAAACTTATGGCTTCTCCAGCGAAACAAATAAGAGACAAGTCTCTTTTAAAAGCCAATTATTTCATGTTGATTTAAGAAAGGTTTCATTTAAAAACACTCTCACAGGCAAAGTGTCGCAAGCTGGGAACCATCTTGCATAAGCCAAATTTGATTCAAATCAACATTTGGAACCTTTCGAATAGCAGGAATGATATGGTTCTGCAACAAAGCTAAATAATTTATCCCTCTTAAATTACCATTGATGAAAATAGGATCAATAATATTGTCACGCAAAATCCTAATCTATACATTAAGTTTTTGAGGGTACTAGTTTCTGTCTGCAGTTCGCAGGTGTTGTTCCGTGACCAGTAACGAACAACGGAAGGATTGTGACTGCCATGAATTAAAAATGAACTTTCGCCTGTAAAACAAATATTTTTAATAAAATTTTCATCCTCATTCTTTGAAACTGGAAATATGTATTGCGCTTTCTTTACTTTAAAACTGTACGTCAAAGGGAAAACGTTTGCTCAGCAAATAATAAGAATTTAAAAAATAATTTTTATTAAGGAAAAAACAGCAACCAATATTTTCTTAAAAGATTCTTAGGGCATTTCCAGCAAAAACTTTATTTGCAAAATAAAAAATAACATGTTATATGTACATCAAAATAAGCCCCGCGATAAATAGACAGCGTGTACTAAATTTCACAAAAATGTATGTAGCAATAACCCAGACAAAAAAAAGATGGCATTTTTTGGAATTCTTTAACACACTGTATCAAAAAAAGGACACATGTAAATAAAAAATTTTCCTCTTAAAATAAAACCAAGAACTACTTTCTTTAACATAAGCATCTTATTCAATAACACCCTGTATTCAGACAGAGGAAAGATATCTTTGAGCTACCTATCTAGAACCCAACATGTCTTTACATATCTTTTATAATATATCTGAAAGTTGTGATAAAAATCGTAAGAGATTCTTTTCATAATTTTTGAGAAAACTTTTTGACAGTTATCAGCTGGTTAACATAAGAATAACATAGACCAATGAATTTTTTTTTTCCAAAAATTATGAAATTTACTGTTTTCCTAAGATGTGTTTTAAACTCTGGGGACTATTCCATCAGTTAACAAAAAAGAATAAAAACAAATCAAATTTTATTGTAAAAGCTTTAAAGACTGGAAGATGGATAGTCGCAAAAATACCCGCAGACATTCAAAACTCAAAATGTGGGTCTGTTTGCTGTTACTCAAAAGCCGTCCGGTAATCTAATACTGGCTGAAGCTTCGATATATAGATCAATCATGCTCTGTCCACGTCCAATGTTATCCGGAGTAATGGAGAAAATATCTTGGAGAGACTGTGGAGAGATCCCATCCATCATGCGAACATAACTTTGTTGGACACGAAGTTCCATCCACTTACATTTATATAAATCAATCAAAATGAAATTTATCACAATTAATGCGGGTCCGGCGGCACCGGGAGGATTTTGCCAAATTGATGTCGCCACGGTGATTAGTCAAATCGACGATTTATTATTTTATATTTTTCACTATTTTAAGGCTTGGATTTCCTTGAGCATAAACTTCAATGAAACAATTAGGAATTGTGAAAGGATGTGAGGAAAGCTCAAGGCCTGGCACATCCTTTTCGCCGAACCCTAGGCTTTCTCCTTAGTGTGTTCCCCTTTCAGAGTTAGGAGGTCTTTGTTTTAATGCCACAACTAGTGTGTTCTCCTTTCAGAGAGGAGGTCCTTGGTTTCAATCTTTTTTTTTTCCTTTTTTCCTTTTTAAATACTTTCCTGTTTCCCTCTCTGTCGAGGTTTCGTCTTCGAATTTCTCTTTTGCACGTTGCGACATCCTTTACTATCAACTTCGACAAGTGTATTGGTAAAAACTAGATTCCGATTAGGTCTTCCACCATAGTTTGTACCTCTCTTCATGTTGTGTCGAATAGCTATTATACTTTTGGACAACATGGTTGACAGACAGATTGGCTGTCCGAGCAGCATTCCTTCCTGTTTCATTTTTCATTTCTAACCAATAGAGCATAGACCTCTTCTTGGAAATTGTTACATTGGATCCCAGTGGGTAGTAGTCAATCAAAATAAAATTTATCACATTTAATGCGATTCCGGCGGCACCGTGAGGATTTTTCCAACTTGATCGCCATGGTGATTAGTCAAGTCGACAATTTATTATTTTAATTTTTCACTATTTTAAGGCTTGAGTTTACTTGAGCATAAAATTCAATGAGACAATTAGAAATAGTGAAAGGGTGTGAGGAAAGCTTACGGCCTGGCACGTCCGTTTCGCCGACGCCTGGGCATCCTCCTTAGTGTGTTCTCCTTTCAGAGTTAAGAGGTCCTCTGCTTTAATGGTCGTCTTCGAATTAATCTTTCGCTCAACCTTTACTTTCAACTTCGTCAAGTGTACTGGTAAGAACCAGATTTCGATTAGTTCTTCCACCATAGTTTCTACCTCTCTTTATGTTTTGTCGAGTAGCTATTATACTTTTGGACAACACATGGACATTGAGGTCAACATAGTGTTTTTAGGGCAGATTGGCTTTCCGAGCAGCATTCCTTTCTGTTTCATGACCAATATAGCGTAGACTTCTTCTTGGAAATTGTTGCATTGGATCCCTTGTAGTAGTCAATCGTCATGCAATTTATCACAATTACCGAAAGGATTTTGACAAATTGATGTCGCCACGGTGATTAGTCAAATCGACGATTTATTATTTTATATTTTTCACTATTTTAAGGATTGGATTTACTGAGCATAAACATCAATGAGACAAGTAGTAATAACAGAAAGGTGTGAGGAAAGCTCAAGGCCTGACACGCCATTTTCGCTGGCCCCTGAACATCTTCCCTCTTTTCTTCTTTCATAGTTAGGAGGTCCTCTGTTTTAATACCACAACTAGTGTGTTCTGTTTCCAGAGTTAGTAGGTCTTTAGTTTCTGCCTCTATTTATGTTCTGTCGAGTTGCCATTATACTTTTGGACAAAACACGCAGACGTTGAGGTTTACACAGTGTTTTTAGAGCAGCTTGGCTGTCCGAGCAGATGGACAGCCATTTCCTTTCTGTTTCATTTCTGACTTCTTCTTCTAATATAACCGCCAATATAGCTCCTTTCAATGCTTTCCGCGTACAGGTAGATTGAAATTGGGCACTTAAGAGGGCTTGGGTATTTCTAGGTTCGGTTCGTCAACTAGTGGCGGCTCGAACAATGACGCAGGTGAAGCATGTGGACCTACTTTTTCCAGACTAAATAAAATAAGCTTAGAATGTAAGACAGGACAAAAAATTGAAAATCAACCATTGCCCACTGTATTATAATACTACTACTATATCGGTTTAGAACGTTTCTCTCCTCCTTCGATCCTGACAATCATCTTCTGTCAGGTTTTTTTGACTCACTGATCTTTGGATTGACATTTGTCATTCTAGTTTAGGCCGCACTCTATTTCTGCGCCCTATTGGTTGCTATTCTTGGACCTGCTTTAATAAGCTCTCGTCGTTTATCCGTTGTACATAACCGTACCATATCAGTTGTCTTTTAGTGATGTTATCCATTATGGTCTCATTTCTTATATGATCTGTTCTACATAACTTCATTGATCTTCTTGTTGCATTCATTTCGACACTTTCCACTTTGGTTTTGTATTTTTCTATTACGCGACAAGTCTCTATTCCATACAATAGCGTACTTTTCACTATTGTTTTATATATTATGTTAAATTTAACATCCTTTTTTATATCTATGCGCCATAAAATACCGTCACAAACATTTTTGCTTTTACTATTCTTTTTTACAGTTCTTTACAATCTGTTCCTGTCTTATCAAATGTGACGCCCAAGTATACATACCCATTACATGGCGATATTGTTTGTCCATTGTCTAGTTCTAACTCACTTGATTCGTTTCCAATAAATAAGTACATTGTCTTGTCCATGTTCGTAATGACTTGGCAAGCTCATCGATGAAGTTAAATGTATCCCTCTGATCCAGAATCGGTTATAGATAACTCCAATGAAGATATTCAAGAAAATTAGAACACAAATATTATGGTAATTATGAAACCCTAATCAGACAGCGATTCCGAAAATATATAGCGCAATCTTCTTTTGCAAGTAATCGTGGTAGTTGGTCAAAAAAATGCATGTGCTCAAAAACTAGCTGAGTTTTTTCATGATGTGGTTCAGGAATCTTTGGTTACGGTAATTCAATTAAGAAATTGGACTATTTGGATTTGTTCCATCCTCAAAGTACCTCTTTGCCTGCCAAAAAACAAGGCTATCGTAGAAAACACAATTTAAACTTTTGGAATTTATACTTAGTACGCGGTAGTCCAAAAAGTGAACCACCTATTTTTCATAAGCTATTATTATCATAAAGACTCCTTGTTTCATTTGTTTATAGACTCCGGCTCATCTAGCACATTGTTTTTAGTAGATATAATGCCCCTAAAAGGGTTAAAAAATCTAGTTACATTATTTATTTTATTTGCACATTTTGGGTTCTTTAGATGACTTAATAGAATTTTGATACAAGGCTATTGTAGAAAAAACAATTGAAACTTATGGAATTTATACTTAGTATGCGGTGGTACAAAAAGTAAACCATCTATTTTTCACAAGCTATCAACATCATAAAACTCCTTGCTTCAGTTGTTTATAGACTCCTGCTCATCTAGCACATTGTTTTTAGTAGATATACTGCCCCTAAAAGGGTTAAAAGAAAACAAGTTACGATATTTAATAGCGTCTAAGAATTTAATAGCCCAGCGCACCGACTTTTTTTTTCGTTACTTAGCCTTAAGTGTTCCTTATTACGTCATATTATGATTATATTAAGAAACGCTTTAAGCTAAGTAACGACAAAAAAGTCGGTGAGATGGAGCCTAAGTGTATTTTCTGTACGGCACCATAAAATTTGTACAGCGTCCCATAGGACTTAGGTCCCATCAAGCCTGTCGGGTCCTGTCGAGTCCTGTTGCGAAATTGGTACAGGAGCTAATGACCCCTCGAGTTTTATTGAATCTAGTCGTGGCCCGCCAGGTTCTCTTACAAGTCCTGTTATACAATTTGTGCAGTACTGTTATGAGCTGATGACCCCTCGGTATAACCACATATTTAAGGCTTTGACTGGCTTTGAGCTGCTGCTTATTTCTGTATTTAATGTGTAGACCTCGACTTCAAAACGCAGAGTGGCTTATTAGTTTGTTTTAAGATTAGCCCTTTATGTGAAACTTTCTCCATGCGGTTAAATTTTACTGCATATTTCCTTTAATAATATGCATTTCTGCCCTACTTTTGCAAGACCTAGTAACTTGATTTACTAGTTTATAAAAAATTATGCCATATTTGAAACAGCAGCATATTTTTTTAGTTAATCTCTTACGGTTTCGCCATAACAGCCTACGCATTTTTATCATTTGTCATTTTAGCTAAATGCACGTGGGTTAAAGTAAATAATATTTTGAATAATTTACAGTGCAATTTTCACCTACTAATAAATCCTTCAATTTTTCAATTAATTTTATGCGTGCCCCAAGGTCATAAAACATACTCTATTGAAAAGGAACATTGTTATGTTTTATGCCCTTATTGTTCTTGGTTTCACGCAAAGCATTATCCCAAAGTTTCTTAGACGCTGATCTTTACTATAAGATCATTAATAGCCATTAATCTCTATCAAGACCACGCTTAGGACTTTAATATAGTTAATTAATATTAGAACTGACCTCAGCACTTTTTCGATTGGTCAAAACTCGGTGGACCGCAGATGATAAATTAATATTTGATAAGTTATGTTGTTCCTTGTCCAAAATTATAAGAACACAAATACCGGGTGTCTCATAAGTCATGGTATTTTCTTATAAATTATTTCACAAAATATGACTGTAAATACTGGCCTTTTTTAATGATATAGGATTTCCAATATTTCAAGGACCTTCATAAACTTAACATTACCACTTAAGAATTGAATATTCGCAATATATGCATAAATTGTCTTGAATTTGTCGTGGAAGAAAAAAAATTGTCGCGTTTCACGTTTTCCCGAAAACGGGCCAATAGTGATTGGATATTTCCTGTATAAATGCTAGTGATCTTTAAGTTATTTCACAAAATATCGGATGATGTAGGCGATGGCGCAATTGCAATTTTTTCTTGAAACAATCATTACATTACGTCCTGCTTTTTCTTTCCAATAAAAGCTTTCGTAGTGTTAATTTAAATATTCTTTCACGTTGTTTTAAACTATCAAGCTAACGCCATGATTTTGCGGTGTTTTAGAAATTACGAAAAGAAAAGCGAACTTCTGGAGAAACATTATATTGTCTCTTTAACGCCAACCATATTTGCCTCCGAGGTATTTTGCTACTACAGGGAACCGACTAATTCCGATTAGTTAGAACCCCAACGAATATATGTTTTATGTTAACAAAACACCATCTTTGCGTTGTAGTAGTAGGTGCCTACTATTTGTGCAGCTTATTTAATTTTATTCCTCCTTACCCCGCGTTACACTTTGGCAAACTTTCAGAAACCCTTTCAAATCCTTTTTGGCCTCCAATAAAATAAAGTTAGCTACACAACTAGTAGGTATTTACTATTTTGTTTAAGTTGGTGTTTTGTTAACATAAAACGTACCTATATTCGTTGGGGTTATAACTGATCGGAATTAATTGGTTCCCTGTAGCAAAATGCCTTGGAGGCAAAGTGCGTAAGGGTAGTAAGGTGACGGTTTTTTAACGTCAAAAAATGGTTATTTTTAATGACCTCTAACCTGACGTCTAAATGAACTTTTTATGACGTTCACAAGACACATCCAAAATGACGTCATTTTTAGACGTCTTTCAGACGTCAGCGATATGATGTGTTTGGAACCAAAACAGAACATCAGTGACCTATTTATGACTTTTTTTAAACTCGTCTGAATATATGAAATATTCCCTGCAGTTGAGAACACTGAAGGAAACTTAGACCTGGAAGTCCTGGAACAAGTACAGATTAAAATAGACCTAAACCTAGACTTAGACTCCACCTGGAATAAAAATCATGTCGTTAGCTTGATTGTTTAAAATAACGAGCAACGAATATATATATATAAACAATACAAAGGGTTATATCGAATAGAAAAAATCGTGCAAAAAAGGTTAACAATCTATGTGTCGCCGTCGTGGTGTAGTGGTAGCAATGTTCGTTTCCCACACCGGCGGTCCGGGTTCGATTCCTAGCTAGGAACTTGGTTGTTTGTGTTTTTTTAGAAATGCTTTAACCTTGCTCGAACTTTTCGAAACTGGACGATTGATCTTGATTGGATGGAAGGTCGCAGTATAAAAAAAGGGTAACAATACCTGTTATGTTAATGACATTTCATTTATTTCAATTCAAAATTATTAACATCAAACTGACAATGAATAACTAATCAATCAAATAGAACCAGTGGCCATCTTCTACAAGTACAAGATGGACCATGATATATCATCTCCCTTTTTAAGTGACAGTTATTATCTCTCTCTTTATTCTTTTCGAGGTCCAAACACGGTCGTAAAAATCTTCGATTTATTTTAAAAAGTTTTCCACTTGGTAGCTTTACTGGATATTGTCGATTTTTGAATACTTTGACAACAACTCCAATTCTATCCTGTAACTTTGAAGTTGGATTTTAAATTCTGACTGCGATTCCCTTTGTAATTTTAGGTATGTCTTTTGCATGTTGGTTGTAAGTGATAGCTTGTTTCTCTTTTTGTGCTGATTTAAAATCGTTTAAGTTGGCTAGTTTTCTCCCCTTAATATCAAAGGCATTTCGATGTGTGGGTACTAATGATCTTATCTCACGACCGTGTAATTGTGTATTCCTCCATTCCAAAAGACCTGCAATGAATTTATTTTCATTCAGTTTGTAATTTTCTATAAATTTAAATATTAAGTTCTTCATAGTGTGAACTGCAGCTTCTGCATGACCATTGCTTTGAGCATAAAAGGGTTTGATTGGCAGTGTTTAGTGTTCCACTCTGCACAAAATTTCTTGAATTCATAAGCATTGTACTGTGGACCATTATCAGATCTAAATCTTATCGGTACTCCAGTATCAGCAAAAATCTTTTTTCAGATCTTGAATTATTCTAGTAGGGTCATTATTTCCATAATGACAAACTATTGGACAGCCAGAAAATTGGTCAAGATAAACCATACAATGTTTGCCACATCATGTAAATAAATCTGAAGATACATCAATAAATGGTCTTGGTGAGAGTGGGTCGTAAAGTATTGTTTCTTTCTGTATAGAAGGTTTTGTTTGGCATGCTTCACAAGAGTTAATTAAATTCTTGATGTCTGAAGACATTGCTGGCCAGTATACAGTATTTCTCGCTCTTCGCAGAGTTGTTACAATTAACTGATGAGCAGAGTGCAATTTGTCTAATACATTATTTCGTGCTTTTTTTTGGAATAAGAAATTGGCATCCCTTTAAAATTAGGTTATCTTTAATGCTTAGTTCGTTATGAACGTTTTGAAAGGGTTTTAGATTTTCTGCAATTTTTTTTATATGTTTGGAAAGCCTCTTTGAATTTGTTTTACGAGGTTTTGATAAACTGTATCAGTGCCGGTAATTTCCTGTAGTGTTTCCAAAGATGGATCAAAAAATATTGGATCACAATAGTTATTAATGTTCTCAATTTGTTCGATCAAATTCGCTTTTACTGAGAACTTGTTGTAGAGATGGGCCAATCTGCGATTTTAGTGGAGCAGTGACAAGACGTGACTGCTCCAGTCGCGTCACGGTGACAAATAGCAGTGATTTTTTGGAGCAGTTTAACCATTACCTGTAAATGCTACATGTATATAGCGCAATCGCAACTTCGAAAAATGTGCCCTACGCTGCGCTGCACTGCCGCGTCATGACAGCCGGAGCGGGCTGGAAAACAGAATGTAACTGTTTGGGGTACTCATGCTCGCAGCTTTATGCTGCGACCTCGAAGGTGGCGCGAGAGCTCGGTGCCAGACTGTGACAACATGTCACTGTTATTTCGTTCGGACTGGAGCAGACCGTGACTGCGACATACGAGTCACAGTGACAAAGTCACAGTTCGTGAAATCGCAACCCACCTCTAACTTGTTGTCTTCTGCCAGTAGGTCAGATTCACTAGGGTAATCAAAGTCTTCTCAAAGAAGTTGCATGTGAACTTATTTCTGGTGAGAAATTTCCTAATTGGTTAACTAAACCCATGAATGATGTGAGGTCTGTTAAATTTTTTGGTTTTGGAAAGTGTTGAATTGCTTGAATTTTCTTTGGGTCGGCCTTTATCCTGTTTTCACCAATTAGATACCCTACATATGCTACCTCATGTTTTGCAAAAACAAGTTTTTGGGGGTTGAGAGTAATATGATTTTTTCTACAACATTCGAGAAAATCCACGACATTTTTGTAATGTTCTTCGAATGTCCCATCGTGTAATGAAATATCATCCACGACTTTCTCCATATTATGAATACCAGCCAGAGCTTCGTCTCCTCTACGACAAAACTCGTCACCGGAGCTGACTAGTCCCATTGGTGTTCTTAAAAATTGGTATCTACCCCAAGGAATTAAGAACGTGGTTAGTTTTTGACTTTCTTCGTCGAGGGGTAATTGCCAGTACCCACTTGTTGTATCTAGGGTTGAAAAATATTTTGATTTTCTGCTTATGTTGGATAGAGCTTCCCAGGGTGACTTGAATGGGTGCAAAGGTCTTTTGACATACATGTTCAGCATTGTGTAATCTACACAGATACGTAATTTTCCGTTTGCGTTTTGCACAACTACCATTGGACTAGTATTATCTGATGGATCCCCGTCAGCTGGTTTAATAATGGTCTTTTTTACCATATCATCGAGTTTCAGTTTGACTTCTTCCCTCCAGCCAAATGCTATTTTTCTAGGACAAAGTATTGAGCAAGGTGATGCATCTTCTCTTAAAAAAATATGTACTGGTTTTCTGTTCATCATTTTTAAAGATGCACTAGTATCAAAAACGTAAGCATAATTTTTTAATAGTGATAATCGTAATTGGTCAATGTTTTCTTCGATTACTTTAATTTCACTATTAAAAGCTAATGGAAGAGGTTTTGGGAAATTAGCTTGTAATTTCCAAATCTGTAAGAAATTTTTTGTCAAGCTAAAATTCTTGTATATTTTTGCAGATAACAATTTTTGAATTAGCAGTTCTTCCTTCAAACGAAATTTTACAGTTATAGTGCCCAATATTTCTATATTTGAGCGATTTGCTGCTTGTAGTTTAAGGTTGGTTTTCTCAAGCTTAAATTTTTTACAATTTCTTAAAAAGTCTTTACCAGCTACGGGAATTTCCGCACCAGTGTCAGGCGTTGCCCTGTAAGTGAACTTACTCATTTGAGAATCACTTTGTTATTCGACATTAATTTGAATGTAGCGTTTTTTATCCCGTATTTCGTCTGAATTATCAATTGAGGTTATCGTGAAGTGTGCAATTATTATACTCTATAATCTTTGGTGCAATTGTTGACGTTGAAGTTGATGTGTTGTTTTCTTCTATTGCAGTTGATTTTATGTTCTTTTGAAGACAACAAAATGTAAAATTATCAAAGCAAGAGCATTTTTCGAATTTTGCATTTCTTGCAGTACATTCTTTTAGAAAATCGAAGAATTGTGCCAATTTTTGTTGCAATGTAAGAATTTTTTGTCAAAATTCTTGTTTTTATTAAAACTGTTGGAAGTAGCGCTTATTTTTAAAGGCTGTGTAAACTTTCTTCTAAATTTGCTATTTCTTCAGCTTCACATAGTTCTTAAAGAGTCGCTTTGTCAGATAGCATTCTGCATTTTTTGCGTAATTCTGGATGGTACAAAGAATCGATAATGTGATCTAATAAACATTTATCAAAACAATGAATACAAGGATCTGTTAAATGAAATAGTTTTGATTTTTGCATGGACCATGATATATTAATACCCACACAAAGAGCACGCAAATGTGTGAGTGAAAAGCTGTTTTACGCACGCTCTTCAAGAAATTACTATAACTAATTCTAAAGGTGTTTTTTTCTAAATTTGTAACCAAGTGATAAATAATACTCTATCCTTCGTTTCGCCACTTTATCATCAACAATTTTTATAAAAGAGCTACACTTCAAACCTGAAACTTCTCTGAAAACTTTTTGGGACGACGCGACGGCGGCCGTCGTATACGCGCGTATTATTCTAGAGCGCTAAGTAAAGTGTCTTTCTTAAAACTTTCCTTATTTCGTCATGTGAGAACGAACAAACTTTATTAAAAGTTATTTTAAAACATGAGTTCTTCGGGGGGCGCCTCGAGAACTTAGGAAACAGGTTGAAATATACTTGTGATCTTGCGAGCTTTAAAATGACAGTAAAGACAATCGAAATTTGGGTATCTTGCACCCTACTTGCATTAACCTGTCGAATACTAAGGAGACAGCCGCGACGCCTGGTGAAGTCCAGACAGTGGCTAGGCCTCCCCTGAAATTTAGTTGCGTCCTCCGTAAAAATGGACCTAGCTCTGGTTTAAGCCTTGTTTTCTTTGACCGTTGGAGAAAGTGTGCCAAAAATCAAGGCGTGGTCATCGCCATGTTTTGGTGCCAAACATGGAGTGTAACACCAAATTTAGTTTTTGTGATTTTGTACTAATACGGACTTAAATACGCTGGTATATTTGCAAGAGTCGAAGTGAATAGAAAGTATCCGGAATAAAGTTTTATAGGTAAATATTTAGAGGTAAAAATATAGCATAAAAAAGACATTGTATTAATTGTATACTGCCTTAAACAACAAAATTGTTTTGTTCTGTCAAAGCTTAATTTCTTTATAATCAAACAGTAATGATTTATAGTCATATTTTAGTTACGATTCATTTTTAATTAACTGATTTATGAGCTAATTATGCGTGAAGGATGATAAGTATCTAAAGGCGTAGGCTTTATTTATTTTTAATATCAACTTTGTACTTCAATACTCTTTTTTTTTGTTTTAGATTTCTCTTTAGAGATGGAAACAAATGTGACTAGTGGGTTAAAAACATGCATCTTGCTGATTGGTCTTCAACAATAACACATCCTATTAGAAATCACTTAACAAAAAACAGTTTTAGGGGGACCCGAGACCTCATAAGGCCGTATTTTATGCTATTTTATGTTTGTACAAAAACTATCCTATTTAAAGGGTAATAAGAACAGTGATATTTATTATTTTGTTTAGAATACTTTATATTTGTATTTTGTGATTTTAATAATTTTAAATTTGAAGTAATTTAAACTATGGCTTCAATTCGTTGAAGCTACTTTAGTTTATTTAGAGTTGTCTATTGTAAACTATTGATAGCTTCTTCTAAATAAAGAAATTTTGAACTTTGAACTTTATAGCTATTTATTAATTTTCTGTAAAATACAATATATATTGAAAGTTAATAAGTTATAGTATTTGTTAAATTTGAAGCAAGGGGGAAAACTGTAAATTTGAAAAATTAAAAGTTTGACGTCAAATAATTTTGTAATCTATTAGGATCACAAATTATTCTATTGCTATTTCTTTTAAATCAGAATTTTTATTAAGCCCTAAGCTTAAGATATTATTAGATATTTTCAACATATTTTATGAATATAAATATAAAATTGTTTAATTAGAAAATTAAACAGATTTTCTTTATTTACCAATTTTCATAAATCTTCATTTTTAATTAAATTTATTATTTAAACATAGGTGATCTTGAGAAATTAGGTTTTAATAACATAAACTGACCTTCTCAAGTTTACCTATTTAAATTATATAAATTATTTAGTTTATAAAACAACACATTATATGGAATTTTATATTTTATAATTTATCAAGAACTATAACAATTTGTTAATATAAAAAGAGGGGATTTATCTCAATAAAGCAGATTCAACATTTGATAGTTGTTCTCACTATACCTACTTAGTTTACTGTACCATAAGCCTTCTTGGTCATTGCAGGGAGTGAGGCTGCTCCCTGGCAGTAAACTTTTTACTTTAATCCCGCTGCTTAACCAAGCCGAGTTAAGCAAGTGTAATTGTCAAGCACAGCTTGCACAAAATAGCATAAAATACGACAACATGACGTCTCGGGCCCCCTACCCAAGAATCCTCGGGCCCCCTCCCCCAAGACATATTCCTGTGTGCGCCACTGCAAAAGGTATAAATTTGACAATTTAATTTGGAAAAAAAATTGAAGATATTTTTTTTTGAAAACACGAACAGATTTTCGGTAATAATTTTGAGTTTTTTTCTTCTTTTTAAATGGTTAATTCACTTAATTGTTACCTTTATTGTAATGCACAATTTCACAAAATTTCGATTCTCTGTTGTCATTGTCAAGAAAGTTATAACAAAAAATCGAAGAAAAAAAATGTTAAATTTGACACCTTGTATATAAAAAACAAAGAGGTTTGATGTAAAATATAAACGGATAGAAGTTATTTTTTTGACCTTTTCTACCACCCCTTAAGATTTGGTGCATGAATTAAATTTCACCCTGTATTTATAAATCCCTGATTTATGAATTAAAAATAAACCTTAAACTAGGTAAGTATTTTCATAGTAATTAGATTTACTGATTTGATTTAAGGTTCAAACAATATGATCATATATTTACAAATCAAAATTTCATGATTCTTTTATAAATGAATTTTTCCTATAATTATGCCATTTTTTACCAGTCTTACGTGATACGCCACTGATGGTGCCAAACTGGGCACACTTAAGATGGCTGGATTGCGAGTCTTCTCTCTTCCCTTGTATAAGCGCCGGTACAGACACGCGTTTTTCTGCAGCGCGGTGACGCAGTGTTACCGCAATTGCAGTCCGTGATACTATGAAATATTCACACTATTGAGCGGCAAACGCGCGTTCGCCTTGCGTGCATTCGTCAGAAAACGCGGTAACGCTGCGTCACCGCGCTGCAAAAAAACGCGTGTGTGTACCGGCGCTAAGCTTTTAACCTTCGGTCACGGTGAGCGGACAGTTCCAGTGGCATAGCGTGGGGGGGCGCGAGGGGTTTGTCGTCCCCGCGCCAAGGGTACTGGCGCCCCATGGGTGCCCGAAGTAGCAGGGCCAACGGCAAATTCATGGGCGCCCGTTTTAGCTGTCGCTTCCCCCCCCCCCAACCCTTCAGGCACGCTACGCCGCTGGACAGTTCGTCGACCGTCGCGCTATGATGGCAAATTATTTAAATGGGACTAGTTTTCTTTAAGAGTCCGCTTAGTTCAGGGAATGATTGGACAATGACATGATAATAATTATTTGTCTAATTGGATTTAAAAACAGCGGTCTAATTTAAATACTCTGGTTGGATAAATTTATATAAGACGCGACGGACTGTCTGCTCTCCGCGACGGAAAAATTAAAGAAAACAAGGTCTTAGACGTCTTCATGCTTGCCCGTACCTGGAAAAATGTTTATTATAAACCAACACCGCTCTGGAACGAAATAGCGATGTACAAAATAGCGAGTATCAAAATGGCGATGTAATGAAAGTCCACTAAACACAAAAACATTTTAATAATGTCAAAATAATGTATAATTTAAAAACATAACGTTAGGTTGGATGTTAGTTCTAACGCCATATTCATAGTGAAAAAGAAGCTTAGTAACCCGTTTTCTGACGTTAGATAAATAATCCTATGTTTTTATAACGTTTTTTTAAAGTGTTTTTCGAACGTTAAAAAAATATTGATTTGTTGTGTTTTTTGTTTGTTGTTGTTTTTCTAACATTAAAAAATAAATGTTTTTTTAACAATGAAAAAATATATTTTTTTCAAATATCTCTAAAGATAAGGTAACATAAATACCGTAAATAAAATTCTTCTATTTTGGAAACGCAGGGCAGCAACAGGTTGAGGTTTTCGTAAACTCGACACTCAGTAAAGGCAACTCGGCTCGTAGCTTCTGAAAATAAAATTTCAAATTCTATGTAAACAATAATTTTGTAGTAAGTGCCTCGCTACGAGGCCAAACAATTCATGTCCAAGTGAATACAAGGCAAACAATTTCAAGGCGCGTCTTTACTTTAGCATGAATGCAAACGAAGCATTCGTTTGGTCCCGCTGCGTGGCTTACGAAGTATAGCAGTTTGCTAAACCTCGCCTATGTAACATTTATTTATCAGTAAAGACGATTTATAATTATTATTATTATATAATTCTACCTCAAATGAATACGCGGCTTAAGGTCCGGCGGCTAATCGTCCGCGGTGAATTGTCGAATTCCCTGTCTGATTACCTATAACGTTAGGTATGCGATATTTCATACAAAACCATTTTTTTTCTTTTGTTTACTTTTTCTTACCTGATTTTGTGGTGCTTCATTTAGATCACTGCATACACATTTGTTGCTGTTTAATTATACCATCTTTTCCACAAAACTGGAGTAATATTTCCGATCCAAATATGTCTTCACTATCAATATTAATAATTGTGCTTTAAATTTGCCATGTTTGTTTCTACAAAAGGTAAATATTGTACCCAAAATTGCACAAAGCGTATCTGCTATCGACTCGTATGAACTCGCAGCGAAATGCAATGGCGATGGCCCGTTCTGGTAGTGGAACTAGGGTCACTGCATCCTGGAAGCCTGGCGTCCCACGCCAGGCTTCCAGGATGCAGTGGCCCTAAGTGGAACTATGCGGCAGCACCCTCTATAGTATCATTTTTTTAATGTTTAAAAAACAAAACATTTATTGGCTTCATATATCTTAAATTCAACGTTAGAAATGAGATCTAGGAAAAACATTATAAAAATAACCATTGATGGTATTATTTTTAATGTTGGTGAAATTATGGTTTTTTTTATGCTGGTTTCTTAACGTTATTAAGAAATATATTTTTGGTAACGCTTTTACATGAAATTTTCGTTAGGATTTTCTATAAGTTTTTTTAATTTCAAAAGTTGACTTAATTTTAACACAAATTTGTGTTGCAAAAGAAAAAAAATTTTTCAACATTTATTTTACGATTTTGTGCTTAGTGGGAGGGCGACTATCAAAATAGCGATGTAACAAAATAGCGATGTAATAAAATAGCAACTATCAAAATAGCGATGTAACAAAATAGCGACTATCAAAATAACGATATTTTGGTTCCGTTTTGGCATGTAGTTCGACTTAAGGTTTTCTTTCTAAGAAATTTAAAAAAAAACTTTCCGGACTACTTTTCCAGAATCCTAGAGAGTGTGAATCCGAACCGAACCAAATTCGATTCAGATCTGTTCGGATTTTTTTTTTATTTATAAGCTGATATAGTTAAAATACCGCAGGATGAAATGGCGCATTTCGATTCGTTTGGGTTTGGATGGGTTTGAATCGATTCGGTTTGGTTTGAATCAGTATTTTAATACGTCGCTATTTTGATACATCGCTACTTTGATACATCGCTATTTTGATTGTCGCTATTTTGGTTGTCGCTATTTTGATATATCGCTATTTTGACTGTCGCTATTTTGATGCATCGCTATTTTGATAGATAGTCACTCTTTCATTACATCGCTAGTCGCTATTTCATTACTCGCTATTTTGTACGTCGCTATTTTGTACATCGCTGTTTCGTTCCGGAGCCCTTAAAGATGTTTTAGATTCTTTATTATGGCAGAACAGTTGTAAGTTTTTATAGTCATTAATCGATCCATACAATATTTATAAATGTACAAACAATAAAATTTTTGCCTCCGTCCTAATTTTGTTTAGCTTTCAACAAAAATAAATCTTTTGTGGCACCGTTTAGTCATTTGTTTATCTTAATATATGGTCTTTCAGTAAAAGCATTTTATATTTCTAAAAGTACAAATTTTCTAAAATATCATCTTGCGCTGGTATTTTGTTTTAGGGACTCTACTGTTTTGTTTATGTACTGCAATTTTTTTTTCCAAAGTAGGTTAATATTTTTATGTCTTGGCTTAAATTTTCCCCCTCTCCAAAAAAAAATAGCCCGGCTAGTTTCGCGCCTGCCTACACAAATGAGTATATTTTTGGTCATTCCTGGACCTCCTAACAGAAAATTATGACGTCGCGGCTGAACGCAAATAGACAAGCAATAGACAACACAATTAATACAAATTTTTACACACATACCAAATTTTTATGGTATTTGGAAAATTTATGGAAACTTCCAGCAGCACAGAAAAAAAAGTGGTCTGTACATTTAACCTTTAACCGGACCTACCTATCTATTAAGTTTTTCGGTGCGCTGAATCCGAATCCAAGATTTGTTTTGATAGTACACCCCAAAATTTCGATCAAATTGTAAAAACGTTACTATTTTTTAAAAATTAAAATTTTAAAAATGTCAAATTGAATGATGTCAAAGTAGCTTTATAGAGTAGGTGAAATAATTATCAATTTTTTTTTATTGAGTTTTATCTAGAGGTCCTCGGTATATTTGACAGTTTTTATCGAGGGGTTCTAATGTAAATAATACAATTGATGGCTTTTAAAATGTACCATTTTGTGATCTTCGCTATGTATTATTAGAATATCATCAAGTTTTTGGCATTGTGCCCCAAATTTTGGAGGTCTACTAGGCAAATTGTACCAAATATTTCGATTGCGTACCGAAAAACATATCTACTTGGGTAGGTTTGGTCAAACCAATGATAACACAACCCCTAGATAATCAACCCAACAAACTTAATAACAGAAGCGGAAATATGACTTTGTCGTGTCATCATAGGAAGAACATAAATATACGGCAGAACCATCTGTCCGCTGCTATTATTAGGTTTGTTGGGTTACATATCTAGTGGTTGTGTAATCATTGGTCAAACGTAGTTATCATGGCGAAAGATTTATTGTAAATTCAAGTGTAAATACTATTTATATCTAAAGTACATAAAACATTTTTGACGCGTAAACTTCTTTAGGTGCGTTTAGCACTTTTGTGGGTACTGAATTGAACTGAGCTGTCAGGCTCGGCTATGTAACGCTCATTCGGGTGAAATCGGCTCAAGTCGATCAACTGTGAGAAGAACAGTCAACAGAGCGATATGATGATGCAGATGAAGGCCACTCACCGAGAAAAATTTACCAGAGTAATTTATACCTACCCAATTATAATTATGTAAATATTATTACTGTTTATTACTGTGTCAATATACAACGCAAAAAATCTTGTATTTCGTATTATTAGGGACTTATTGGAATAAAGCCTGACTTTATTTTAGAGTCGACTTTATTTTGACACATTTACACAGAAAACTAACAGCTGACCTCTCAAAATTGACATACCAAAGTCAAATTTAATAATAAAGACGCTAACTTTAATTTAATAAAGACCGACACTAATAGATCCGGTTTTTAAATACATAAAAGCCGAATTTCGCCTTGTTAATCTTTACACTTCTGCCGTGTGGTGTGGCACACACAATTTTTTTATTTCAGTGACTTGTTTTTTTCTTTTTACTTAACTTCTGGCTTTACATGTTAAATGGCATGACCAAACTCTTAACATCAGAGTAGTCTTCTTTATATATTTCTCTAAATTTGAGTAGATTGAATCTAATAACCTAAAAGCGGGGAAAACTAAAGCAAGATTTGTCTGAAAGTTTGCATCAAATTTCTCCTGCGGTTACATTTTCTGTATACAAATTCGCTCAAATGAGATTGCGTTAATTTGGAGAAAGACTTGCGGTGTAACGGGATGGGTTTATGTAAGTTTGTTTAAGTTCGAGTTATTCACCTTTAGGTTTAAAGATATTAGAAACCCTTAGCTTTTTAAGCGAATATTTTAATACCGTTGTGAAACTGCATCCAGTGTTGCCTAAGTTAAGGGGACAAATTGGGTTCAAAAAGCAGCACTAAACTTTTGCACACTTATAATTATCATTATCCGTAAAAAATATAATACGTTATTAGGTAATAAAAAAAATGTAATAAAAAAAAACCAGCCAACTGCTAAATTTACTTGTAAGTATTAGTCGCAGTTGAGCACAAAATTGATAAGTATACCTATTATGTACGATATGCTTCAACTTTCAGTTGCCCAAAGCGCACTAACGAAATTATACAGTTTTGTAATTTCATAAATAAGGTTATTGGGTAATTTTGTACCCAACTGCGACTAGTAGTTACAAGTAAATTTAGCAGTTGGGTGTTTTCTTTTCATTATTATTTTTGTATTTCCAACTTTTAGGTTTACTTCTTATTTAGCCTTATAAAAAGCACTATACATTTACAATTCATTTAGCTTTACCCAAAAAGTACGTGTAGATTTTCTACGGACGCGAACAGTGTTACCTTCCATTAAGTGAAGGTAAGGGAGGAGAGAGGGATGAGGGAACTATAGAAATGGTGTCGAGAAAAATCTTAAAGCGTGTGCCGAAAGATTTTTTGAAATCGCTCTAAATTTGTGAAAGGTATAAATACAACTATCATTAATAAGGAGGGTAGGGAGAAGAGAGGGAGAGGAAGGGGGAAACTAGTAAAATGATGTTGGAAAAAAGTGTTAAAGCGTGTGCAGAAATAACTTGAAATCGCGCTATATTAGTGCAAGGTATAGCTACATCTATTACTAATAAGGAGGGAGGGGAGAAGAGAGGGAGGCGGAAGCTAGTAAAATGATGTTCGAAAAAGTCTTCAAGAGTGTGCAGAAAGAACTTTTGGAATCGCTTGATATTTGTGAAAGTTATGGCAATGACTATTACTACTAAGGATGGCGGGGAGAAGTGAGGCAGAGGCGGGGGGGGGGGGGAGGGGTTAATAAAATGATGTTGGAATAAAATCTAAAGGCGTATGCAGAAAGAATTTTTGAAATCGCTCTATATTTAATAAAATTATGCGAATATGGTTTTTAAATAGGGTGGGAAGAATGACAGGAGGGGAAATGGGTGGGAGCCGGGTGGACTAAAAAATAACTACAGCAAATTAGAGGACATTTGCAATGGGTAATGAAAGGAATTTCAATAAAATCGCCAGAAATTTTGATAATTTGTATGCCTTAAAGCCTACATCATGTGACAAAATGGCGCCTGAAGACCGCCAAGTTGATTCCTGTTTAAAAAAATATAGCCTATAGCACCTTTGGGATCAGTAGCAATCTAACGACACCTTCTTTCTCAAAATCAGTTGACCCGCTTAGCCTCTAGCGTGACCCAAACATATTTACTTACATGCATACAACAATCGAAATACCCTTCCTTTCGCCGTGCTGCAGTTGGGTAAAAAAATTTAAATAAAGGTATAATTACGGATTGAAGAATACGGCAGGGTACGCAGACCGGTAACCAACCCGGCCACTCACAGCAAAATGAGATCCATTAAGTATCGCTTTGTATATGGGTGCCTTGTTTATCTACGCTTTTTAGTGGATTTGTTTTTTTTTGTGGGATTTATTTACGATTTTTCTAAGGCGTTCACATTACGGCCAGCGCACCGTGGGCCCAGGAACCTAATTTTTGGCCAAAAATTAAGAACATACTGAAACTCCTAAATACCTTTCAAACAAAAACAAAACAAAACAACCCCAAGTTTCACACAAATCGTTTCATAAATAAGATAGTATATAGGAGAGAAAATTTAGATCTGCCATGCTAGTTTTTTTTTGTTTCAAAAATCATAATTGACGAATGTAAACACCGCAGAGCTTCAGATTTGAAATATATTTTTGATCATTCATAAATGTAAAAGTCTGCCATTTCGGATCGGCACGTATTTTTTTATAAAAGAACTTTACAAAGGGTCAAAATCTAAAATTAAAATTGGAAATCGAATTGTGTAATAACGAATGCTATTTAGTAGACTTTGTATTTGTTAATAATAGTAGATATTATTAGTTTCCTGAGAAAAGCTTCAAGACTGTAAAATCATTTTTACATAACCCAGATCTGTCCCTTAGTCCACTCTTTGCACTTTGCAAGCATGTGCATCTCTTTCTCGTTCAGGAATGCTGCCCTAAGTGCATGGTGCATGTTGTGTTATCCGTGTCTAGGCCTCACGTTCTGCCACGAGGTGTGTTGATGTGTCTTCTTCCTGTCTTTATGCTGAGCAGGTAGGGCCAATCTCGAGTCCTATGTGTCAAGTCCCCCCTAACCGGTTATATCTAAATAGAATACCTATCAGCAGTTCAAGGTCTTTTCCGTTCCGTCCCAGCAACCATCTAAGCCTGGCCGCTTTTGACCGGTCTACGAATTCTCTAGTCTATCTACAACCTGTTTAATAGTGCAGTCCGAGCCCATTCGTTCAATCCATTCTGCACTTGTAGGTTCCTGTTCTTATCTCAGTGCCTGATACCCCTGTGTGCCCCAGAATAAGCATCACCTTGTTGTCATTACTTAAGGTCTCCAGCGCCCCCTTATTCTTCCACCAAGCCGCCACTAATCTATGCTGTTAGCTTAGCACCTTTAGGGTTGCCTGCCCTTCTATTAGAAGAAATATATATTGACTTTTCCTTACTATTCCGAACCTCTTATTGGAATGCCGCCATTAAATTGGCGTACATTTCTGCTTGAAAAACAGTAGCCTGGTCTCCTAATGAATAGCCCTTTATAGCTTTTAATTTTTCCACATAACTCATTATAACTCTGCCACTTTCCCTATATGGGATGTGATGTTTTACCCATTCCCAAGCCTCCAAGGTGTGTGACTCTGCTGACCGCTATTGACGCGAGGAGGTTGTCTAATTTTGAGCTCTGGATTCCCGAAACTCTAATATTTTATTTACGATTACATTTTTACGACCACGTTACCTCACATTTATTTCTTTTATACTATTTCACTTAAACTTCTTTAGCTAGATTACTTTTGATTAATAAAGTTGTTTATTACTAGTAGTAAAATTTTAGATTCACACAAATGTTTATCAGTATTTTTTTTCATGCACTTTTACGAAACAAATTTAGTGATGAAAATTCGACAAGAATATATTTGTTTTTTTTTCCATTTTATATATCTTAATTCATCATTTTATGTGATCATCACTGCTTTATATATGTTTTTAATTTTAACTAAATATAATGCCGTACCTACTTATAATTAGAGTTTCCTGGTGTTATTACGAAATTTTCGACCCAAATATGTTTGCATTTTTTCTGTACTTTTTCCTGCAATTTTTTTTATTACAATAATGTTTAAGCCGCGTCCAGACCAAGCAGACAAAACAGAAACACTCATGTTTTATAACAAAGTTACGGCAACTCGAAAGCATTTTTGCAACATTTTTGTCTTGTTTCTGTTTTGTTCCAAAAGTCCTAAATTTTAGCCTGTTCCGTCTCTTGTCAATATAGATCAAAGAGTATGTGTTTTGTCTGTATTTTCGGCGACAACTTGTTAGTAGATACACTGTGGATGGCGATACGCAAAGTGCATGTTTACGCGTTAGCTTGCACTCCGTTTTTTGTGAGTTTGAAAAATGTCGGGTGAAAAAAACCATGGAAACAGAGAATACATGCACACTGGTAGAGCTGCATAGGCAACATCCCCTGTTATGGGACCCCGGTAGTAAAGAGTACAAAAATCGCTTCAAGAAAGCAGATGCACTTCAATATCTTCCTCTAAACGAAACATCTGCATGATTAATCAAAAATCACATCAACTTCACGGGCTACTACTACACAAATTTATGGTTTTTAAGTGTCTTTGCAGTGTGGACAGGTTGTTTCAGTTTTGCCGCTGATTTGTATTTGTTTTTTGTCTCAGTCTTGTCGTAGTTTCTGTTTTGTCTACACGGTAAAAAATTTTGTCTACATTGAAAACACGTACTTTTCTTGAATAAATTTTTTTACCTTTAAACAATTTGTTTTGAATTTAAATATTTCTTTTCAGTTCAACGCAGCGTTTAATCTTGAAACGAGAGTTTATTTTTCTTCTCTAATTGTTTTGTTTCAGTATACTCCATTTTGTAACAAAGCAAATTGTCTTCATATAAGTAATATTTTGCTTCCAGAGAAAACGGTGCCTTAGATTAATTCAGTTCTAATTTATATTAAAACAATTTCTGTTTCACATTAAAACAAAGGGCCTTATCAAGAAAATATTCTCTTGGTGAATCGGAAAGCACAAATTATTTTACTTCAAAGCAATTTACTTTGATCTAAGGCAATTTTTTTTACCGTGTACTTGGTCTGGACCCAGCTTTTATGTTATTCTTATTGATTAAACAGGCCACGTGTAAATGAAATGTTCACAATATATTACTTATGTTTTGTTCCAATTTTCAAAATATTTGTGCGAAAACATTGACGTCGTGAACACGATATGAGTTGGAGTTGGACGTAATCTATACATATAGATAATACGTACGAAACATAAGGGTTCAACCCGATGCGATCTCAGCAAATCGCGGCGGTCTCTCCGAGAAACTAAATCATGGACCACACTCAAACTACCCAAGTAACATTTCTTTGTTTACAGCAGAAACTACGGGGTTGCCAACGCCTTTCCTTAAAACCTTAATTTCCAATGTTTAATCGCTATCACATTCCCACTACCTTTAGATACCCCTCAAACCTCTTAAATATGACTCCCCAAATGGTGGTGGGAACCTATTTATTAAACTCACTATAAAACCATAGGAAATTAACTCCAGCTTTGCCCTCTAGCGATTCCACTAGTATAGAACTTTTAGAGCTTAAGGCTATTTTGTCTGGTTCTAAAAGAAACTGAGAATCGTCCTCTATCTTATTATATAACTAGATTTGGTAATTTGGTTTGCTGGCGATTCTGTTAAAAACCATAATACCTTTAGAGTAAAGAATTTACGTATGTCAAAGTCTCAAATAAATCATATAAAATATATATCATAAGTCATAATCACTATTAAGCTACTGATAACTATAAAAACACTAGGATTAAAGGTAACTTTTTAACTCTATTATAATTTTTTTTTATTACCAAAAGAAATGAAAAAAAACCAAATTACTAAAGTTTTTCTTTTTAAAAACTATAGGTAAAAGGGTTTTATAGACCAATCTTTATAAATCAGAAATCTATAGAACTAAAAGTATATATATGTTTTTTGAGGAATTTGTCGTTTTGTTGATCATCAAAATTAAGTACCGGAATTATTTTACTGATAAAATCGTATTCGAAAAGCATTCAAACAAGCGCACCACCTAAAAAATGCTTTTTGATCGTTTTTTGATAAAAAAATAACAAATATTTTGAAATAAAAAAAATTATTTACACCATTAGATAAATATATTATTTTTATAGTGGTCACTTGGTTTTATTTATTACCGTATCGCAACAAGGATTTTTAGTGCCCTTATTAAACATAACCTCACTTAGATTTTTTGTAATTCTTTTTTAAGTGTTTGTTAAAAGCGTTTAATTAACACTTAAATGTTTTTTATCGTGCAAACAATCGAGAGGGGCAGTCCAATGGTGTCCATTGTGCCTGCAGCTTGAGTGGAGGGCAACCTCTTATATTGGCCTTCTAAACTGGCCTTGTCTAGGCCTGGGTGTCCTACACAGGAGGACGGAAACTCAACAGTTATTAATTATTGTGCTTTAGGAAATTAATGTTGCAATAGGTACTAATCTGTGCCTTTGTAAATCTAAATTTTTCACCTTTTTTAAGTACCTAATAAAAAAAAATAAAACCCTTAAGGAAACGAGGTTTTCTATGGCCGCCTATTTAAATAATATTTATGTGCAACTATGGGTAACTATAAAATCAAAAGAATTAAAGGCTACCTTTAAGCCGTCGGCGTCGTACAAAACCCTTTTAAAATGCCTAAAAGTAATGACAAAAAACAAAAGTCTAAAGTTTATATTTACCACCCTTAAAAACGTTAAGGAAACTAGGTTCTATATGGTCACCTATATATAAGTCATAATCACTATTAGGCTACTGATAACTATAAAAACACTAGGATTAAAGGTAACCTTTTAACTCTATTATAAAACATTTTTGTTATTACCAAAAGTAATGAAAAAAACTAAATGACTTTTTCTTTTTAAAAACTATAGGTAAAAGGGTTTTGGGATTTTTTATCCCTTAATAAATCACTTTTTGGTTATATAAAATCTCTTTAGGTGAGTAATCCATATAAATTTCCTTTATGTAGCCAAATTAATCCTAGAAGTTATAACTACATCCTTTAAATAACCTCGGAACCAAATTGATATAACCTTGGGTGGTAATAATGTTACTTGGGTAGGCAATTAAGCATTTTTAACCTTACCAAAAATATTGCAACAAAATTCTTTCGACGCGACTTACGAAAGCACGGAGCATGAGTCCAGAGGGATGAAGAGATGAAAATGCTTCTATTTTATCGTTACACTTGATAAATTAGTTCATCTTTTTCTAAGCGGAATGTCGCATAGCCAGTATAGCATTTACGCATATGGTATATGAATCTACATTGGTCCGTTTGTTTAAACACAGTGTAGGTATCTTTACCTACAATGTGGTTTAGATTATGAATTACATAATGTTGTTAAGGATTAAAACAAATCGATACAATTCTAATAAATCAGCATTACCATTAGGCTTGTTCGTCTTCGTATTTATGCTGAATTTTGTTTCTTATTATTTTGCTATAAATTTTGTACAGTATTGGGAAGTGTGCATGAGTTTTCTATTTTGGAAAATATAAAACCGCCATTGTTTCGCCAAAATGAAACTGCCGCCCATATTTTACTGTGGGAAAGCAGTCTCCTAAAACGATATAAAATGCCAATGGCGAACATTCAACAATACATTCTACAATTGGATTTCCTAGGGGCCGATTTATTACGAAAAACTACGCTTTGCGAAAGCTCTGCCGCACGGGGGTAACATTTTTATTTTTGGCGCGGATTCGCCTCGCGTATACCTAAACTCCGTGTGCCACCTATGCGCTACATCAGATAGTAATATAAACTTAGTATACTCACACCAAAACTCTAACAAACTCAAAACTAAAGAGGGGGCGAATCAATAGAACAAAAATTGTAAAAAATTCCAATGCTTAGCCAGAATTCGAACCCGGAACCACTGACTATGAACGCCAACGCTCTACTAATGGGTTACCAAATACACAAATCTAGCATTTTGGAAACCTCTACCTATTTTCAATGTTGCAGTATAGGAACGCTAATTATCAGGGTACTCACTCGACCGGACTATTCAAATATTGTTTTTCTAATTTTTCGTTCCCACTGTTCCCAAATTGGGTCTAATCACAAAGAAACATATATCAAAAACATTTTTTTTTGGCTAGCGGGTATAGAAAGATTTTGTTTCTCTTGTATTTTTCCGTGGGCAGCTCAAAAGCGGTACATTTACGGGGGTCCAAGATCTAATGGACACCAGTTAACTGTTTCGTCCTTAAGGGACTCTTCAGAAAACTGCATGGCCAATGTGACACCTTTGTAAAGCTAGAGAGACGGTATATACCTCATCTTACGATATTGGTAAGAGAAATGATAAATATTGCCTGCGATACCGTATGCTTTTGAAACTATCAGAATAAAAACAGAAGGCAGGCAGATGAAACGAAAAACAGTACCCATGGCCGTGACATAATTTGTTCCTCAGGTCGGGTCAATGTATATTGCATGTTTACCGCCTTTGCGACGTTTTATGTCGAGTCAGCGGAGTATAAGCCAAAAATACTACAAACATAAAGTTTAGTACTAGTGAATTCAGGGGCACTAAGCCTTAAGTTTCAAACGCATATGTTTCTTTGTGGTTTCTAGACGCTAATGGGTGACAACAAATGTACGACTAGCACGTGTTACATTTTCGAATTCAATAAAACCATACCCAGTGTGCAAAACCTGGGTATGGTTTTGCAATCTAAAAAATTAAAAAGAACTGACAACGGAATGGCTATTCCAACAAATTAACAAACTTAACGATCTCTAAAATTAAAAACAAACCAAATCAGGGCCGGATGGGGAATTGTAAGCCGGCCCGAGTAAAAATAGGCGAACGGCCCATAAGGTAACGGGTCATAAGGCACCAGCCCATAAGGTACCGGCTCATATGGCTCCGGCCCACCGGGATTTTTTTTATTTCCCCATCCATCCATCCATTCTCCTGGATCAAATGTAGCAAACAAAACATCCAAACAATAAAACTAAAAAATCGCTGGAATAATAAGGAAAGTATTTGCCAAATCCCGTGTGAGTTTGTTAAATCATATGTAGGTGAAAAGGAACGCCCTCTTAAGGTTAGAATAAAGGCATATCAAAAGGTTTAGCGGACCATGCGTGGTCAAATGGTCACGGGATTCAATAGACTGAAGCTAAAGTTTTGCATAAGGAGTCGCATTGGCGAAAACGAAAGTTTATTGAAGCTGCATTTATAATGCAGAACAAAGAAGTTTTTAGTCAACCATAAAACATATGGAACACAGTGCCTTAGGGTTAGAAAAGGTGGCAGGCCGTAACACCTGACTGCACACCAAGTAGTATAAGTAGTAGCCTATAGATTGGATTGTTTAGTTGACACTTAAAAATGGCTGGAGGCACATGGTTGGAGGTACTTACTAATTAAAACGTCGTGTTTAAAATAAATTAAAACTATAGAAGTTCAAAATTTTGTTGCTAATATTCCATGTTCCCAAGATCACCCGACTGGAGCACTTGTAACTTTTTTTTAGAGGACTGAACGAGGTATCGAAGGAAGGTTCGGTTCGATTCAGTTTGGTTCAGTTAGGTTCGGTTCGGTTCATTTCGGTTTGATTTGGCTCGGTTCGGATGAACACTACTTACCCAATTTAATACGTAATCGCGTTGCTGGAACCGTGCGCAATAAAGGTAAGGGTGACAGGGAGAAAAACCTAACGAAAAGCACTGTATTCAAATTTAAAAAAATCCTACATTGAGACCAAATACGATACAGCAAATTTCGGTACTTCAGTTGTTCACGAAAAGATGACCCTTCGACCTGAAAATTTTGTGGCCTTAATCTCCATTGCTATAGAAAAAAATGTCTCGCCATCTTTCGTAAATTACCGAACTACTACTAACAGCATGGTAGAGCGCTTGTGCGCCCACGCAAACAAAGGTAAGGGTAACAGACTGGCAAAAAGCCTGACCAAAAACACCCTAATAATATCACAAAAAAACTAGCTTAAATGCGTAAGCTAGTTTCTCTGTGGTAATATTTAACTTCAAATGGTGGCTATTCAATGAGAAGCAATTTGGTGTATTAAAATACAATTTTGCGTAAAAAATAATTAGGTAATATTCATTTTTAAACTGTCGAATTTTCGTTGGTTACTCTGTATAAATTAAAAATTCATAGACAAGTAAAAAAAAGATAATTTAACTTATTACAATTAAAAATTAAAACCTCCAATATTTTGGCCAAGTGACCCGAGGACCAAGATACCTCAATTCAACTATTTAACATGCAAGGCAAAATAAAAGAATCCTGAAATGTGGAAAGAAGAATATATAGCTAAGGAATTTCTGAGACTGGTTTGAATCTTTTTCGATACCTAGGCTAGAAATTTGAAACAGCATTAGAATTACAATTTCCATGCTGATTGCCAACCTTTGTCGCAGAAACTCAAGATAGAGGGAGATTACTGTATTTAAAAACATTATCTACTGTGTTGCCTACCCACTACATATTTCATCAAGTTTACAATTTGGACCTTAACGATTGGAATTTCGTGCGCCCAAAATTTAGAAATATTGCTCTCATCGTGGAAAATCGCGAGACTGGGATAAAAAATACACAGCAAGTTAACGACTTTGACTATAAAACGACAAATAAGTTAAAACTTTTATTAGATATATAAATGGAAATCGTTAAGAATTCGCTTTTCCGTAGACGTAAAATCTTATGAACAAAAATTATGGGAAAACACGATTTTTTTGGGAAGAAGTGATACAATTTGTAAAACTTTCGGAATCATTTGAGCTTTTGTTTTTGGCCGGCTTTTCAGGGCCTTTTTTGCAAATTTTTTTAGGCAGTTTTTTAAAATGACTTATGCAGAATCAGGCTTTTGATCAAAAGCAAAATTATGTTTTTTCTTGGTCAACAATTTTTTGTAGGGCGGTTTTTCAAAATGACTTGTCAGGATTTCTTATCCAAAATGCGGCTTTTGAAATGTCACCCTAGTGTTTTAAATCGTTTTTTTGGTAGTGTAGGAGGTAACCTCGTTGACAGTGTTACAAATGAAGTGGCCAAGGCTTGTATGTTGCAAGCTATCAATTTGTGCAACAATTTAAATAACTGAGAAAAGTATTAATTATTATTTAATTTATTATTTATTACGATCTCGAAAGGGAATTTGGCGGTTCTTGGATGAAATATATACTATAAGCGTTTTTCTTAATTACCGTAAAACGAGGTTACATTGCGCCCCCTGGCCCCACTTTGCTCCATTGCGAAAAAAAGTTCTTAGATATTCCACATTAAAAATCTGCGCATGCATCACAACGCCACCACGCGTCAATTATGCGTTGCGAATTTGACTTTTCAAAGACGCGGTTTTCCGCTTAGTCGTCTCGAGTTAATACCAGAGTGAAGTGCAGCTTGAAATTCAATTAAAATTTGACCTCGAAAAATTTGGTGTCTATTGCAGTTATCGATTTCTATGCAATAAAAACTTCAAAAAGCAATATTTTTTAAATCTTTATTCACCATTTTGAATGTTTGGAGAAAAGCTAACTAAATATTGGGTGTATTTTGCGCAAATATAAAAAACACCAATGTTTTTTTCATATTTTATAAAGTGGGGAATGTAACCTCGGACTATGGCAAACTTTGCTCCATTTTTCAAATTAAAAAAATATTTATACCAAGTATTTTGTAATAAAAATGTCCTTTGTTAATTACCTATACCATGTGTTTTTCAATAAAACCAAAAAAAAAATATTTTTAATGGTATAATTTTTGGTTATTTCATTGAATTTTTTGAATTAACTCAAAAAAGTAACCTCGTTTTACGGTATGTAAATGTTGGAAAATCATACATACCTTCTCAATTTTTTCCCTTAAACTTCACATTTTCACTTCTTAATTTAAAAGTATTAAGCTTTTGTATTCTAATGTTTACACTCTTCAAACTTTTAGGTTTTAGAAACTTTTTCTGTGTTTGTTGTAAACGTATTTATTTATCAATATTTTAAATATTGATTAAATAAAATTATTCAATAAACTGTTTAATTTACTAATTATAACTCTTTAGGTTTAGGACATCATATTAATTAAAAATGCCGATTTTAGGGCAACGAATGGTTTGTTAACAAAACCAGAAAAACATAGAAACAATATTTTAAAACAATGGGAATAGCAATAATAAAAGGGTTTAAAATTAAAATAAACTCTAAAAGTATAGATCAAAATAGCAGTGGCGCACCCAGGAATGTGTCTTGGGGGGGGCCCCGACAGCTACAAAGCGCACCCTCAAAAAAGTGGCGGCCAAAAAAAAATGCACCAACCAACACCCACCGAACCGCGCCGTAGAATTTTGAACCGCACCGTAGAATTTTAAACCGCACCGTCTCCAAAAAAAAAAAAAAAAGAGGTCGTCATGTCTTTTCGCAACTACGCCACACCTTGGGCTTGGGAGGGGCCCGAAGCCTCCTGATGTCAAATTTTAAGGTATTTTTCATGTTTTATCATCAAATATGTGGAAAATATATTAAAAATCTAAGGCTTGGGGGGGGCCCGGGCCCCGGGGCCCCCCCCTGGGTGCGCCCTTGAAAATAGTCAGGAATAACAAAAAAATAATATTATACAAAGCTAAAACAATTGACAGATTTAACATTTCCCCAGTTAAACAAAAACCCCACTTTAAATCAAGCGAAGTAAAGCGTAAAAAAATCAACTTAAGAATGCTCTCTAACAGTTTTATTGTCTCATCGAAAACAACTCATTGCATGCCGTTGATTGGTTTGAACTCTTAGAGATAGACTGTGCCTTGAACGCTCCAAACAAGGAAACAAAACACTAGCGCAAGCCGAAGACGCGTCGTTGACTTAGAAAACTGTTACTGATCAAAATAACACAGTATGTTTTTGAAAAATGTAGTTTGATAAATTTGTTTAAAAGTTACAAAATATGAATTATTTTGATGTTAGTGGCTTAAAGGACAGATTAGCCGAATACAACGCAGCTGTTGCTATACATTTTATTTATTCTTAACCTAGTCTTGCATGTAATTTATGTGTGTTGATGTCAAAAACAATATTTAATTAAAAATATTTAAAAACTTATAAATGGCGAAAATACCATTTATATTCAAATCCCGTTTTGCTACTTAGCACTCTTAGTATTTGCATCTTTATTGCATCAACTACACAGTGCGGACGTAAAAACTTCTCCTGTTGACTTTTGAACTGAATGAGACATCAATTTCAAAGAAAAAGCATGTTTTATTGATAAAAATTTTATTATACTTCTTAGACTATTCTTTAAAATCGTTATGTGGGCTTTTAGAAAATAAGGTCACTAACAATTGTTAATTGTTTAATTACGAGGGAGGTAGGATGTTACGTTGTTTAAAAATTAATTATCTAATTTAAAACATTAGTTTTTTAATATTCAGTTCAATTTTATACACAATTAGAAATTGCAAAACTCCTCTTATTGACCAGTCTGATGAGTGATAAAAACCGTAAAAGCTATGTTTAATGTCAACATTTTTGAAAAGAAGGTTTTCAATGCACAACAAGTTTTTCTAGATTCAATAGTAGCTTTTTGTGAGGCAACTTCTTAAATGGCTTGCTAAAATCTAGGGATATGATATTCAGCAGGGTTTCGTTTATAAGGATTCTAGAACTAGCCAAACTTAACAGTGATTTCAATAATATCACTAGGAAATTTCCGTATTTCTCAAGTTGGTTATAGGAGGGTTGTCTTATATTTTGAATATAGGAACATAGAGGGCGACACTGACCGAATGTCGTTGCTAAAACTTAGCCTCAATATTTACCTAACCCAAATTCAAAACGGGCTATAATTTTTTATAACTGTCGAAGGAAATTCGAGGGAAATTATCTCAACAAGAATTCCTTGCCAAGTTGTTTTCTATTTTCTGTAATCAAGCACCACATCATTCGACAGTTTCTCGTTGATATGGAGCATTTAAGCGTGGACGGATTAGCTTTAGCGACGATCCAAGGCCAGGTGCACAAAACACGGCTGTCACCCAGGAAAACATCGATGCTGTGCGCATGCTCATCACGTAAGGTGGACTCGTGTCGTATCGCGACATTGAAGCTTCTAGAGGGATTTCAAAGATCTCAATTCAAAAAATTTTCCATGAAAAATTAAGAGTAAGGAAATTAGTGTCCCGCTGGATTCCGCATCTGTTAACAGAAGAACAGAAATATAGATTATAATATAACAGAAAGAAGCTGTCAAGTGTCAATTGGTGTCAGAAAACTCTAGACCGCTTTGAGGCAGGCAACTTGAAAAACGTGTACAGCATTAGAGAATTATTGAAATAAAGCCAGGCTATAATATCACCTTGTACGTATAAAATCAAGGTAATTATGCTCAAATACGGAACAAGACGGTAACTGAAAAAAACGCTTTTCAGTAGTAATTAGGAATAAATTATTTTATATCTTTTACACAAATTCAACGTAAAATTTAAATAATTTACTTTATTTTTTGTAAATATTATGTAAAACATTTAGTGCTTTCAGGAAAAAGTAAACTCGATTTTCTACATATTTGCTAGTTTACAGTTATCACCTAGTTGGGAGAATTTTTTTCAATCAATCAATACAATGCACTAGCATGCATGCTACATGACAAACAAACGTACCACGCGTTGCCTCCTTGTTCTTTCTCTTTCATTCATACATCGCCAGCGGTCTACAGAAAACAACGGCTTTCGAGAATTTGAAAAGGTTCAGCCTTAAACATCCCATAAGCTATAATAGAAATTAATAGAAATAAATCACGCCCCCTTTACAAAAGTCTTATGGAACACCTATTAGGAAAATATTAGATGAGAAAGGCGCGATAATGCAGTTTATACAATTAAGTAAAATATGTCTTACGCAATCTCACAATTTCTAGAATAAACATTATTGAAAAAATACTTATGAATGTTTTTGTTGAATATGTCACGAGCAAAATTATTTAAAATGAGATAATATGGAAAAAAGTTTTTTGGATTTTATCTAGGGTATCTATGCCCTCAGTTCTTCAAGATTTTAGAAGGATACACCTTTGTCAACAAATATACTTTAAATTTATTTACGACGGACTCTGCGACGCCAATGAATTATTAATTTGGTGCCCAATGAAAAAAATATAATATCTAATAAATTAAAAGTATATTTCCAGGATGTGTTTTCATTTCCACCAGATCAGGAGTTTTGCTGTTCCTGGCGATATTACTATATTACTATCAAGTTTAGTATCTTTTAAATTCGAGAAAAAAAATAATTAGTATAATAGGGGCGAGTGTAGCGGATCATAAAATAACGTGGTAGGGTAAAAAACACTTAAAAAAAACAGTTATCAAAAAGTTTGCCGCACATACTTTACCAACAAAATATTGGTTCGATTTCATCTTAATCCATATACATTTTCGGATGCCGGCGGGAGGCTTAAATTTCCTTTTAAGGAAATTGAAAACACATTTTCATAAACGCTTTTCCACCTTAAAATCATTTTTTGCCAACAGCAACGGCGGCTCTAAAACATCCAAAAGAAATGTGTTATTTAATATTTTCATCTCGCGATTCCCATTTAAAATGAAAAGTTGTTTTCTTCACGCCACGTTGACATTATTAAATTATTTTGCGTGTGGAAACAAAAATTTAATAATGATGCTGTTTAAAATAATACAATAATTTAAATAATAAACGGATAAGTTATAGTATAGTGGAAATAAGGACACTTTTGTAGCGTTTCGACGTTTCTTCAAAGCTTTAACCAAGGCGAACACAAAAATAGAGGCCACGACCCTGAAAAAATCAGCTGTTCTCCGGGGTCTGATTTTTACATGGGGTCTTATAGGAGGTCAGACGTTTTTTTATGATATTTTCAAAATGGCACTTCAGATTTCGGCGAAATTTCAGGGAAATATTCTCAGACACCATCCCCATATTCTACCAAACTTTTGTAAGGATGCAAGATGATTAAAAGGTTAAAATATTCAAAATTTTGCATTCCTTATTTTGAATTCAAATTACCCGCCATGTACCGCATGCCAACTGTTATATTTGACATGAATTTGACTTTGTCATCTGTGTTTGTCACATTCGCTTTTGTTTTAAATTTAATTTTAGTTTTTTTTTACGGGTATGCGCACTCGCAAGGAGATCCCTATCACGCTCGAGAAGCGGCAAGTGCGCGGAAATGTTGGTGTATGTTGGTTTTGAAACGGTGCAGGTTGTAACCTGCAGGGAAAACTGTCGCAGGGAGTTTATTCCACAGCGATGCTGTTCTCCAGAGATATGAATTCTGATATAATGAGGTTCTTGGTGCCTCTATTTTGACAATAAATTGATGGTTACCGTCTGTTTGACGTGTTCGCCTAGTAGGTGCTACTCCCGGCGGGATCATACGTGCCAACTCTTCAGAGCATTTTCCGTGATAATACCTGTAGAAGAGAGATAGATCGCCCACAGTTCTTCGACGTTCAAGACTATCCAAGCTACGGGTAAGTGCGGGGTCACTGATCAGCTTGATAGCACGTTTTTGCAGGGTGTTCAAAAGCATTAAGGTATGTTTGGGTGCCGCACTCCATATATGTGAGCAGTACTCCATAGTTGGTCGAATCTGGGCTTTGTAGAGTGTCAGCAGTTGGCTTGGTGTATACAGATGTCTTGTACGAAATAGCACCCCAAGCTTTTGGGACGCCCTTTTAGCTATATCTGCCACGTGACTGTGCCAAGACATGTTGGTCTTTGCAGTGACTCCTAAGATGTTCAACTGGCTCTGCAATGCAACAGCACTTCCAGATAGCATGATGTTTGGCTCACCGGTGCTGGTCTTTTTTGAAAACAGGGCTACTTGTGTTTTCTGCGCGTTGAACTGTACAAGGTTTTTGTTGCCCCAGTACTCTATTATCTCCAAGTCGTTATTTATCTGTGATATTTCAGTTAGTCTAAGGTAATGGAATTCACGTGCGGAGAGACATGTGGGTGGTATGACTGAGGAGACTACATTGCCATCATCTGCAAAGCAATAAAATGGATTTACTGTTTTATCTATGAGGTCATTTATGTAAATCAGAAAAAGTGTTGGCGAAAAGATTGCTCCCTGTGGCACACCAGCATTTATTTGGTAAGAGTTGGAGTTTCGGCCATCCAGTGCAACATAAATGGATCTATCCTTAAGGTAACTTTCAAACCAAGTGCAAAGTCTCGGCGACAATCCCGTTGCTTTGAGCATGTTGAGCAGATTTTCATGCCAGACTTTATCGAATGCTTTAGATATATCTAAGGCAATTGTTCTTGTTTCCCCTCGTAACTCAATCGCTTTTTGCCATAAGTGAGTGACGTATGTAAGTAAATCGCCAGTTGACCTATATTTTCGAAATCCGTATTGCTTGTCGTTGATAATTTTGTACTTTTCCAAGTACTTGGTTAGGTGATTGTTCACAACTCTTTCCATTACTTTTGATATCACCGGAAGTAAAGCAATTGGTCTATAATTTAACGGATCTGTCTTTTTTCCTTTCTTTGGAATGGGTTTTACTGCGGCAGACTTCCATGATGATGGATATACTCCTTGCCTATAAGATAAATTGAATAATTTTGCGAAAGTTGGGGTGAGTTCGCTAGCATAATTTTTTAGTACTATCGCGGGAATGCCATCTGGGTCCATTGCTTTGTTTGTATCCAACTTTTTAAGGGATTTTCGTATTTCTCTGTGACAAAAGGGTACCTCTGGCATACTGTGGGAAACCCTTTCAATGAACGGAGTTTTTCCATTTGGCACTGTTAGGTTTGAGTTGGAGGAAAAGATTTTAACCAGCATATTGGCTTTTTCCTCTGATGTTGTGGCTAAGTGAGTATTTTTATCTGTAAGTGGTGGTATGGCTGACTTGGTGAAGTTTGATCCAACGGCTTTTGCAAGAGACCAAAAGGACCTATAACTACTTGGACAATTCAGCAACCTGTTTTTTATTCTTTGATTGTATGTTTCTTTGGTGGCGTTAATAGTAATTTTGCAACTATTTCTGGCTTCTATAAATTCTGTGTGGTTTTGAGCGGTTTGTTGTAGTTTCCAAAGGTTATATGCTCTGTGTTTTTTCTGTACAGCCGTTTGACACTGGCTAGGTTTTGCATTAGCTCTGCGTTTTATTGTATGTGGGATATATGCATCCATTCCAGATAAGAATACTTTTGTTATTTCATTACAGCAAATAGTGGGATCACCTGTTTTAAAGCAAACCTCTTGCCATGGAAAATCCAGGTAAAACTGTTTAAGGTCATTCCATTTTGCCGATTTATAGTGCCACATTTTACGAGGAAGTGATTGCTGGCTTGGCGGTATGAACATTTCGCACTTTGTTCTTATAAGTTTATGATCGGATGAACCAAGTGTGAGCTAATTGAGCGGCTCTGAAAAATTAAGGATTACAATAGATTTAAAAAAATTGTTCTTCAAGAATATAGTAAAAACAATCTTAAAACTGGCTTTATTTTAAAAAAATTTAATATTCATGAACCGTTATTCCAACTTCAATATTTTAAAGACAATCAGCTGTGTCGTGACGCAACCATCAAAAAAAAATTAGCCCTGGATGTGACGTCAACAAAGTGGAGGATCGTGGCCCGTCCGTTTTGATAGCCTGCTTTAACAAAATTGTTTATTACTACGAGGCCTGTCTTTTATATTTTGCATATAGAAACATAGAGGGCGACACTTAACGAATGTCATTACTAAAATGCTTAAACTCAATCTTCTTTTAACCCAAGGCCAACATAGAAATAGAGGCCACGACCCTGAAAAAATCAGCTGTTCTCTAGGGGCTGAATTTTACATTGGGTCTTATGGGAGGTCAGAAGTTTTTTTAGGATATTTTCGAAATGGCATTACAGATTTCCGTGAAATTTCAGTTAAATATTCTCAGACACCATCCCCATATTCTACCAAACTTTTGTAAGGACGCAAGTTGATTAAAAGGTTAAAATCTTCAAGATTTAGCATTTCTTATTTTGAATTTAAATTACCCGCCATGTACCGCATGCCAACTGTTATATTTTACATGTATTTGACTTTGTCATCTGTGTTTGTCACATTCGCTTCTGCTTTAAATTTAATTTTGGTGAGAGCTAATGAAGCGGCTCTGAAAAATTATGGATTACTATACATTTTAAAAAAATTGTTCTGCAAAAATATAGTAAAAACAATCTCAAAACCGGCCTTATATAAAAAAAAATTAAATATTCATGAACTGTCATTCCAACTTCAATATTTTAAAGACAATCAGCTGTGTCGTGATGTGACCATAAAAAAAAAATCAGCCCCGGATGTGACAAAGTGAAGGATCGTGGCCCGTCCGTTTTGATAGCCCTATCTAACCTGAATGCAAAACGTTATTGCGATACATATAGACTTCAAGTGACCCCTCGAGGGGCACCAGCAGGTTGGATTCTCCTAGAATCATATCCAAGCAATAGTCTTTCTCTAAAACCATAAAAGCGAAAGAAATCTTGGCTTAAATTCGAACCAATGCAAATAATTATAGAATCTTTCTTGGTGTGACTGAAAAAAACGGCTGTCATCCAGGAAAGCATCGATGCTGTGCGCATGCTCATCACGAAAGATCGACATGTGACATATCGCAAGATTGAGGCATCATGTGTACAGCATTGTCAGTGGTGATGATTTGTGGATTAACTCATATGAACCCGAAAATAAATGTCAGTCGTCTGTTTGGGTGTTCCAAGATGAAGAACAGGCAACAAAATTAATTTGTTCTCAAAGTATTCAAAAAGATGATCACGACATTTCTCTTAAAAGCAGGGCAACAATCCCTCTGAAAGATCAAAGGACTGTTGTTACTGCCGATTGGTACATCACCTTCTTGTTTTGCAAAAACAAGAAGGTGATGTACCAATGACAAAAAACCATTGAATTTTTAACCCAACAAAACGTCGACTTGTTGGACTATCCTTCACATAGTCCCGACCTAAGTCCAAACGATTTCTATACATTTCCGAAAATCAAGAATGGCTTGCGTGGTCAAAGATTTTAGTCGCCAGAGGTAACAGTCGGCGACTGCAATTTTGACCGTACCAACAAACGAGTGGAATTACAGCGTTGACAACTAGTTTGAGCGCATGCAAAAGTCCATCAACTATCGTAAAGAATACTTCAAGAAACAATAGTCTTTAAAAATTATCTACTATTTTATTTCAGCTCTACGTGCAAAACTTAAAAGACGACCCTCGTAGTATAGTGGAACTAAAGACACCTTTGCGTTCCGACCACATAGGGGCAAAATCAAGAAAACATGCGATTTAGTGCTGAACTCATTTATCTAATATGGGCGATATTTTTACTGAAAACTATTTATTAATAATCGCTTTACCATAGCAAGTTAGCTTCGGATAGTCAAACGTCAATCAAATTAATAAAACACCTTGTCTAAGTTACCGTGTTTTGAAAACTGACGTTGCGTAGTTGATTTAAGAACACAAATGAATCCACTTTGCAACAATTTTTAATGTTGATCAAGTTTGGTTAAAATAATTATAATTTTTTCAGATAATCACTATGGTGAGTACATTATTCTCGTGCAAAAAAAAATCCGAAATTTTTTGTTGGTTTTCTTCAAACTGCCATTTTTGTAAAATCTTTCAAAAATATATTATTTTCTTTAATCTTAAAAATATACGTGGACAAAAAGAAACTTGTCGCCCGCTGTCGCGGGCCACTTTTAATATGTTATTTTTTACTGAACGTTCCTTTTTAAAATGATGCCACATTTAGCTGCTAGTTTTTGCCCATAAGGCCGGAATAAAATTTTAAATATTAACATTTTTCTCCAAACTTAGCGAAATATGTGTTTAAATTGTAGTATAGATATTTAAAATATAAAGTACTAAATACATATACATCTACACATACTATTATTATACTCATTATATATTAAGGAATGAAAGTCACACCTTATCCCGAGGCAAAAAGTTTGTAGCCTGAGCGTAGCGAGGTATATAATTGGCCAATAGCTAACAAGACACTAATTACGAATTTTAGAAGATATTTTTTAAACTTTTGGATTTTTCTGCTATAAAATTAAATTATAATTATAATTATGTGGTTTTCAGCTACTTTACTAAAAATATAATGTCTGATAGAGCCTTTTATTTTGAATTTTAAGGATAAACAGTTTTATCACTAAAATAGGAATTAAGGAGGGCCCTATGCTTATAATATATACCAAGGGATAAAAGGGGCACTTTTTATTTCAAGGAAAAAAGTTTTTAGCACGAGCGTAGCGAAAAAATACTTTTTTATAATACGTTAATTTTACAGATTCAGACCGATCTTTTTTTAAATTGTTAATTACATTATACTCTCTATAACTCGAACTGTTTTGGTTGTCCCTTTGAGTTCGAGTTATACAGGTTCGACTGTAGTTAAATTATTTTTTGTTCTGCTTAGTATAATATATAAACAGGATTATTTATAAACAAAGAAAGCTTTTAGGGGCGTATATAGAAAAAAGTCTGCGGGGTGAGCCCGAGACAGTTTAGGGGGGGGGGGGGCGAGACCCCATGAGGCCATATTTTATGCTGTTTTATGTTTTTATTCATGAAATATGTAGAAAATATCTAGAAAAATCTCAGCTTCGGTTCGGTTCGGTTCGGTTCGCCACTGAAAGCTTTTGTCAAGTCTTTTTGAAAATGGCGAAAGTCAGTCAGAAGGAAAGTGTGCAAAATTTTATGTCGGTTCTGTAAGGTTTTTTTGAGGGGGGGAGGGTTAGGTGTTTTCATTTTTCAGGAGGACGATTAGTTATTGCGGAGGGGGCAAACTTGGCCTTTCCGTTTCTGTAAGGTCGACAACATAATATAATATTTTGTAAACATTGCCGTCGTATTTTAGGAAATATTTTGAAGCTTATTCGACCACTTATACCTCGGCTAACAGCTCGAGGTAACTTTGGATCACTAAGTAATTTATTTTAAACATTCCGGACTATAAAAGAATACATCCATTGCACTGTGGGACTTTATCGCATCTTTTTGTGCTCCTGCCCCACTGTGCGACATTTCTTAATTCAAAATTTTCATAAAGAAAATCAATTCTGTAAATTAGTGGTTTTGAACAGCATAAATTTTTGCCTTAATCTAATTGATGATTATCAGTTACCTTAAATACTTCAAAAACTAAAAGTGACCGATGATATTTAGTTTGATGAATATAGAAATATGAAATCACATTGTCATAAATCAAAATATTATAGGTCTCCTTTCAACATGCAAACTTTTAAGTAAGCTACTATAGCTCAAACTGGGGTAGATTTTCGTGTCCTTTCTGGAAACTTTTAATTTTTGTCACCCTGTACTGACAAAATACATTAAAATGTAATAAATTGATCTAAACAGTCAAACTAAAAGTTTGTGTCACGAGGAGAGTTTCGTGGCATAAGGGCAAGCGATAAATAAGAAAAATAAGATAATAAAAAGATTTTACCTCGAGCTGGCAACTAAAACGGATTCTTTGTTAAAAAAAAACTATAATAAATCACTTTACACTAATATGAAATTTTCATAAATAAAAAATTTGTAGACATCCTTCCAAAAGGCAGACTTCTCAAAAGCCTCCCGTAGCTTCAAAACAGGTTGTAATTATTAATATTCGGTTTTCACCTTTAATCATCTGTTGAAGGGGCAGAAGGTTTTTCTGCTATCTCTCCTAGAAATACCTAAAACCACCAAAAACTTCGAATTTGGGACACCCCGTACATATTTTTATTGCTTCTTTATTTGTTTTCGTACATTTTTTGTACTCAGGAGAAGAAACTTATAATTTTTTATAATATAAAAAAATCATTTCACATATTTTTTCTTACACGCATATCACGTTTTGAATGCATATAAGCCAAAATGGCGGACGTAGCCGGACAATTTTTTTGTGAGCCATAAGCCTAAGCTTCATGTCTATTAAAGAAATATAGCTTGGCAAGACCCGGCAGGCAACGAAAACGCGATGATAAGGAAAAAATTAGGCAAATATAAATAACCAAATAGGGCATTTTAAAATATTTCGTAAACGTACAATGTAAACAACAAAGGACTAATAATATGTTTTAAAATATGGTACATGCCTTTTATTTCCAATTTCAATAATTGATTTTTCTAATATGAGCCACACGAAAACACAATAATAACACTAACTAACACCTCAAAACAAAGGTCGGAAACAAAGGCTTGTGATTCCAAAATTCATTAAGTTTCGACTGACTTCACGTCATGATGCAAGTAGAGGGGGAAGTTTTATGGGGGTGGCTTAACAGATCGATTATTGGACTAGAACAAAAAATGGTTAGAATGTAGTATGAGTATCTTGAAAATTTTTACATTTAACCGGTTTTATTATACAGATACTCCTCCGTGCGCCGCCGCCGTATGTGACACGGTTTTCAGTGAAAATGCACGTTTATAATAAAATAATTTAAAGTTATAAGACAATAAAAAAGTACAACACTTTAAACGAGTTTTTTTTAAAACGTCAAATTCTACATGTTTTCTTCTTAGAGACAGAAGTGTCGTCCTTGAGTGTAGAATAGTCGAGATGTTGAATCATACAATTTGTCTCTGCCTCGCTTTCGCAATTCCCCCAAAGATTAATATATGCAACATATGTCCTTATGAAGCTCGGGTTAGTTCTGTGCTGAAGGGACTCAGCCGTAGCAAAAAATTCTTGTTTTCCATGAATATATTACATTTAGCAAGATTGATGGATCTAATGTTTGGCCGACAGCTTGAAAATCCAGTTACAAATATTGCGCCATTTTTCTCGGCGCAGCGCGTTTTGTTTTATGTGGTGTAAAAAATTTGTTCTATTTTAAATAAAACAATAAAAAGCAGTCCCCATATTTACAAAATGGTTTTTTTCTACTAGCGCAAGCCTACGCAAAACGCTATGTTTCTCGAACGAACGAAATTCAGATATCTCCGCACGCGTTTTTTTAAGCAATAAGAGGTGAATTATTAGACCAATATACATATACAGGGTGACCCGATCTTAACAAGCCAAACTTCACCAGCGTATTGTACATTAAAAATATGAAAAAAAAGTCCATACAACATAGGTCGAAAAATGTTTCGTTAGGAAAATACAGTGTGTTAAAGTTTTCTTAAAAAAAAACGAAAAAAATTATTATCTAGAAAACTACTTGGTACAATAAAGCTAAATTTGGTACAGAATGAAGGTTAATTTAGCTGTATACTTTTCTTCGTGAAGCAACAATTTTGGTTTGCCAGGGGCGTGCGCACGGGCGGTGACTGTCAGATTTTTGAAGAAAATATGATACGCTAATGGATTTTTTTTTGCTTTCAAATTATTTTTAAAATTACAGTCTAATTTTAGTTAAAAAATGTCTGAAATTAGACTGTGATTTCAAAAATATTTCGAAAGCAAAAAAATAATCCATTGGCGTAACATTTTTTCTTCAAAAATCTGACAGTCACCGCCCGTGCGCATGCCCCTGGCAAACCAAAATTGTGCTTTATGAAGAAAAGTATACAGCTAAATTAACTTTTATTCTGTACCAAATTTAGCTTTATTGTCCCAAGTAGTTTTCTAGATAATAATTTTTTTCGTTTTTTTTAAGAAAACTTTAACACGCAGTATTTTCCTAACGAAACATTTTTCGACCTATGTTGTATAGACTTTTTTTTCATATTTTTCAACGTACAATTGTAACGTGTCATTTTTACGTTTAAGGCAACGTTACATATTTGTTTATTTAGGTAAATAATCAAGGCTCTTTGACTCGTCTTTCTGTACACAAATTAAGGGTATTTTATAGAGCTAGGTTTGGAGGTTATATAGTGTCCAAAAAGTTACCTTATAAAGGAGACATTCCATCGAATTACTGTGAACACTACGCACACCGTATTATCTGGACATCGTAATTGGAATTTAGGATCACAGGTTTCGGGAAAATCACATAAAAACTTTTGGTTGTTTTGTTTATCCGTAAAATTTCATGATTCTTTTTGAGGTTGACGAAATTAAACAGCTGTACTGCTGGGCAAGGGCGGCGTTGCCGCATCACAAATGGTTTTAGTAACAGGAAGGAAACATTTGGATGAACATTTCATTCCCTTACGTTTATTTTCGAGGATATTGGGACAATCCGAACCTCATAGCTAGTTGTGACAGCACGAAAACATATTTAGGTCCACGGTTTGACCAGTAACAACCGAGGCTCCGCCCACTTTGATATCTTTATTAATTTGATAGGGAGAGGATGGAATAAATACGAGTCGGGCACTTTTGTAAATGGGAGATAAACGAGGGATAAAAACTAAGACTAAAAGAATAAACGAAATCGTGTGAGTTAACATCTGAACACTCTTGTGCCGAGCTTCTTAGCAGTAATTCAGTGTGTATTTTTAGGTTCAGGTTCAGAAACAACTTTATTACTATAGAAATGTTTTACAAAAATGGCGTTAAACCATATGAATATTAGAGAAAACATTTATAAAGAGCAAAGGAAACTTTTGACTAAACCTGTAACTAAAGTACAACTAAATTCTACACTTAGTATAGCTTTACTCATATGGGAATTGATTGAGTGTTCGAATATTTCTGGGTTTGATGCAAGTTCTGATCTCCAGTAATTGATTTTACAGTTGATGGTTTCAATGCTGAGCTTCTTATAGTCCGTCGGGTTATTCTTCTCCGACTTGATATGTTGGCGGGGGTCCGGTAGGCAAATGTTCGGTCTATGTAAGGAGGGTGTCTCGACGTCCTTGTTATAAAAATTCCAACCGTGGAAATGGATCCGACAACACCTCAATGCGCGTTTTACGTACTTTCTATTCCCTTGGTCGGTGCTGGCCCCTATATACAGGTATGGAACTATTGGTGTATTTCCTCATTGGTTAGTTTGAAAACCGCGGGTTTTTCTTCCAGTCTGGCCACCGAAGGTAGAGATTTTTTTTGGCGAAAAAGTTTTTTTTTATAAATAGATTGGCATCCTTTATTTGAATTTAACCGGGAAGATTAGGTTGGTACTATTGCGTTTTACTGTCCCCATTCCCCACCAAATCTACGAACGGTTTCCGGTGGCTTCATATTTTTGTGCTCTCGACAAAGTGCGTTGTCTCTCTTCCTAAAGAATTTTGGCGGGGCTGGTGGCCGTCTTGTGGTGTCGCCATTGTTTTGTGGATATTGGCATTGCAGTAGTTGCAAATTATACCAAAGACGGTATAATTGTGAGCCGTCGTGTTTTAGGCGTAATCTGAAGTGACGCTCGCACCCTGTTGAAGGGGATTTAAGTCGGCCTACGCCATTTCTACGGAAAGAGCAGCGGTAAGTTCGATTTTATTTTTTTCATTTTTTTTACTATTTGAGGACTCTTCAAGATAATATTTGCCTCCCAAATTGTAATTCTTTTTCGGGTGAAATGAACTTTTTTTGACAAAAGACGTGGGGAATTTTTGGCGTTTTTATATTTTTCTTTTAACCACGTGTTGGATAAAAACTATATATTGTTTTTCTCCTTTGTCTACAGCCCTGTCCATTCCATCGAATAGCTGTGCTGGACGCTGGTGGGAAGCCGGACGAGCCAGTTGTAACCCTGGGAAAGGTACGTTATTGTTATTTTAGTTCATCTGTTTAAATCTGCTGTATTTTATTGAGTCGACATGGGGTTCTCCAGGAAACTGAAACATTTCATTTTCCACAGGGTTTCTACGCTCGGGCAAGGATCCCACAACTTTTGAAACCATGTGCTGCCCTAGTACCATGTGCTAGTTAATCAGCAGGGGAGACGCGGGCAGAACGAGACCCGAAGTAGCAGTGAGGAATGGCTGAGTACACCACTTCCAGGTTTACAAAATAAAATATACACAAAATAATCAAGGACCAAGATAGGAGCAAGCCTTAACTATATTTTTTTTTCTCATATATAATTTTCACAATATAATTTAGACATAATCTTTCCATATATAATTTTGCACAGCTTAATTTTAACACTCTTGTAAACGCAAGGTAACGGTATGACGTCATAACCACAATTTTGCGGTGTATTTACTAAGTTTTCCTTCATTTCATTTATTTAAGACAATTTCTCTTGTGAAATTTGGAGTGTCTTGCTACTTAGGCCCTGACTTGTTCCACTACATTTCATTCATTTTTTTTTATTTCATGTTTTTGGTAATACTCCAGTTTTACCTTTTAAAATAAACAAGATGAACTAAATCTTTGTGTTATTTGTACAACCCAATGACCAACTTTGCGGAGACAAAAGAGAGATGAGATTACATGTTTTAGCGGTTTCTTTACACTGTTTTACCTCATGGGGTAGATCTCGGACTGGGTTGCTGTCTGTCTCATTCTACCTAGCGTAGAATGATGAAAGCGGATATTTGGTCCAGATCTCCCCTATGACGGAATAATTTTGGAAGTATATATATATTTTTTTAACAATCATTTATATAATTGAGTCACACACTACGGACTCAGATGTAGGTACACTATGACCTGTTAAAGGAGTCCCTCTACCTGTAAAGTGCTTCTAGTTTTGTCATTTTGATTCATTTGGGAATCTTTTAAATTTTATTTCGTTTACTAGTCAATTTTTTTTTGGTTTTTTTATTACACAAATACTCTGGAAGCCTCGGAAGTAAGTAGAATTTCATTGTTTGGCTGCAACGTTTGGGTTGAACTGTATTTTATTTAAGATCTTCTTTGTAAAACATTGGTATTAAATAATGTGGCGCACTTAAAATTTTCTTATTTCTGAACCCCCCCTTCTCCACTGTATAAAAGTTACCGGGCATATCAATGTTTTACCTAGCTGGAAAATACAGTTCTGCTTCCAGATATTTGTTTAATTATTCAATGGTTTTGTTGTGTCACAAGTTGGCAAATTGTCAATATCCTAATTACAGTGTCACAAAATGGCGGCAACGTCTTTAAGCTGCCACAAATGTCACACAACGCATTTTAATAGGCCACACAATACGCTGGTAAAGTTTGGCTTGTTAAGTTTGGGTCACCCTGTATTTATTAGTGTTGCCGCCGAGACGAAAGTTTCTCGCCTCTCGTCTCGTCTCGCCCTCTCTCGACGAGACGAGAGAAATATTTTCTCTCGAGTGAAAGCTCGAGACGAGACGAGATAGAAAGACCCCCTCGTCGAGAGATTCTCGTTTCTCTCGAGCACAAAAGGTTGGTTTTATAAATTTTTATGATTTACCATCTGTTCGTATTGACCTATTATAGAGTTAAGCTGATATTTATGTACTGTTTTTAAATAAAAGGTATGTAAAGATATTTTTAAAATAAGAAGAAAACAAAAATCTAAAAATGTGGGGTGTTTCGGTTAAAAAAAGATCCCTCCTATCAAAATTTGACATTTACCAAAAGGGTTAGATATTTTGGCCAGCAAATTCTTTCAAGAAAATTAAGACATAACACGCATTATTTCTTTTAGTATTTATTCGAAAAACTCTTAGGTTGGTTGGTAAAAATTTGGTATGTATAGAGTAATTATATAACTCCAAGTGCAAAACCCTGTAGATAAAACTCTTATACCAGTACTTCCATAGGACTTAAGAGCAGATTCTATCTGATAGAAAGGCCTTGTTGCTAAAATGTTGAAAATTAGATTTACTGGACAAAAAAAATTTGCTCTTACTTGGAAGTGAAATATAATTGTATAATAATAAAATTAAGTATAATGTTAAAACCGGAGACCGTAATTTAATACCTGCAAATAAACAGTTCCACGTAAGCGTATAGTAAAGGAAAATATAGCTGAACGTTTTTAAGTCCAGAATGCTATTTTGTGATAGTTATTGGCATTATGCTCAAAAAATACAACAAATTGTCATTCTAAGTTGACACAGCTATAGTGATCAATTTTAATGAATTTTATACATCACAATAATCTTAAGCAAAAAAAAAACACGCATCATTTCAATAGTCCCCTACGGAGGACAACATATAATTTTTTACGCGACCAAGACTTAAATTTCATTTTGGCACCCCTTTTTAAGAGCAGTATGAAACTATTATTTTAAGGTTTTTATTTTTTCTGGTAGTACAAATATTTTTTCGTGAAAACAATGTGAAACATTCATTTTTTATTGTAAATTTATTTTAATCTGGCCCTGAGATTAACTCCGATATAACAAGCCATCGTTGATTTCACCGAGAACAGATATTTACAATTTAATAACCTAATTGTTTTGCTACCTCGTCGTCGTCGCGCCGCAGCGCGGTCAGCATTCCTCAAAGGGCTACTTAATGGTTTTACCCAAGAATTTACCTAAATTCAATGATTTATTGCTTTGTTTTTAAGGATTTATAGTATTGGCAAAACACAAACTAATCTTTTATCAACGAACACTTTTGATTTAAGGTACAGTTTCAATTAAATAAGGCAATGCAAGGTATTTTAGTACATGTAATGTATTTACTTCTTTATTTATTGTATGAATGACTTTAACACTTTAATTTGAAAAATATTCACCTTAAAAAACAATTTTAAACAGGGTTTCTCAAAAACTTTTTATAGCTGATATAAATCACGAGACACCACAGACGAGACGAGAGAAAGACTCCCTCGAGCGATATAGAAGAGTCCTATCCTCGAGACGGGATAGCCATTTTATCTCGCCTCGTCTCGTCTCGCGGCAACACTAATATTTATGATAAATTAATATACCCTATTATTAGGATTTGCTTAACTTGTTCATTAAAAAAAATATCTAGCAATTTTACAGTTTTCTCTTGAACAGCCCTTTCCCCATGACGTCCCAAGTTTAAAAATAAATAAAACAGTACCTATGTATTTAAAAAAATTAAAATATGTCCATTTCTATTAATGCCCGTATTAGATGTTATTAAACATTGTTAGAAAACCCTTTAAAATGCTACAAATAATGTTAACCATTATTTGTAGAACTGCTAATAGAGATATCTAGATCTACTATCTGCACACCAAAAAATAAAAATAAAAATTGCGGCGCAGGCGAAAATCTTTTTTTAGTGCCACGCTAACTTTTTGGGCCTTCGAGTGGGCCGTCATATCATATAATTTAGAGCAAATAATTAAAAAATTATATATTTAGTTAGATATTAGTTACCTACCTATTATTATTGTTTTTATAAATAAATAATAAATTATCACACCTAGTTTATTTTCTCCTCTAATGGCAAAGATGAAAATTTATTTAAATATTGCACGCTAATGCTATCAGAATTAGAAACTTCCGCCATTGTCAAAATTCCCCAGATTAATATATCTACATTTTCGTAATAAAAAAAAAATTGTGTGTGCTTGTGACCACACGACAGAAGTGTAAACTTCAACAAGGCGAAATTAATAATACTGGCCCATAACATATTCTGCGGACCGAACCGAACTCTTTTGTGTACTGGCCTTCATCTGCATCATCATATCGGTCGCTAAATGTTTCTCACAGTTAGTCGACTCGAGCCGATTTCACCCGAATGAGTGTTACATAGCCGAGCCTGACGGCTCAGTTGAATTCACTACCCACCAAAACTGCTAAACGCGCCTAAAGAAGTTTACACTTCAAAAACTTCAAACATGTAAAACATCAATATTTTTATTTTTTGCACTTAGTACTTAAAATTTCAACTCTACTCAGTGTTATATAATATAATGATTACTTAATACCGAATACAAAATATCTGATACTCGAATAGGAAATATCAGTATTTATTCGATACTTGCAAAAGTAATCGTTGCAGACACAACTACTAAGTGCACGCATTGAAAGTGCCGGTAATTTGCTTTAACATGCAACGCGAACCGATGACGCTGGGGTCATCACGGGGGTGCGGGCGGTATCACCTAACAAAGGTGATCCGTGGTCTTGGTATACGCGCCGTGCAGAAGGAAGGTTCAGATTCTATGTACTGTAAAATTCTATTGGGACATGTCGTCCTCTCTTTCTATATTTCTTAATTAGCATGCGACATAACATCTAGGGTGCATAGAATTTCGTTCCAGTAAATAAAAGCGTTGTTTGCATATACTAAGTCTTCCGTATATGGAGAGTTTGAACACGAATACAAACACATACATCAGGTATTAATTCCTAGAGTATATTTCAGTCTTACGTGAATTTCTTTTGGGATAATTATGAATTAAATTAAGGAATGATCAAAGTTTAATATTTTTTTAAGTAAAATTTGAGAGTGCACGTGCACATGTGCACTTATGGAGAAACCGCCACTGTTTGTGCTACCCGTAGTAGAGATATTTTCAATTTTCTTATTACATATCTTTACAATGGTAACGTAATAAAGTTATATATAATCGTTTATTTACTGGTAAATTTTAAATTAAAATTCACCTAATTTATATATTAAAAAAAAAAGCAAAAATTACCAAGAGCGTATATATTGAAAATCACACTGTATCAAAGCACTTATTATTATGCCAAACAATTAATAATTGCAGCTAAATCAAATTTTGCTGATGCAATTATTTCCATGTAAATTATTGCTGGGTAATCTTTGGTATTAACGTTTTGTCCTGCGTTATGTAATGATTAGAACAAGAAATACACAAAGAGACAACCATCTAAACACAGCCCATCCAAAATAATTTAAAATAAATAGAAAGGAATATTTTGAGGCTAGTTTAAATCAAGTTAGAGTTAATAAAGTTAGATTAGGTTAGGTTAAACCTTTGAGTATATGACCCATATAGAGGTGCAACCGGCGAGCTTTATTATATTGAGGGGAGATGGCACTGAAATAAATTCGTCTAGTACGCAATATTCAGGGACTGCGAGTACGATTTAGTTGCATGTGTGAGTTCCGACGTTCATGCCTATCATACAAATGCCATCAGATCATAGTAGTTCTCTCTGAATATTGCGTACTAGACGAATTTATTTCAGCGCCATCTGCCCCTCAATATGGCAAAGCTCGCTGACGGCGCCTCTATATGGGTTATTTACTCAATGGTTAAACTTGAAAAAACGTGAGTGAAAGAATGTAGAAATTCGGAGAATATTTTAAAATTTCACGAAAATATGTACTGTCATTTAAAAAATATCGCGAAAATAACCTCCTAAAGCCTGACATTGATTTTCTATTTTTTGGTTATTATTTTTGACATGTTTTTCTCGGTTTTGCAATGGAGGCTCGGTTTTATTTTAAAGATGTTGTTTGTCACAGTCTGAAGGAACCTAAACTATATAAATTTATGAAAAGACCTTAATAAAAAGCTGATTTTTCATTCTGTATCTTTTTTGATGGCCTTGATTGTACAATTATTAATGACAGGTGCCTTTCCTGGCTCTTTAGCGCTGTCACAAAATAGCGCTGTTACAAAATAGCACTGCTACAAAATGACGCTTACATGGCGTGTATCAAAATAGAGCCTTACAAAATAGCGCTGCTACAAAATAGCGTAGTCAAAAAATAGTCATAAGACGCTATTTTGAAGCAGCGCCATTTTGATGCTCGCTATTTTGTAGCAGCGCTATTTTGTACGGCGCTATTTTGATGCGCGCTATTCTGTAGCAGCGCTATTTTGTGGCAGCGCCATTTTGTAGCAGCGCTATTTTGTAAGGTGCTATTCTGTAGCAGAGTCGTATTTCCCCTTTTCTCTTCCCCAGTATTTTGTCCTACTAAGTACTCTCTTGTGCAATAATCTTCTAAATGAAGTTACTAAGTTTTGTCGTTGTAGCGATCAATCGAATACCTACATTATTTTCTATGTTCTTATATAAAAATTGTGTCTAGGTATTATTAGAACCATAGATGCGGATAGAAAAAACCTATTGCATTGTTGTAACGCTAAATAAATATGTTTAATTGCGTTTTTCTGAAAACTACTAAAATCCACGAGCGTGAATGTTGTTAACGAGGCGCTAGCCGAGTCTAAGAAAGTTACTTTCTATCAAGTTGTGTACGCTATTTTTCCTACTGTTGAAATATACAAATTTTTGTAAAAATTGGGCTTTAGATTTGCACAAATCAAATAAAACTGCTTTTCCGCACAGCTGTGTAAAAGTACTTTGCAACAGACGAATTTATTTCAGCGCCATCTGCCCCTCAATATGGTAAAGCTCGCTGACGGCACCTATATATGGGTTATTTACTCAATGGTTAAACTTGAAAAAACGTGGGTGAAAGAATGTAGAAAAGTTTTGTGACAGTTAACGTCATTGTACACTTTTCCATACATTTGCAAAAAGTACTTTTTCACAAGTGCTTTGTACAGAGATGCAATTTACTTGTAGAAAATCCCTAATTGGCTATTTTGGAATGCAATTTGCGATGTCCGGAAAATCATTTACCAAAAGTCAAGAGGCTTAAGCCAAATCATAAAAGAAAATTCAATTAAGGAAATAAAGAAAGTTATATATTTGCAGAATTGAAAAGCGCTTTTGGCGTTTTCTATATTTCTTTTACTGTCGTAGGTTTTCAGTTGGTATTACCGAGAAATACTAATTTAAAATAAACCGCATGTAATTCGTGATTGTTCATTCTGAATAAGGGATTTGGCTGTTTGTACTAATTATATCAATTATATTCGCGGCTACTGATGTCCGATTACTACCATCAGTATTTTATTGCTTTATTTATTTTAGCTTTTACCTTTATTTGCTTTTATTTTGAAATTATTTGTTTGGGTAATTTTGCACTGGTCAGGTGATATTTTGTTGCCCGTAGTGTGCCCTAAAAATACATATTATTTATTAACATATATAACCGACATATATTTAACAACTCAATTAACTAATTGAAAATATTTGACCTATCTATCCCGCGCAGCAATGGCTAGAGAAGTTATTGTTTTCGGCGGAAAAATGCATATACGTAATATTCCAATACTCCCTGTTACCTGTTTACACAATGTTTGGCGTTTGATGCAAACATTTAGAAATAAAGGTACGAAAAATGCACAGATACCAAATTTACATAGATAGAGTTTTGTCAACTGTGAGCCGATGATTTGACATGACGAATACACGAATAAAATAATATGCATGTGTAAAGTATAAACAATCAGGACATTTTAACTTAATGCTCGCAAAAAGGATAGACTTAGTGTCAATTGATATTGCTAATTCAAATATGTTTGCATTCTGCATCATAAGGTACCGTAGGTATTACAATAATACATACTATATGGAAATAATATGCATATGTCTTTGAAAGCAACCAATCAAGTATTTTTTGCTTAAAGACCCAAAGGCCCTCATGTTTGCATCATGAATGGGCAGTTACCGTGGGTATTGGAATATTATGTATATGGAAAAATGTTCTTTGAGATAACACCGAAAATGTGTTATTTCGGTGTATTTGGACCTATCTTAGCCATGGGAGAGTCTCTAAATTCACCGATTAGCACATCGATAAGAACAATCAGGTTCCTAAATGCATCGGTGAAACATCGATGAAATTTATCAGGTTTCGGTAGTTCCGATGGATTCCACCGATCCACCAATCGATGCCACCAAAACTCACCGATTCTGGCAGCCGGTGAGGAATTTCTGATCAATGTAATTTGTCGGTCATTTGTTATTCGAATCAGCTGTATATTTTTGTATACGAGAATTTGATCCTCGCCCTCTACCTTGATACCCACGAGAATAGTTTCCCCTTTTTCTTCTAATTCCCTCTTTGTTGTGCAAGAAAACTTTTGAAAAAAACAAAATATAAAATATATAATATTTTTTTTTTCGAAAATTTTCTTATAATATAAATATACAGGGTGTCCCAACTAAAAGGTAACAGAGGTGTTTTTGGGTATTTTTCTTGCGAATTTGGAGAAACGCTCAAACACGTCGATTTTGTTTGCGAGGGGGACACTTTTTCACTATCTTGAAATTTTTGTAGCAAGCACCATGTTCAAGGGGGGCTATATTTTAAATGGGGAAAGTGGGTCTAGTAATACCCTCTTTTGGAATTCTCTTGAATATCTTTACAACCTTGTAAAAATTTTGAAAATCCATAGATTAGTTTTTGAGATATTTGCTTTCAAATTTTCAAATGAATTAGAAAACTAATAGATAGATTTTTAAAATTTTTACACTGTTGTAAAGACATTCAAGAGGCCTTCAAAACAAGGTATCACTAGACCCACTTTCCCTATTCAAAATATAGGTTGTAAAGTATACCCCTCCAAGATGGTGTGTGCTACAAAAATTTCAAGATAGCCAAAAAGTGTCCCCTTCGCTAACAAAATCGAGGTGTCCAAGAGTTTCTCCAAATTCGCACGAAAAATACCCAAAAACACGTCTGTTACCTTTTAGTTGGGACACCCTGTATGTACATATATAAAATATAATATAAAAAAGATAGGTTAGGGTTTCATTTCTATATGATTTCATCAGGTTCCTATTTATTTTTCGATGGCTCAGCATTCCATCGATAAATTTCCAATGGATGTGACTTGTCATTTGTCAACAATCTAGATTCCATCGATGAAAAAAACCGGATGAATTTATAGACACTTAGCTGATTAGATTTTGGTCGAAATCCATTAAAGCTAGTGACAGTTTTTTGACAGTTTAAAAGTTAAAAATATGCTAACTTCTTAATGGAGCATCGCATTAATATGCAGTTTTCAGAATATAGTAGAACACACTTTTCTCGAGAATCTATGTTATTATTAAAAACTTCATAGGAGCTTCCGTTTCTGAGATATTTACAAAAACTCTTTTCAATGCTGATATAGTGTGAAGTTCACTTGGAGTGTACCAATAGGCTAAAAAGGTAACAGATCCATCTTCCATTAATTTTTTTAAAGCTAGATTCAAAGGTTAAAAAAGAAACGTTAAATATTTTTTACTGGATCAGGGACAAAAAAGCGATCAATGTACAAAAAGAGGGTTTCACAACAGCGACTCCTTTTTAGCGACGTATAAAATAGCGATATCCCAAAATATCATAGCATTCAAAAACAGTAATGTTCAAACACAGCGACATGGTTAAGTTATGCTTAATAAGTTCAAGTCTGTTTTGTTTAGTACAGGTCAAATTAAAGGTATTTATGATTAGTTAAGGTTAGACAAAGATAGTTTGTGTTAGTTTATAGTTTATTCATGGCCTGTATTAGAATACTGTATCTAGGGTTGCCAACCGTACTATATTATATAGTATTGTACTATATTTCGAATCTGCATACTATATACTGTTGAAGAAATATATAGTACGCAAAAATACTATATTTTACCTGAATCTTGATTTGGTCTATATTTTGCAAGGGCGAGACTAAACTCAGACAAATTCATTAATTTCTGAACGTACCGATATGCCTATAATTAAATCCGCCTTTTGACACAGAAAATCTCTGATATGTTTAATGTTATGTCAAGTTTGCGCTAGAAGAGCGCAAAAGAAACAAAAAAAACTTTGCAATCCTTAGAAGCAAAACCCGCCATAGACAGTGACAAATTCAAAAGACAGAATTTTTTACTGTTCTAAGTATACGAGAAATGATGAAAATTAATATGAACGAACTTTACGCTGAAATAACAGTGTTAAACGGAATCCATGCAAAAACGAAATATTGCAGTGGATTCAACAATATAAATACAGGATAAAAATCACAGAATATTTTTTAAAATACCAGAAATTTACCAAATTGATTTAAAATACTTTATTCTTACTTTCCATTCCTGCAACATCAGCGTTTACAGAAATAATTTTTTTAATTATGAATTTAAAGTGGCGGAAGGAATGAAATAGAGCAAGTATTTATTGCTAAAAAATAAGCTTTTGGTCTCGGTTTATTTTAATGTTAAATTTTGTAAAGCATCATACTTTTCTTTCAAACAAAAAATTATTAAATGATGGAAGAGGTGTAAAAAAATCATGGGCGCACCCTGGGGGGGCCCGGGGCCCGGGCCCCCCAAGCCTTAGATTTTTTTACATATTTCCTACATATTTCATGATAAAACACAAAAAATAGCTTAAAATTTGACATCATGAGACTTCGGCCCCCCCCCAAGAGGCCTCGGCCCCCCCCATGATACATTCCTGGTTGCGCCACTGAAAAAATATAGTTTTTGCCTGGCCTTTTTTTCCCGTAAAATACTATATTTTATTTAGGTGTACTATATTTTTTGTCTTATATTAAAAAATACTATATTTACTTTAAAAAAGTTGGCAACCCTAACTGTATCCCGTATCTAACAATTTGATGATTGTTAGATTATTTGTGATTTGGGCGAATTGGGCTGTCCAAGGGCCTATCCTTAAATTATGTAACGCTCAAGGGGTGGAGGGGGGGATTTGGCCCTGCGTTAGGCTCAATGTTTTTTTAGTGTCTTTTTTCTTAAAAATGCGTTACGAGGGGGGGGAGGGGGGGTCAAAAATCTTGAATTTTTACGTTACGTAATTTAAGGACGTTCCCTAATGTCATGGGAGATGCGCGGAAAAGTACAAAAATATAGCATTTTCTTTAAAACCCTATATTTGAATAGGGTACTTAAACTATTTTTTGCTTCCCCTGTTAAGTTCCATTATTTCAAATACATTTATTGCAGTTATGTCATCGTTGTGCCATTTTAAGTAGTTTTTGTTAGTTTAATCTCAAGATATTGTCTGGTGAGTACTTAAGGACAAATTATTATTTATATGGTAACCTGTCTCCACTTGAAAAAGCGAATAGTTTTTGAACAAGGCAACGCAGCATTCTTTTTAAATTTCGAAAAGTATAGTGTACCTGTACATTATACATATATGATACTATGATACAGTGATAAGTTTCCATTACTTACCAAACTGGCACCCAAGAAAACTGCAGTGAAAAAGGTTTCTAATCAAGATGAAGAAGATCTTATTAAAAACAAATTAAAACCTATTGAGGCTTTCATTTCGCCAACTAACGATGCAACAAGGACCTTAGAAGAAAAAACTAAAAGGCTATGACTAGTATCGAGGCAAATTTTTCATTAAAAATGAATGATTATTAAAATTAAATACTACAAGCGTTAGGTAAAATGAATAACGAACCTAAAGAAAATATTGACTTAGATAAGTCAAAAAGAAGATTTAAATAATTCCACTAATAACTTACCTTAGAGTATTCATTTGCCAGGTATTATTCCTTTGCCACAAAAATTGGCAGAAAATTATACGCGTGCACAGTTTAAGGATTGGCGTAGAAAATTTGAAAATGATTAGGCTTTTTAAGGACTTTAAACTACGAATAAAGGTCAAATAAATGCATTAATAAATTTATTTATCTGCGAAGAAATAGCTAGTGAGTTATCATGCTTCTACCGTTCTTGACAAAACCGAGGAGTATTTTAAGAAAAAAGAACATAAACGAATGAGAAGAAGTCAGTTTATGACAAGAAAACAAGAAGAAGGCGAATATTTTATAATATAAATAATAAGGATGTGTGAGTTGCAAGATACTGCAAATTTAGAAGAAACGCAGAGGTATTCCAAAATAAATATTACATAAAATTTTTTTAAAAAATGATCTAGATGTAATAATATATGGCATTCACATTAAAAGAATGTCCTGCTAAAAACTCAGTATGTAAAAACTTTTACAAAGTTCTGTAGTACAAAAAAATTGAAGAAGCCTAAGAAAATCGACAAATCAAAGGTTAATACTTTAAAAATTAATACACAAGATATTATTGACGCAATGGTTTCAATAAATAAGTTTAATGATAAGAAAATATAGTCTAAGAAACCAGTATGATTTTGGGATTGAATTGCAAACCGATACTCATATATTTTAATCGATTCGTCATAAGACCATGTTGATTTTTGTTGATTTTTTGTCGCTGTGTACACGTTTTAAATAAAGTTAAGTAGAGAAAGGCGTATTCCGTGTAAATTTTTTATTATTAATTTTCTACCAGCAGTGGAACGTTTTCGGCTTGTACCAAGCCATCTTCAGCACCACTCTGAAAGTAAATAACAGCGATCAAGAATTTATTTGGAGTAGCTAGCGAAGGCAATTTGTAAACAGCCCCCGTTCTTTTGTTTTAAAAATTATTAGGAAAGATATATTAGAATCAAGACGCTTTTACTCACTTGTCAGAGGTTGAAAACTTTTCCCTGCATGAATAAAACCAACATTGAGACGATACAGGTTAAAATATTACGTCTAGACAATTTACACTATCACTGGAACATTAACAAACACTTTAAAAATTTTTTATATATATAAGACATGAACTTGTTTTACGTTTGGTACTAAATAATGTAAATTTTTAGGTTATATATTTTGACAACGAAAACAAATCAGAGTGAACAGATTCTAATCTCATAAGATTTCTTAATGTGGTTCTCTAAAGTATGACGTCACGGGGGACGCTAGGGCTGGATGGTGTGTGTGTGGGAAGACCATGTCCCAAAAAAAATGGAGATACCTGCGAAAATCCTGCATAAACAACCCGCCATCTTTGTTTAAAGATGGCGAAAAGGAGTTTGAATCAAATGTACGTAACTTTTTTATTATGACATGGATTTTACCCAAACAAATTGTGATTAGCTTCTACTATAATGGCCTCTCAAAATCACTGTCAATACTTTGTTTTTTATTTGTCTCTATACTATAAATTCTGTAAGTTCCTCAAATACGCAATTTTTTTTTAGGTTTTTTGATTTTTTAAAGAAAACTACTGGATTTGCAAAAAAAAACATAAAACATCAAAAATATGCATATTGTCAAGATGTATTCATTGTGAGTCTAATATTTGCTGTAGATTAAGTGGTTCTCGAGTTACACTTAGAAAACCACTAAATTGGTCTATACCTACCCCCTGGTACAAAATTTTCATATTTTCACCAAAGTCATGAAAGTTACTAAAGAACTATACAGATCGAAAAAGGATATCAAGCTTAATAAGAAACGGCTATTAGTTTCAAACAGAAACTGATACTGAAGTAGATATGGCGGCTTAAACATGGCCGAAGCGTAATTTACAATTTTATTTTTGAGGGTAATTTTTTTATGTAAAACGAACACCTATGGGGTCAAAGTGTAGCCCCGCTAAAAGGCAATTTAATTATCTTCAAAAAAGGATAGCACACTTTTTGTCGTAAAGTTAATAGATTTCCTGAAAAAAACAAAAAATATGCGGCATACATAATTCGATGTTTTCGTTCCATAGAAGTACGACAATGGCATGGGTCCATTAAGGGAAAAAACAATTTATGTACAGATAAGCGAATCCCAGTTACATATTTAAACTCAGCGTCAAAAATTTTACAAGTTCACTTATCTGTGCATAAATTGTTTTTTCCCTTAATGGACCCATGCCATTGTCGTACTTCTATGGAACGAAAACATCGAATTATGTATGCCGCATATTTTTTGTTTTTTTCAGGAAATCTATTAACTTTACGACAAAAAGTGTGCTATCCTTTTTTGAAGATAATTAAATTGCCTTTTAGCGGGGGTACACTTTGACCCCATAGGTGTTCGTTTTACATAAAAAATTACCCTCAAAATTAAAATTGTAAATTACGCTTCGGCCATGTTTAAGCCGCCATATCTACCTCAGTATCAGTTTCTGTTTGAAACTAATAGCCGTTTCTTATTAAGCTTGATATCCTTTTTCGATCTGTATAGTTCTTTAGTAACTTTCATGACCTTGGTGAAAATATGAAAATTTTGTACCAGGGGGTAGGTATAGACCAATTTAGTGGTTTTTTAAGTGTAACTCGAGAACCACTTAATCTACAGCAAATATTAGACTCACAATGAATACATCTTGACAATCTGCATATTTTTGATGTTTTATGTTTTTTTTTGCAAATCCAGTAGTTTTCTTTAAAAAATCAAAAAACCTAAAAAAAGAATTGCGTATTTGAGGAACTTACAGAATTTATAGTATAGAGACAAATAAAAAACAAAGTATTAATAGTGATTTTAAGAGGCCATTATAGTAGAAGCTAATCACAATTTGTTTGGGTAAAATCGATGTCATAATAAAAAAGTTACGTACATTTGATTCAAACTCCTTTTCGCCATCTTTAAACAAAGATGGCGGGTTGTTTATGCAGGATTTTCGCAGATATCTCTATTTTTGTTGGGACATGGTCTTATGACGAATCGATTAAAATATATGAGTATCGGTTTGCAATTCAAGTCCAAAATCCTACTGGGTTCTTATACTAATACATTTTAAAGTGACACCCGACACCGGCGCAGAAGTTTCTATTACTGGTTTAAATTTTCTTACTGCTTGATCAATTAATAAATCCAAGTTACAAGAAGACACTTTAAGATTGGAGTCTGCTCATGACACGCACTTAAAAATATTTGGTTTTATTAAATGTAACATTGTATATGAAGTATTGTATTAAATCAATAAGAACACAAATATATATTTGTAATGGAGTTACAGAATTACTTCTTGATCGAAACGCTATGATAAAACTTTCAATTGTTCATCAAGATTTTCCCAAACCATTACCAAACTTACACAAAAGTCAATCGTTAGATTTGTTAGATATAACAGAGAATCTTGCCATTGAACAATATGAAGCTGTGCGATTAAAGCTAATAGATGAGTTTAAAGACGTATTTGATTCAAAACAGTTGAAACCAATAACTGGAACGCCCGTTTATATTTATTTAAGGGAAAACGTCATTCCATCGACTATTTTTGTACATCAAAAGGAAATACCTACGGTATAATACCTACGATATTTCCTGGCATTTCCTCAAATTTCAATGTTACTTCCTAGTATTTTCGAAGCACTTCCGGGTATTTCCTAGTATATTTCCCAGTTCTTCGCAAGTATTTCCTGGTATTTCTCCTAACCTGTACACGAAAAGGAAATACCGGCCACCCCTCGCTATAACCTGTACCAGAAAAATACCTTTTGCATGGAGAAACCAAGTTAAAGATGAATTAGATAAAATGGTTCAAAAAGGTATAATTACGCCTGTTGATGACGCTAGTGACTATGAGCCCATTGGTAGTGGTACAAAAGCCAAATAGCAAATTAGGAATTTGTGTCGACTTTACAAAATTAAACAAATATGAGAAAATACTTGTACATCCATTCATTGAAATCACCTTCGGAAGTTAAATCAAATATAAACTATAAATTAAAGTATTTTTTAATACTGGATGTCACAATTGGTTATTGGCAATTCTTTAACTGCCACCAAATTCCCCCTTGTCGGCTCCTTGCGAAGCTGGTACTGAGAAAGGAATTTGGTTGCTGTAAAGGTTGTAGTTACAGTTAATGCACGACAATCAGCACACTTCGTAAAGCGTTTTTGAAATTAGAAGATTCGTTGTAGTTTTACCATCCGGTCTTGCTTAACTGTAGATCAGTTTCCAATTCTCTTGTTTACTCCTGCATTTTAAAGCCATTAACTTGACCAGTTTGTTTTCACTATTTTGTTTTGTTGTTATGGAGAATTCAAGCATGGCCGGATTAGCCATAGCGACGACCCAAGGCCAGTTGCACCAAAAACGGCTGTCACCTATAAAAACATCGATGCTGCGCGCATCTGGTAACCGAAGAATAGAAATAAGCTAAGGGTCTATTGGGGTCAGAAAACTCTAGACCGCTTTGTGGCAGAATACTCGAAAAACGTACATTATTGTCAGTAGTGATAAATCGTGGATTTACCCATATGAAACCGAAAATAAATGTCAGTCATCTGTTTGACTGTTCTAAGGTGAAAAAAAGCCAACAAAAGTCATCCGTTCTCGAAGCGTATTAAAAAAAAAGGGTCATATAGCAACAATTCTTTTGAAAGATCAAAAGGCTGTTAGTGCCGATCGGTACATCACCATTTGTTTTTGCAAAGTCATCGTAGAGTTTGAAAAAATAAACCCCGAACGACGAATCATCCTCCACCAAGACAATCAATCAAATTTTAACCCACCGAAACGTCGAATTGTTGGACCATCCTCAATACAGTCCCGACCAAGTCCTAACGATTTCTATACTTACATATACAGAGGAATCAGTCGACAGTATTTTGACAGTACCAACAAATTAGTGACAACTGTTTTGAGCGCATGTAAAAGTGCGTTAATTTTCGTGGAGAATACTTCGAGAAACAATAAAGTCTTTAAAAGTTATCTACTGTTTTATACTACTATGTCGGTTTAGAACGTTTTTCTACGTTGTCCGACGCCTAATAAAGTTCTCAACCTCCTTCGATCCTAATAATCATCTTCTGTCAGGTTTTTTGACTTACTGATCATTGGATTGACTGTTGCCTATCTAGTTTATGACGCCCTTCTTTCTAGGACGTGATTTGGTAATCTTTTGTCGTTCATCCGTTGTACATGGCCGTACTATATTAGTTATCTTTTAGTTATGTCATCCGTTATGCTTCTCTCGATTCCCATTCTTTCTTTTGTGATCTCATTTCTTTTAAAATCTGTTCTAGATATTCTCATTGATCTTTTTCTGGCATCCATGACATGACAATTTCCATTTTTGTTTTGTATTTTTCTGTTACGCGAGAAGTCTCTATTCCATAAAACAGCGTGCTTTTCATCATCGTTTCATATATATTAAATTTTACATTGTTTTTGATCTTTCTGCTCCATAAAATACTGTAAAGACATAAAATAACCTTTTTGCATTTACTATTCTTTTTTCCAGTTATTTACAGTCTGTTCCTGTCTTGTCAAATATGACACCCAAGTATACATACTCATTGCATGGAGATATTATTTGTCCATTATCCAGTTCTAACTTACTTGATTCGTTTCCAATATATGAGTACTGTGTGTGTCTTGTCCACGTTCACGGTTAACCCCCACTTTTGGTATTCTTTCGTAATCTTTCTCATCATATATTCCATGTCTTCTTTATCATTACTTGGTCGTCAGCAAAGTGTAGTGTGTATATGGTAAATCCGTCATTAAGTTGTATTCCCATGCCATTACGTTTTCAGTTTTTAGAGCTGCGATATATATTTTGAAAAGACTGTGACAACTCTTTTCAAAATCTGCTGTTTTATTCCAGCTGTATGTGCAAAACTTAAAAGACAACCATTGCATGGAGATATTGTTTGTCCATTCTCTAGTTTTAATTCACTTGATTCGTTTCCAATACATAAGTACTGTCTCTTGTCCACCTTCACTGTTAGCCCCCACTTTTGGTATTCTTCCGTTAACTTTCTCATCATATACTCCATGTCTTCTTTATCATTAGCTACAATTACTTGGTCGTCAGCAAACTGTAGTGTGTATATGGTAAATCGGTCGTTAAGTTGTATTCCCATGCCGTGTACTTTGCGTTTCCAGTTTTTTAGAGCTACTGCGATATATATTTTAAAAAGAGTTGGAGAGATACAAAATCCCTGTCTAAAGCCTTTCGTTACCAGGAATTCTTTTGAAAGTCGATTTTCAATTTTAATTTTAGATTTTGGCCCTTTGTATAGTTCTTTTATCGCTTTTATGTATGTATGATTAATATTAGTCTGCTCTAGCACTGTCCATAATTTTTCTACTGGAACGGTATCATATGCTTTTTGTAGGTCCACAAAGGTAACATGAGTTTCTATATTTCTGGCGCTCCTTTTCTCAATTACTTGTTTAAGACAAAAAACATTATCACTACAAGATCTGCCTGCACGAAACCCACTTTGCTCTTCTTCTTCTTGTTCATGAAAATCATTCTCTATTAGATCTCTAAGAATCCTACCGTACAATCTACTTAGAGTACTGGTTACTGAAATTCCTCTGTAATTGTTGCAATCCAGCTTGTTTCCTTTTTTATGTATTGATGATATGAATGCAATTTTCCAATCATCAGGTACTGGATGTCCGTTTATGCATTGATTGATAATATATGGGAGATTTTCGAGGAGTTTTTCTGATCCATATTTAAGCATTTCAGCATATATTCCCCCAGGTCCGCTAGCTTTTCCGGATTTAAGCTTTTTAATACTATTCTTTATCATTTCTTTTTCGATGATTAGTGTTCTGTCCATTGTTCTGGTTTGATGATCTGGATGTTTACTTTTTCTTTTGTTGGGTTTTTTACTGTAGAAATGAATTTCCATACTTCAGAGCTCTGCCTACCTCCTACGTGTGTATTTATATCGTGGCGTTTGCGCTCGAACATTTCATTCTTTTCTGTGCGTATGAAATTTCTTAGCTGTCTTCTGGTATCCCTGTAGATTTCTAGGTCTCTTTGCTCTTTAGTACTGAGCCATTTCAAGTATGTGCGTTTTTTCTCCTTGACCATTTCCTGTATTTCCTCTGTCCACCACATCTTATTGTTATTTCTATTATCTTGGTATCCAACAGCTTCTTTGCTTGCTTCCTTCAAGCTTTTTACTATGTTTGTATATAACTCTTCAAATGAATGCTGTGTGTTTAATAATTTTTCATCCAGTCGTTTCTGATACAATCTGTGCGTACTTTCTATTGCTAGACTTCTAAAGTTGTATTCTTGATTTTCTTCGATACACTCTAGGTTTTCTCTTTCTCCAATACGTGTGTACGTAATTAGCTTAAAGCTTTTTGTTATTTAACATAATATTTTTATAAAAATTTAACTAAATTTATTATTCTTGCTATATATATCTTAATATAATATTATTTACCATGCACTGATATTCTTTATCGTGGTCTTTATATTCCCTATTTTCACATACATAGTTCAAAACGGATGGATTTTTATTCTGTGAAACCGGTGTCTTGTTCCACACGTTAAATAAATTACGTCGGACAATTCCATGCACCAACGCTGAAACAATAAATCATAGCTAATACTCCGGCAAGAACCAGCAGCTGAATGTAGGACAAATGCAACCCCTGATATACCGTTTGTATTACTGAAATAATAAAGTCACAAACGCAATTGACACGTAATGACACGGACTTTTTTAGTCCAATATATATAATAGATAATTGAAAAATTATAATAATTCAACACACAACTTTATCTAATTTTTTTAATAAGCAAATTGAAACTTTGCAAATGGTTTAATAGTAAAAATTAAAGATACTAACCCATATTTATAATATACGTGAAGAAATCGCCACATAAACTCTGGTTTACTAACTTGGAGCATTTTTGAAAATTGCCTTTCAGCGCCGAATAAGTGCGAATCATTATAGCCTGTATAATGATCCGCACTTATTCAAGCGGCCTATGAATTTTCTTCGTGACAAGTGACAACGGGTTAATTGATCGATTTTCTGCATTTGGGTTTACTAATAAGGTAATTGGGCAATTTTTTAAGACAGTGGTTATTATAGAAAATAGTTCAATATTGAGGTTTCGACCGTCTAAATTAGACAAGCTGAGCGCCCCATACATATACATCCATTAACGCGGTATATCGTGTCATCTCTAAAAACAAATAAATATCATTGCATTGTTGCATAAAATTAAGTTAATGTTCGTTTTATTAAAATTGGATGTAATTTAAGTTAAGATGATGTGGCGTTTGCAAGAAGGACTTCTTCGACACTGTTTAAGCCCTTATGATTATGGTCGCTAAGACCGAAACGCGTCAAGGGTAAGAAATACAGACTGCATTTTTGCTAAAAACGTAGTTTTATTTCGCCGTTAAGAATTCAGTGTGGAGCAAAGGACCCCAACTCACTATACATCTAGGTAAATAAATATCAAGTTTTTATGCTTTTATACAGGTTGCCTACAGAATTCGACCAGTCATGTGAACTTAACTAAATGCTGAGTCATTGAGTTTCCATAAAACAAATGGTTTAAGTTAACCCGGTGACGTAGATTTTCTAATCTAATTATAGTTGACCTATCAGGTTCAATCAGGTATAAAAACATTAATTGAATATCAGTCATAGTAACAATTTCAAAATTACACTTATCAAAACCAACATAAACATAGTGAATGTTATATGTTCTCTGACATAGGTCACTATCAAGGTCTGTAGAGAATAGGTTGCCTGGTAACTCTATGGTCGAACGGGTGTAAGAGATGACAGCGCGTCATTTGGAGTGCCAATGTTTGATAAAATCGTTATGTTTACATGTGCTTTTAAGTATTTTTTATCTTCGATGGTTTATTTTTTACATTTGTGATGTTTTCTCGGACTATATTTATTTAAAAACTGTTAATACTTGTTCTAGTTATCATACTTTCTACTTGTAGTTATTTTAACGTACTTAAACCTTACATTATGCATTTGGGATATTTTGTATAAGGTTAGTTTTAAATTTGAGTTTGTTGATATATTTTATGAATATTGTTATTAGAGAAGTTGTTGTGTGTGTGTTTAAGAAAAATAACAAAACATATTTACATTTAAATCAATAAAGGAACACAAAAAATTTGAGGATTTTTTACAATATTAAATGCTTTTTATTTAAATGGGCACTCCGGGTGACGTAATTTCCCGCGTTCAACAACTGGCTCTGATGGGTCAGAAAGTTACCAGGTAACCTATCCTCTACAGACCTTGGGTCACTATAACGTGCTATCAAAATGGACGGGCCACAATCTACAACTTTGTTGACCTCATAGTTTATTTTTGATGGTCACGTCAGGCCACAGCTGATTATCTTTAAATATTGGAGTTGAAATGACGGTTCATGAATATTTGATTTTTTTAAAATAAAGTCTGTCTTGTCATTGTTTTTACTATATTCACATAAAAATGAAATTTAAAGCAGAAGCGAATGTGTTCGTTTCTGCTTGGAAAGTAATCGGCTGACTTACATCTATTTGTTTATATTCGGCAGACTTAAAACTTTTATATATTTTACTTTTGGATTTTAAATGAACTCTATTGTAAAAAATCAACAAAGTTTTACAGTACAAACAAATAAACAAGTGCCAAGACACAAAGATGACAAAGTCAAATCCATGTCAAATATAACAGTTGGCGTACGCATGGCGGGAAATTTGAATTAAAAATAAGGAACGCTAAATATTAAGGATTTAAACCTTTTAATCATCTTTGATCCTTACAAAAGTTTGGTGAAATATCGGGAGGGTCTCTGGGAATATGTCGCTGAAATTTCGCAAAAATCTGTAGTCCCATTTTAAAAATCTCACAAATAAACCTATATTCTCCCATAGGATCCAATGTAAAATTCAGCCCACTATAACAGCTGCTCTTTTCAGGGTTATGGCCTGTATTTTTTTGTTGACCTTGATTTTAAAAGGATAATCCAAGTGAATGGACGTATATGTATGTGAACCGTGCATATTTACCGCCACTAATTTACCCTCATCTTCTGGTTTCACGAAGATGTCTGCCATCTTAGAGATATCCTAAATTATATTTCCTTCCCGTTAAATCCAGTAAAGTGTGTTTGATTGTTCTGTCAAGGGCTACTCCATATCGAGAAATTGTTCATATTATTTTGTTTACGTGATGGTTGTTTCTGATCTTTGTTGCTGTTTGAATTTATTTAAAAAAAAACTATGTCAATTAATCTCGTTTTAACAAAATAATGTTTGTTTACAAAAAATACCTATGTAATGTTAGATTTTTCCATCTGAAAAGATACATTGTTACTAAATGGGAATAATGATAGGTATAAGTATATGTTATGTTACGTGGTATTAAAGTAATTTTAAATTAATCCTCTACACAGGATTGGAATCTCTTAATTTTAATTAAATGCACAAATGTGAATTTACGCAATAAAAATCAACTCTTGCTTTCGCGTTGTTTCCAGAAAATTTTCTCACATAATTATAAATAGCCGCGAAAATGTTGATTTAATATAATATTTAGAAAAATCAATACCTATGGTATACTAAAAAGTAACTACCTGTAGTTTTATAAGAAAGGATAAAGCAGACAGACCTTCCTCCAGAGTTCCTCCAAACTGGAAATTTTTTTTGCTCGTGTTCAAAACATTATTTTTTCTAGCTGGTTAGGATTGGGGCAACATCAATCAAAATCCACGACGGAACCAAGCCAATTCGCATAGTAGTAGTAGTAGTAGTAGTGGGGAGAACATTTTTGGTCTAGCGACTAGGCACACGGCGCGCCCTTTTCATAAACCCCGATTTATCCGTACACCATATATCAAACTAATGCACGTGCCCCTTAAGCAAGTTTTCTTTCTCTAAGAGGACCTTATTTTGTCTGGCACCTCTTTGTCTAGGGCAGGGATCTTTATACTGCGTAGCAAGTATACACAGTTGACCCACAGTTTTACACCCGTTCCATAAGGTGATCCTGCTACATTTTAGACTTGCATCTATTCAACATCGCTATCGTCCCAGCAGAACTTGGTTATAGACGATAGACTTCTTTCCTTTTCAGCGCAACAGTCGTGGTCGTCGTGAGTTGACCGTAGGAGATTTATACTGACGCCATCCTGGTACCGACTACATAGGATTATAGCAGGCTCCTGGGTATTATTCCTGGTGCCTCGGCTGGCTGCGTGCCGGTTCCTGGAATACACCTGCGTATATTCGCGATGTTGAAGGTCAACTTATATTTTACGTGCAATCCGCATAAGGTGCTAGACAGGGTGACATAATATCCCCTAAGTTTAACGAAGCCCAGAAGATGTTTTTAAAAACTTAGATTGGGAAGAAATAGGCATCAAAGTAAGCGGATAATACTTAAAGAACCTAAAATATGCTGATGATATCGCCATAATAACAGACAAGAGAGAAGAACTGATAAAAATGCTGGAAGAGCTGGATACAGCAGCTAAAAATATAGGTTTGAGTATGAACTACACTAAAACTAAAATCATAACAAACACAGATAAAGATATCACGATCAGAATAAACCAAAAGAAAAAAGACCAGGTAGAGAAATATATTTTATATACCTGGGACAAATTATTAAACTAAAAAAAGAAAACCGAACAGCTTAAATCAAGAGACGAGTGAAATTGGCCTGGGCAACATTCGGTTAATTAAGCTACATATTAAAACATAAAAAATATCCTTTCAGTACTGTACCTATGGATCCCAGACCTGGACACTTACAAAATTAAAAAAGGACAATGTAACAAATGCCCAAAGATCAATGGAAAGATAAATGTTACATGTAAAGCTAACAGATAGAAGAAGGAATTAATGAATAAGAAATAAAACAAAAGTAAGGGATGTCAAAGGAGAAGTAGTAAAATAAAAATGGAAATTTACCGGTCATAATTTCAACCAGAAGGACGATCGATGGAACATTTGTATTGTATACTGGAGACTTTGGGAAAATAAAAAAAGTAGAGGAAGACCCCAAATGAGATGGGTGGAAGATTTGAAGAAACACTCGGAAACTAGATGGATTAAGATGGCGACAGACAGAGAGAAGTGGAGGTGGCCCATGTCCAAAGATGGCTTCAGCGGCTTAGTAGATAGATAGATAGATTGGGATTTTAAAACCCAGTGGGTCAGTTTTTTTATTCTATTCTTGTTTATCCGTCATTGCCCTCTCGCCGAGTGCGAGAAAGCAAGTGGAAGATCCCACCCGCCTTTGACGGTTTCGATGTTTCTCGCTGGCTCTTGCCCTTGTGTCGGTTTCTGTGCCCGAGTCAAAGGCGCTTCCGCGAACAGCCAGTGTAAGCACATCTCGCTTCTCCCAGCTTTTACTGGCTGAACTAGTAAAATGGTGTTGGAAATAAAATCTAAGAGCGTATACAGAAAGAATTTTTGAAATCGCTCGAATATGGTTTTTGAATAGGGTGGGGGAAATGACAGGAGGGGAGATGGGTATGAGCAGGGGGGACTACAAAGTAACTACAGCAAATTAGATATGACATTTGCAATGGGTAATCAAATTAATTTCAATAAAATCGCCTGAAATTTATATAATTTGTATACCCTAAAGCCTACATCATTTGACAAAATGGCGTCTGAAGACCGCCAAGTTGATTCGTGTTTAAAAAAATAGAGCCTACAGCACCTTTGGGATCAGTAGTAATTCAACGACACCGTTTTTGTCAAAATCGGTTCAGCCGTTTAACCTCTGGCGTGACACAAACATATTTACTTACATACATAGAACAATCGATAAACATTACCCTTACATTCGCCGTGCTGCAGTTGGGTGAAATGGTCCCATTCAAGCGAAGTCAACCCTTGGCCGTGAACCCTCGGGGGAAAAGAGTGTAATTCCAACGCCCGTCTAACACCTAGGTAGGCTGTGGTAATTTCACCAATAAACACTGTTGCATGTTGCAGCTGAATAGTATTCCCCTATCTGCTAAATACTACGTATATGGATAAACCACTTCAGGTTTCTGACTAGAACTACGAGCACGGTACGCGAAGCCATAGTATTTATTTATATTTTGACATTTTGCCCAAATTAAATCGTAAATTATTAACGCCTCACCTGGGCCGCCGCCGAGCAGAGCAGTAAACTCTAAAATAAGGCCCTTCTTTTATGAATGTTTCTTAAAAGGGTTCGAGGACTGCTTGCTTTTCTAGCATTTTGGCAAGGAGTCAGCTGGATGAAACAATAAAAATGCTTGTGCAAGAATTAAAGCAAATATGAGGGTTTTAATTAGCAGTCGTACTCTATCTTTTTTGTTAAATACACAAACTAGTAAATACAAAAAATTAGTTGCGAAAACATTACCTAGATTTTAAATTAACAAAACTTAGTCCCCTACTCATCCCGAATTCCGTCACCCACCTGCATTCCTTCACTTTTTGGAAACTTTTTGAATTATTAAGCTAATCCTACAATGAATTCCAAAAAACTTTCTCCGTTCCTGGAAGCTTTGCAATATAACAAGAATAATAAGCTTAATTATGAATAACAAATATTAAAAAGCTACCAAAAAAAGAATCACTTGCAGCGGTGAGTCCAGGGTGGGGGACTAGGAGCAAATGCCTCCCGCCAAGAATTTTTTCTATATACGCTAAATAGGTAAAACATGAAAGCGTCTTTTTTAGTATTATTATTATTATTAAAATTGTACCACTTAGTCATACTGGAATATATTTACCCTGAACAACGAACCTGCAGAATGTTTGGCCTGCGGTGCCAATGGTGCCATAAGTACCTACTTACCTTGAAATATGATAGAGATAGAAAAAAAAACAGGAATTAAAAGGGACCGTTTTGGAAATAAAAAGTAACACCTAAAAACTTCAAAAAAAATTCAAAAAAGTCCAAAAAAATGTGTTAATTGCCTTTTTAACCCTTGACAATTGTTGCCCTCGCAACACTCGTAGTACAAACTTTTCGCCTTGAAATAAAAAGCTTATCCCTTAGTATATAATATAGCCATAACAAACAAAAAAAGCACTTCTGATTCCGCCACTGATTCTAGGTAGCACAAATGCAAAATCTGGGGGTAGCTCTACAAAGTAAAGCTGTAGATTACTTGGTTCAAAATTTTAAGATTTAGCTACACTTACCTTAGTCCAAAAGTTGCTATTAGCTGAGATACACAGTGTTAAACTTTATTTTTTCATTTCAATTTTTTCAGTAAATTTTGTACTAATCAATAATTTTACAAAAAAATTTAAGGTGTTTTTGAATAGAGCGATTCGATTTTGATAAAAAATTTGGTGTATATTGTACAGTGTGTTCTCTGGATTACTACCATTACATTAAAAGCGCTGTAACTTTTTGTGCCTTGGTATTATGTAAAAAAGTTATACTGTTTTTATGCGGCTCAGAGCAACAGTTTTTGAGATTTTCGCATTTTAAGTTTTTATTGCATGGTTCAAAAGTTATTAAAGAAAATAATAGGTGAAATAACAAAATTTGCAAAAATGCAATAAAAACTTTAAATGCAAATATCTTAAGAACCGTTGCTCGGGGCGACGAATTTATTTACCTTTTTTACATACAAATAATGGGGAAAATATTATAAAAAAAACTAGTATACGCCGAGGCACAAAGAAGTTACACTTATTTAAATGTAAGGCTAGGAACCCAGAGAACACCTTCTACAAGTTACACCAACATTTCTACCGAAATCGAATCGCTTGTTACAAAAAAATTACTACCCAATTTTCAATGTTAATTGTAAAAAAGTTATTAAGGAAGGAAGACGTGAATTAAACATGTCACAAAATTTTTACCCATGCAATAAATACTTTGAAATGCAAAAATCTCTACAGCTGTTGCTCGAAGCGACATCAAAAAGTATAATTTTTTGATATAAAAATGAAGGCAAAAATCATATTATAATTAAAAACTGGTATACACTTAGACACAAAAAAATTACACCGATTTTAATGTGACCCAGAGAACACCCTGTATTATGTACCATAATTTTTTTGCCAAAAACGAATTACTCATCCCAAAAAAATTCAAATTTTTTTGCAAATATATTGATTTGTATAAAAGATATTAAAGAAAAATTAAATGAAAAATAAAGTTTAACGCCGTGTATCTTGATTAATATCAATTCACTTGTACTAAGGCAAGTGAACCCAATTCGTAATATTTTGATCCAAGGAATCTACAGTTTTATTATATACCATATACCATGATATTCTTATTTTTTATAATTTCTACCTACCTGCAATACTAATTGTACCATTATAAAAATATATGAAATTATATAGTACGGGCCAGTATTATGTTTACAATTTCATATGAAATGGTATTCCACTAATTATTTATTTATCGACGCCTTGTCAACTTCTACAGCCAAGCACTGCATATCAAGCCATTCTTAAACTCAAAAATATCCAAAATAGTTCAACTAAATTACTAAAACCCAACAAAAACCGCACACGAAACTCGAACAGCTGACTTGACGTAAACCTAGCACATACAAGTGAAAAGTGAAACCGTTTTGAAAACAGGCATGACGCCTCCCTTCTATTCAATCTCGTTGGATATATACTACCACAAAATTTGGTAATTAGGTCTTTTTTGGGTTTTTAAACAACTCATTTGAAGTGGTAATAAAAATATTTTATTTACGAACCCAATCACGTCTAATGGTATGAACAACTATAAATTCTATATTTTTTCGTGTGCGTACTGATGTCCTACTAAAAATATTTGATGAATTTGATGTACGCAAAGACAATTAGTACAATAAAAGTTAGTTGTGTTTGTTATAGATTGTTTTTAGCATCCATTTTATCATATGACGGAATTCAGGTCAAATTTATGTCGGAGTTCAGGTAAGCACTATGTCGGGAAAAAAATATATTTAGATTCTCAAAATATTCAAATATATATTTATTCAAATGTCCAAAGTTTCAGCACAAGCAAAAATAATTCAATATATCAACACATAGAACATTGTATATCATCTCAAAAATCAGTCGATAAATACTAAGGGGCTAAGGTGATGGAATTCGGGTCGACTAGGTTAAGTCTTTTTGCAAAATTTGGCCACTGCTAGACATGTGTGTCGAAAGGAAGGACAGGATGGGTATTTGCCCCCTTTTCCCCCTTCCCTCCTCCTAAATGTTACTTACTTATTCCTACCTAGATATATTATACAATATACCTATGCAGAAGAAAGCTTTAGAAAAACTAAATTATTCGTTTTTTGGTAGGGGTCTACCTTTGAGCTTGGCGGTGGATAAGCCCCTTTTTGGCCTCAATAATTAAAATCTAATCTCATAATGAATACATTATGAGTTCATAAAAAGTAAAATATAGTTAGGGATAAGTGTATGTATATCCAACTATATTTAACTTTCTATGATGTCATAGTTTCAGGTACGGAATTAGGTTGAGTTTGACCCACGCCAACCTCAAAATTAGCCCCCCAAAAGAAAAAAAGAATAGTTTAATTTTCTAAAGTTTTCTTTAGCTTCGCAATTTTTTCCGAAAAGAATTTCAATATTCTTGAATTTTATAGCGCCGCCGCCGGCCGCTTTTTTTCCAAATAGCTAATGTTGTTTTAGTTTATTCTGCAATTTATATGCTGCCGCGCTTTCTTTTCGAAAAGTAAATTATTTGTCTAATTTTTGCCGCGGTCTATTTGTTAAATTATTCAAAGTTTTCTTCTGCGGCGCAATTTTTTCCGAAAAGTTATTCATTATTCTTAAAATTATTGCAGCTCAATTTTTTCCGAATACCTCTTACTGTTTTTTCGTTTACACTTGATTTTCTACTTTTTTTTCTGAAAAGTGCCTATTTTTTCAAATATTTTCTCCTTTTCTTCCGTTTTTTCTAAACTTGCCATTCTTCCCGAAAATTTCTTTATATTTTTTATGGTTATTTCATTAAATATCAAAAAGGAAATTCGAGTTTTGTATGCTTGACTCTCATGTGCTAGAGAGGAAAAGAAAGTAGACGGATTTGTTTCTGGTTAGGTTTCTAACCTACTATAGGTGTCGGTATGTATGAATTCTTGAAATGGGTGAGAGTGAGAATGAGCATCATTTGATATCAGAACCAATAGAGATGCTGAAATCAAGTGCGCCGTTTGACTTTCACATTATTTTGAGGGAGTAATCCTTCTCATCCGTTCAGGAATTCATACACAGACGTACGTTTCTGTGTGTTTTATCTCATCAGTGGAGAACAGCATACCAAGAGTACGCCCGTCTGTAACCAGATCCACTAACAGGAATTATCCAATATCCATCTACTGTTCGGCCGGAATAAAATGATGCGCAAAAGAGATGGCTTAACTGAATCTATGTTTACAGCACTTTTGTCTTACTGGGTGGTCTTAATTTTTAGCAAATTTACCATGAAGAAAATTTTAATATTACACGAAAACACGGTACTCGTCTGGTACGTTTAACGAAATCGACTCGAGCTTGTTCATAATTCACACCCTTTTATTGGACTTCTATTGTTACCGCTGGCTCAATTATAATTCACACCCTTTTATCGCTGGGCTCAAAGAGGATGACTAGGCCCGTTTCATACACATACTAAAATGTAAAAAGAAACAGTGGAATATCATCTACAGATTTTTAGTTTTTTAATAAAACTGTGTGGAGTTCCAATTTTGAAGATATTAACGAATGGTTTGGATTTTTGCAATTTTCAGATAGTCAAATAGTATTTTTTTAGGTTTCTAGATTCGTACCCACCTACCTAATGAAATAGGTAGGCACCTATATATTAAAATAAGTGTTAGAGTTTTAAAAAATATTTATTTTTAAGAAAAATAGGGTATGGTGTTTTCCAGCAAAAAAAGGGTTAGAAGGAGTAAAATATAAAGTTAATACCTAATAATGATGGATTAAAAAATTATAGCACGCCACTGGACAGAGAAAGAGAGCGCTAATTCAAGTCATCTCTTTTGCGTCTCATTTTATTCTGGCCGGACAATATTTTATCTCGCTCTCTCTAGTACATAGTCAAGCATATAAAACTCGTGTCTTAGTGCGAATTTCCTTATATAATAATATATAAGTAGGGAGAGTGCACTTAAAATGGGAAACTTAAGTTTTAAAAATTTATACAAAAAAAAAGTTTTGACGTTATTGGTTTAAAACATTATGCTGTTGGTGAAATATTCTTTTGTGTTTGTTATAGTTCATTTGTAGTACTTTAAACACTTAAAAATAATTTGTTATTTTAAGAAAAGCTGGACAACTGCAGTTTCCCATTTTACCCTAATTGTGCAGGTGAAATGGGAAATATGGGATATAAAATTAACATTGAAAATACAAAAAACTGGTTTTATAAACTTTTACATAAAGATAAAACTTAAAGTAAAATGATATATAATTTGTTTGAATAAATCATCTAGGAATCTTAACAATAATATGCTCTTATTCTTAATATAGCACAAAAATAGGTATAACTAAAATAATATAAATAATAATTTCATGGTTAAATAATAATAATAATAATTTCTTGGTTAAATAATAACCTAATAATAAAAAGTAAAATAATTCCAATAATGCTTATTATAAAAAAAGACACGGGAACAAAAAATCTTTCGTAAATAGACGGCATTTAAAAAACTAATTAATTAGTCATTTAATTGAGGTAAAACAGGACATCCCATTTTAGTTACTTTAGCAATTTCCCATTTTACCTCAATCTCATATAAATTATTTAAACTAATCCTACTTTTAAATTGTTTCTCATTTAGCCAAAAACTGCATGTTTGTTGGTAGCCAAGGCTATTAACTTGACAAATATCAACAGCAGAATATAATATCTTACCTTATTCCGTGGTCAATTCTTACAGCATTTAAATAAAAGGTTACAAGCTGAACACAGAAAATTAAATAAAAAATTACTGCACGAGCTTGTAACAATCTAATGAGTGATTTAAAAAAAAACGGCGGACTATGATCCCAATCAACAAATCTAGCGATACAGCGCAACGTTGCCACCTTTAGTTTGGTCAGGAGTGCCGGTATCGCATTTTACCGTCTCATCTCATTTTAAGTACACTTCCCCTACCTACCTACTTGATTTTTAACCTTTTACATAATCCCTCCCCCACCCCCACCAAATTTAATGCTGCATACGCTTATGCCGCAAGACGGATTCGATTTATCACCTGCCCGAACAGAAAGAATCTTATCTTAACGCTTCTTCTTAAAACTAAAACCCCTAATTTCGTTGGGTCATTTTTAGAATTTACGAGTTCCCATTTGGTTTTTAGTGGTTCTCTATCTTTGACAATGTCTCTCTATTTTGTCGTGCCATTCCGTTTGCCGACTAACAAAGGACCATTAAAATTTTTATTGCTGTACAATTTTGAGTATTATTGGCCATGTTTTGTAACTAATTTATAATGATATTTAACACATTCTCACTATAGTTATACGGATGTCGGTTTAGGACACTATCGTTAACAAAGCCGTTTTTAAGCGAATAACTAGTAATTACTAGTATTTACCATTGGAGTTCAAACGGCCTTGGTAAATACCACTCCTTGAAGAGTGACGTCACGAATGAGCCCTGTGTACGTTATCGTTTATAACCGGTAATTACCACACTTTCGAGGAAGGTTATTGGATTTTCTAACCTCACAATCATTGGTTTTGTTTCTTTTTGCGTTAATTTTTGCAATGAGTGGAATTTATCGTGTGTGCCTGAATTATGAAGGAAAATTGTAAAAAGAGATGATGACCTTCTCTATATTGTCTTGCCAACATCTTTTCCGTTCCATCAACCCTTGGCTTCCTCTAATTTTTTCAATATGGACTTTGATACACGAAATATCATTACAAAAACAATATCATTGTACTCCTCTAACCACTGTTTATTATATTTAAGTTTTTTTCAAAATTATGCCCATTTCGAATCAAATCCGCCAGTATTTGAGAGTCGGTCGAGAAGAACTCAAATTCAAGAATGGCAAGAAGATTACTATTCATCTTTTAAAAAGCGCACTAAAACCAACTAAACTTATTTAAAAAATTAAAAAGCAACAACAAATAAAAACCGGTTATAAAAAAAATTCAAGCGGTGTTTCTGTGGTAATAGGCTAAGGGCCTAAACAGCTGATTTTAAATGTCAACCAAGGGATAACCAGAGGTAATTACTAGTTATTCGCATGAAAACGGCTCAAGTTTGCACGGTCAATTATAAACACACAGGATTGCTTATTTCCATTTATAGCGTCGCTCAGGAGACGAACAGTGTCTGCTTACGTCACCAGCGGACCAGTTGCTTTGTTTGTATTGAGAGTTCGTGTGATTTTTAAGGTGTTTTTGACGTTTTTACCTCCGTTTTTTTGCGTTTTTTCATTTATTTGACGGTGTGGTTGACTATTTAGGAGGTAAATCTCAGGGCACGGCAGTGCCTCGGCAAGTTCACGCGCCGTACCATCTTTTCTTGAAACATTTCAGCCGATATTTGACCTATCTAAAACTCTACTTCGGACTGAGCTACGAATCTCAAACTTTGCACAGTCGTAGATCTCCATGGAGTTAACAATCCCTTTATGTTTAGTTTCATGGAATTCCCAAAAGTACTGAAGTAGTTACGAAATTTCAAAAAACGTCGAAATTGTCACTCACTCACTCACTCATGTATAGATCATCAAAATTCTACTGTACTTCCAGACATGCTACAAAGCTGAAATTTGGCAGACTGATAGAAATTATGACCAAACCCCTGGAAAAAATCAAAAAACCCCAAATTTACTTCCCTCCCCTATACATGTAAAGTTATGTAAAAGTAACATTGCCCCCTTCCAGATATGGCAGACTGAGAGGAACTATGATAAAACTATAAAAAAAAATTAAAACCCCAAAATTATAATTTACTTTCCTCCCTTATAAATGTAAAGTAATGTAAAAGTAACATTGCCCACTTTCGGACACGCTAGAGAGCTGAGCTTTGGAAGGCCGTTAGTAACTATGATAAAACTATAGAAAAAAATTAAAACACCTCAAAATTCTAAACAGTACTTATGTATTGGCAACGAATCAAGGGAATTAAAACTAGACAATATACAAACAGTATCTCAATGCAATGAGTATGTATACTTGGGTGTTGTATTTGATAAGACAGGAACAGACTGTAAAGAACAGTAAAAAAAATGGTAAAAGCAAAAAAGATTATTGGATGTCTTAACAGTATTTTATGGAGCAGAGAGATAAAAATGAATGTAAAATTTAACATATATGGTAACAGCAAAATACAAAACAAAAATGGAAAGTGTCGAAATAGGTGCAATAAAAATATCAGTGCGAATATTTAGAACAAATCATATAAGAAATGAGACCTTAAAAGAAAGAATGGAAATCGAGGAAAGCATAACGGATGACATTAAAAGACAACTGATATGGTACGACCATGTAAAACGGATGAACGACGAAAGATTACCAATGCAGGTCCTAGAATGGCAACCAATAGGGAGCGGAAAAAGAGTGCGTTCTAAACTGGAATGGCAACCCAAAGATCCAAGGGTCAAAAAAAGCTGACGGAAGATGATTGTCAGGATCTAAGGAGGTGGAGAATAGGCGTCGGACAACGTAGAAAAACATTCTAAATCGACATAGTAGTAGTAGAAGTAGTAAATATGATTGTAATATTACAAACTTTACTTTCACAGATGGACTAATTTTTCACTCTCTTGACAAAGCTTTTTTTAAAATTACATCCTTTTCTAACTGCAATGTAGCAGACAATGCACTTACCCTGGGAAACAGAGCAAGCGTACAAATAATTTAAAACCGCCCGGTCTCTAAATTAAATGCCTTACTGAAACTTTAAAATAGTAAGTGTACTTGCTTTAAATTAATGGTTTGCGTTGTTTATCTTGGGAGTTGCATTGAGTAAAACATTTTCCAGCCATTAGGGTGACCATTAATAAAATTTCGCGGAACATTTAGTTGCGGAGAAATTATGGGAATTAGGGTTTTGCAACCGACATGAAAAAACGAGAATATTGATAGCAAAGCATAAAGTATGTTTATTACAAAGTGCCCCTCATCAAGTAAGTACAGATGTTTTTGGTGGGCTTTCGGGTGTTTTTTTCAAGAGAAACCTTACAGTGGAAACTACATCTTGTTCCAGCAAAAGCAGTGTTTAAGCTACAGGGGTTTTTGAAACGTCTATAAATTTTTATTTATAAAATTTTCATTTTCATAGAAATTGACTTTTTTACAAGGAATCTGGGGGCACGGCAGTGCCCTGCCAAGTTCGCGACATATCTATAAGTCTACTTCGGAATGAACTACGACACTCAAACTTTGCTCAGTCGTAGTATAAACTACCTTGATAGACTTAACAATCTCTCCAATTTTCGTGGACTTCCATGGAGCAGTAAAGTAGTTACGTAATTTTAAAAAGGTCGGATTTGCCACTCACTCATTTACTTACCTATTTATAGATCATCAAAACTCTACTGTACTTCCCGAAATGCTTGGAGACTGACAAAAATTATGACCAAACCCTTGAAAAAAAATAGCAAAGTTTAACAAAACTTTTACACTAGTAAAAACCTTTCATTTTAAAATTTATATTGGAAAACTTGGCTATACGTTTATCTAAATTAATTTTATGGAATACCATTTTTGTGTACTTTGGCTTTTTTTTAAATGAAATATTTTTATTATGATAAAATTATTTTTAAATATTTTAGATAAACAAAAATTTCAAAAGTGATTTTAAGAATTTAAAACATGTTATCAGTAAAAAGAATCCAAGCAATTTCAGTATTTTAATTTAAATGACAGGTGACAAATTACACGATAATATGTGAAAAATTTGACAGTTTTATTTTTTATTCGGGCAAGGTTGCAGCCACATGTTTTTGCAGAATTGCAACATCTTGTTAAATAATCAAGAAATAAAGGTTTTTTGTTTGAAACTCGTAGACAATGATTGTGTAGAAATAATATTTCGGACTTGCATTGTCTTTATTTATTTTAAAACACGACGTTCCGGTTAGTAAGTATCTCTAACCGTTATCAAATGTAAACTACATAATCTAGTCTTTAGGCTACCTACACACACGGTACAGTACCTAAATTTTAAGTCTAATCATTCTATTGCTACAAAACAAAGAGTTATAAGAAGTTTGTATTTAAGAGCCGTAAATATTTGTAGTAATAATGAAGAATTAACCACAGAAATTAACAACATTAAAAAGGACTTACAACAGAATGGTTATTCCGAGAAATTAATAAACTCAACGATATTTAAAATTAAAAACAAACTAAATGTACCAAATTCTCAAAATAATAATCCGTTAGGTGTTATTAACATTCCATATGTTCAAGGGATTTCAGAGAACATAAGACGAATAGCTAAACACTATAATATAAAAACAGTATTTTCTTCGGGAAATACGATAAGAAGTTTTGTAACTAAAACAAAACCAGACAATCCCTCAAATAATAAGGAATGTATTTACCAAATCCCGTGTGAGTGTGGTAAATCATATGTAGGTGAAACGAAACGCCCTCTTCAGGTTAGAGTAAATGAACATCTAAAAAGTACCCAATTAGGGGATATTGAAAAATCCGGTTTAGCAGATCATGCATGGTTAAATGATCACAGGATTCAGTGGTCAGAAGCTAAAGTTTTACGTAAGAAGTCGCATTAGCGAAAACGAAAGTTTATTGAAGCTGCGTATATAATGCAGAATAAAGAAGTTTTCAGTCAACCAAGCACGGACATACCAAACATATGGAAACCACTACTTAAGGAAAACAGGCGTCTTAGGATTAAAAAAAAGGGGGCGGGCGGTCACACCTGACTGCACACCAAGTAGTATAAGTAGTAGCCTAAAGACCAGTTTGTTTAGTTTACACTTGATAACGGTTAGAGATACTTACTAACCGAAACGTCGTGTTTTAAAATAAATAAAGACAATGGAAGTCCGAAATTTTATTTCTACATAAAGGTTTGTTTAATGCTAGAGAAATGCCTTCAGTAATTTACATAAGAAAGGTATAATTAATGTACAGAAATTAATTAAATTAATAATAAAATCAAAGAAATAAATAAAATTGTAAAACTAAAAAAAGATTTAAAAAAGTATCGTCTGATATTGTCCCAAGAATGGAAGCAGCGTTATAATAAAAAAAGTTATAATGAAACTACAAAACCGAGTACTTTTATACTTTTTGTGAAATGCTTGAAATTTAGAAAATATCTAACTAGAATATTTGTCCCAAATTTTAATAAAATAAGGTTAGGCATGCTCAAATTATAGCTCCGGGCAGACGGACGGAGAGACAGATCGACGAAAATCGGAAAAGAAAACGCCTAGATCCGGGATGATTTTTAAAATTTTGAATTTTGGACATTAACGTATTAACCGGAGGAGACCAGGAACCGCGGCAAAAATTCATTCATCAAAACAATTCGGTTTGACCCCTAGATGCTTCAATAAGTTGGAAAAGAATAGAAATATTTTTTGGAAAGACGATGGCAACGCTGTGCGACACACAGGAGACGTATGTTTATTCTTTATGGTCGATCGATTTACCAGTGACGGCGGCAAAATATTTACTTATTAATAAAGTAAATACCTAACTTATTAAAACAAGCAATTTAATTTAGTTTACAGCTAAATAGATACCCATTGACAATAAAAATTTACATTAATATCATTGTTGAGATTATGTTCTCAAATACAGAAGTCGAACATTAAAAATAGGAGTCAGGCTCTAATAAAAACTTGAGGGCCCACTTGATTTTCGAACCGGGGCACTCACCGAGAATTGTGAAATCGTCTCCAGCAGCCGAAAACGGCATTAAAGGTTCTCTTTTTCCTAGCGACAATTAGATCACCCCCATTATTACAATTTTCTAGCTTGATATTATGTGTAGCGCCTACTTTTCTTTTGTATATAAAAAAGTAAATATAATTTTAGTTCCTTTTTTTATGAAAAATTGGTAGTAATATTGTAAAAAAGTAACAGAGCTCTATTTGGATAAGGATATTTTGGACTTTTTTTGAAAAAACCCTCGATTTATTGCTTTGATGGGGAGACAATTTGCTTACTTTGGGGATTTATTAAGACGCACCCCATTAGTGGGGTTACTTTTACCCATTTGTTTTAATTAGGATAGTAACCATGGCCAGAACTAAAATAGTTTTTTTGGTTATGCTACTCTACATTTTTCAATTTTCCCTGAATTTAAAATTTCTTGCAAATATATTTGTATTTACTGCCTCCTACGACGATGGTTTTGTCCGTTTTAGTAAGATTAAAGGCTACAAAAACCTACAAAAAATATGTACCTAAAAAACAACTCTTTTTTAAAGCAAGTTATTTTGAGAACAGTTAATGCGACACTTATTCCGTCGTACTACCATTTCGGTTTTCATCAGCAGTTTCATTAGAAAAGAAACTGGAAAAAAGTTTCTGTTCTGTGGTAATTGCTTTATTATAGTTTTTTCAAAAACATCTTTTTCGAATGATGTTTTGTTCAATTGACATTTTTTTTAACAATTTGTTCAAAAACATCTTTTTTGAATGACATTTTGTTTGAATAACGTTTGGTTCAAAAATATTTTCTTCAAACAGAAAACTCTTCGAAAAAGTAGCTCCTGTGTGTCCCTTTTTGGGAGGTCGCAATCGGTGGTAGCTTTATCAATTGATCCTAACCTGTTAACCTAACCACACTGAACTCTAATCAATTGATCGCAAACGTATCCATTTCAAGAAATTAAAAATATTTTCAAAAAAGCGATCATTTGAACATAATATCGATTACAATGTTTCCGAAAAAAAATGCCAATCAATCACACTGCTTTCAAACAAAATTTAAAAAATATATTTTTGAACAAAACAGTTTGACAAAATGTCATCAGATCTCAAACAAAATGTTTTCAAAAAAAATGCAACTCGAACAAAATGTCACTTAAAAAAGATGTTTTCGAACAAAATGGTTTCGGTCAGATTATCATTTGACCAAAATGTTTTAAAAACACAGTTGAACATGTTTTTGAACAGATTCTCATTTAAAAATGTTGAACAAAATGTCATTGAACAAAATGTTTTTCAAAAAAATATAATATAAAAAAGATATTTTCATAAAAAGTGTCAGATCGTCACAGGAACAAAATATTTTTGAAACTAAAAAATTTGAACATTATATTATTTAAACTCAATGAACCCACTGTTCTCGAACAAAATGTCATGTAGAAAAGATATTTTTTAACAAAATGTTTTGAACATTCAAACAAAATGTTTAAAAAAAAAGTCATTCAAAAATAATATGTTTTAAAAAAAATGTTTTCGAAAGAAAACCCCATCGACAAAATGTCATTCGAAAAACTAATTTTTCAACAAACCAAAAGCTTTTTTATCAGGTGGATGTTTGAACAAAATGTTTTTGAAAAAGATGTTTTCAACCAAAACGCCATTTGAACAAAATGTAATTTAAAAAAGTAATTTTTGAACAAAATGTCAAATCAAATTGTCTTTTAAACCGAATATTTCTGCAATGCAATTTGAACAAAATATCATTTTCGTTTAAAAAATTAATTTTATTTGGCAGTTTTATTTTTTGACACATCACTTAATGCTAATAGTATTTTGAAAAATAACTTTTTTTATTTAACATTTAAAATGAGTTAAATAAAAAACCATATATTTATATCGTCTCGCTTATAGTTAAAAATAAGGAACAAAAAATATTTTATAAATGATCTAAAAAATAGGGTTATTTAGATACCAGGGCCGAAATTTACTTTTCGTTTTTAAATAAATTGCAATCAATTTTTGGGTAATAACAATCACCCTTAGAAATGGATTTTATTTAACAATGAAAAAAATAATAACTAGGTATAGTTTTTGCAAAGTCAGTTGCACAAAGGTTAAAGCCGACCATCGGCATATCCTTTAAAGAAAGTGACATGGGCGGCGGTAGATATACTCATGAAAATTATTTCATTTAATTATGGCGTAAACTAAAGAAATAAAAATAGATAATAAAACTTTCTATTCCTATACCTACAGAAACGACACTTATTTATTTTCTAACTCTGCATACTGCCGACTAAAGGGGTCCCGCAAAGAGAAAAAAATCTGCCAATCAGGTGCTATCTACCCACCTGTGCTGGGTCGGTCAGATAACAAATACTTTGTGCTCGGCCCGCAAAGAGCGCGCCTTTTCTCTGTCGGTAGGGTTGAAATTATACCAGGAAGATTTTATATGAATTTGGATAACTTTTGAAGGGCAGATTGAAGCAAAATTTCATCAAATCGATAGAACCTATTAGGAGCATCTCAGGTGACTTTGCAAAAACTATAACTATAGTTTATTGTTTTTAAATTTTTTGAATATAAAATATTGCTGACATTTTATAGGGTTAAAAACAAATCTGCATGTAGAGACCTCGTCTTTACACTTTTTAGATGTTTGATTATGATGCTTTTAGCTTGGTGTATTTTATTTTAGGTTGGACAATCTTAAAAATTCAGAGTAGGTAAAAAGGACTAACCCAACCTAAAAAATTGCCTCGATCCAAATCTAACAAAAAAAACGGTTAAATAAAAAAGGTATACGTAAAAAAATTACTTTCTATATTAATAAGATACCTTTTTTACCTTATCTGTTGAAAATCAAGGCTCGTAGTTCAGTTAAAAGTATCAAAACCCCAAAACTTGGGACACCCTGTACATTTTTTATTAAACTTATGTTTAAACACTTTTAACAAATAAATAATTAATTATATAATGCCTAATATTTTTTTTCTGATTTTATATTGATTTCTACGACACTGGTCTTTGTTTTGTTTTGAAGGTCAAACAAGTTATTTAACTTACTTGTAAAATGAAACTTCTGGATTAAGATGGTCGAGATTTTAGCACAAAATACACTCCCACACCATTTTAAAGTCTTTTAAGATTAATTTTGAGTCCAGATCGAAAATATATTTTAAGAAAAAACACGAAAACAATTCCGAACCGTAAAGAGACAGGACAGAAACGGCGCATTTGACTATTTACAAAATACTAATGAGTCTTAAGGGACGACCTTCTAATCAAGAATAGTTTTGTCTCTTTTTCTCGCATCGGTTTAACAAAAGAGGAACAAAATAAGATACTTTACGCGGGCCCAGACGATTGCGGCATGTTGCTAATTCCTTTGTTTTAGTGAGGGACTGTAATCGAGAATAGTTTTGTTTTTTTCTCTTGCACTGGTTTAATAAAGGAAAACGAAGGAGTAGGAAAATAAATGCTGGAAGCACAAGCTAAAGTGATCACCGCTTGTTATATATCCATATTTGGTGGTGTATAATTAATCTGGTAAGCGTTTGTAAGAAGAACAGTTTCGTCTTTTTCCGTTGCATTGGTTTAAAAAAGAAATAAAAGTAAAGGAAAGATCGGATAATTTTGGTGATTCTTAAAGAGAAAGGAAATAGAGTTTTCTATGGACCAAACAAAAATAGTCGATGAGTTCTTTTCTGCAGAAGTACGTTTTTTAAGACAAATTGTTTATCTAGACGGCCGATTTTTTTGTTTATTTCCTAGTCTCCTCCGGTTAATACGTTAATGATTTTGGATGAATAATATATTTGGGAAAGTTAGAAAACAAACTTTGTAAAAGATTTTTACTAAAAAACTACTTGCCTATTAAAAAAAATTTGCTTGATAAATGACATTTCTGTTCCAGTTAGCGAAAAAAACTTTTAATTCTTTACAGGGAACTAAGAACCATTTAAGTTTAGTTTTTGTGTATTATTAAACATGTTGGTATTCAAGAAAACTCCTAAAGAAAAGATGTGTACATAAAGTTCACGTGCTTACACGCCATAGCGTGTGTAAAACTTGAGGAAAAGCCAATGCAACGTAAAAATTTTATAGGGTAATTCCTACTTTAACGGAAAATAGAAAAGCGACTTGAAACTTTCAGACATCGATTGATTTAGTAGAGGGTAAAGGTTTTTATTATTTATTAGTTTCGAACAAAATTACAGGCCGACTTGTATTTAACGGTTGTTTAAAGGTTTCATGTATTAAATTTTAAAATCAAAACGGCTTTGACAACCTCACTAAAAGGTATAACTAAAAATAAACATAAAGGGGCTATGAGGTTGAGGATATCTAATTTTTTCTACACAAATACCTAAAGTAATTAATCAAATCACAGTTTTTATTTTTGACCAAATCATTATCTTACTAAGAGGATTTAAGTAATCAAAGTCAAATCTTCTTATTCTTCTAGTTTTTAAGTTTTATCTGGTGTTCTTCAAGAAGGACGCACCGCTACTTTTTAATATAGTTATCAACGAGGTCACAATGTGCTTTAAAACTGCCAATATTTGTTTTATGCTGATGATCTGAAGATTTTTATTATACAATTTTTCAGGGGGCCTTTTCCAAAAGACCGGTGTCCGTGGTTAGCTTTACCCCTTTGAAGCTGCCTTTTATACTTTGTTAACTCATTGTTTTGAGTTCCGAACCGACGGACGCCGCGCCGCGCAGTGGAGACGGTGATATCACGGTCTGGTTGAACTGTGACGAAATGACTTTCTTTCTTGTAGACCGGTTTCCTTGGTTCGCTGTTGTTTCACTCGTTGAATGACAAAAAGGTTTCACCTATTTTTTTATTCTTTGTGATTTAAAACAAAATTAAATAAAAATAATTATAGTGTAAAACGCCGTTTATCCATTTTTGATATTGCGCAAGCGTATGGAAAATAAATCGATAAGTTGAAATAATCTGCAAACATTTTTGTAAATAAGTAACACTTGTTTAACTACAAATGTTTTTTGGCAGATAATTGCCGTGCTCTTTCAGATTTTTAATAAGATTAGTTACTAGAACACACATAATAGTGACTTATTGCAACAATAGTACCATAAACTACCATAACTAAAGCATCCTAGAAATAAATAACTTAATGGTTGATTAGTGCCTTCAACCAACAAAAAAATGTGGTAAGATATATTTGATTACTCTGAAAAGACAAATATTAAAATATAAAAATAATTAAAATTCTTTTATCTTTAACGCAATTCTATATCTTTTGAATTACAGAATTGTCCACTTCCCACTCCTGCTCAGGAAACCTCTTTTTTGTTGGATTTTCAACTAGTATTAGCAACTGTTTGAACCCTTGCATTAGCTTGCTGGGGGTATGAGGGTCTTTTGAAGGTTTTTGAAAGGTATGTTACATTTTAAGGGGGGTATCGGTTTACAAAACATAAAAAAATGATGGAGGTGGAATGGTCACTTTCGGGGTACACTATTGAACCTGAAAGTGATTATTTGATCCCCTTCAAAATAATTTTATTATCTCAGTTTAATCTATTGAATAGGCACTAAAAATTGCTTCGGACACTTTAGACTCGAAACATGTCCAAAATAAAACCTGAAACAATAAAGACTTTAGTGGAGAAGACATTCAGTTTTTCTTAGTAATTTGCAAACTCCACTTTGAAAAATGGACTATTTTTTCAATTTAAAAACTGACAGTTGATCTTTCAAAATTGACATGCCAAAGTCGATTTTAAAAATAAGTTTAAATTCGGTTTGTATAAAAGATTCACAAAGGCTTAATTATAATGTGAGACTTTCTAAATACTGCCTGGTATGATTACTGCCTGAATTTATTGCAATAAGTCCCTAATTAGATAAAAGACCCTAAAAACTGAAACAGCATCAAAGTAATAACATGTAAAAAAAATTATTGAATCAAAAAAATATATAGTTTGAGTCAAGTAAATAATAATATGTGTTTGATATTGATTGGCTTAATCATTTTATAAAATTGAATCAACTACAGCAAGTACTTACAAGAAATTACAAAAGTAATTGCCTCAATTATCTATACAGTTCATGCATTTAGCCATTTCTACAGACAACTCAAAACTGCCGATGATTGGCGCAGGGGCGGATCTACGGGAGAGGAAAAGAGGGAAATTCCCCCCCCCAAATCTCAAAATATATTTAGTTTTGACACATAGAATACACCTCCTAGTCACTATGCAAAATAGTTTTATGCAATATTTTTGACAATGTTTCTCCAACCAAACAAAGTTCCGAGACCGGCCCCTGTGTCAAGTCAACCATAGAAATCTTTTATTGAAATATGTCGATAATCTGTGTTAAATATAGGGATATATGAATCAAACGTTTCTTATATTTAACCAAATTACAGAAATATTTGTCTCAAATATATTGATTATTTGTGTTCAGTAGGTATGTAGTTGATTTAGTGTTATAAATATTTGACTTGTATTATACATATACAGAGTGTTTAAACTTAAAGGTCCCTATTTAAGTATTTTTTTGTCCAAACCCTTTAAATGTAAGAAAAAAAACTCAAATAGGAGATAGGGGGGCAAAATGGGATATTTAATTTTATAGGCTTATTTCTCCGATTAAATGATCACCATTGTGTTCGACATTTGGAATTAAGTTGGCTAGATATGTTATCTTTATATTTTTGTTTTCAGTTTAGGCGATTTAGAACTCCATCATACTTTTATTTTTATTTTTGTAAAAAGTTGACGTTTGGCCCCAATTTGCCCCGCATGCGGCGTAAGATAGGGTACCTATATATGACAAAACAAGCCTGGCAATTGTGTAATTAAGAATTAATATTTTTATAAGTTTTATTTATTAAAATACTAACCAAGATTAAAATACTTATTTAAATAATAAAAAGTTGCAATAAAAAATACATTTATAATAATTATATTTAGTATTTAAAAAATGTATAAACAATTACAGCGACCAAGTCATCGCTGTCGATTCTTCTACATGAATTTTGCACCTCTTTTTTGTAAAAACAACATAAAGTACGACTTTTAGTGACAGCAGTAGAAAAAAAAAATTAAAAAAAAATTGGCGCAAAATGGGGTACCTATAGGTTACTAGGTATAATTATGTTTGCTCTTCTAGGTACCCCGTTTTGCCTATATGAAAAAACCCGTTTTGCCCCAAACCACCAGTTAAATTCAAACAAATATCATTCACAGTAAAAGGCTAATTTTACGGGCAACGCGTTTAATTATAAATTATACATAAAGCCACTAATTGGTCAATGTATTTTTTTTAAATCTGTAAAAAATGTAGTTACAGTTATCATCACAAAATGCGCAACCTAAATTTTTACAATGAACAGTGCACAACTTTACATTTTAAACAAAGAACTTCACATGTCAGGCAAAAACAAACTTAGCTCAGCCGACCGGCATCAGTCATGGAGAAAAATCATCTGATAGTACGACGTCTTATTCTTGCGCTGTATACCTAAAACTGCGGTGTCCCGTCTTAATCCCGTATCCCATTTTGCCCCCATTTCCCCTACATCGATTTCGTTTGCAAAGGGTGGATTAGCTCACAAATATACTATACTATAGTAGTGTGAGCTATGGTGATCCTAATTTTTTCGAGAAAAAAAAAGTTGCTCCGATTTCAAAAATTTTTATATATCTTTGCGTTTCAGATGATTTTGAAACTTTTTTGTTGCGCCGTCTGTCTGTCTGTCTGTCTGTCTGTATGTATGTCTGTCTGTCTGTCTGTAACGATCAACGCGCATAACTCAAAAACGGCTTGGCCGATTTCAATGAAATTTGGTACCTAGGCTGGGTCTTGGGTCGAGATGGTCCCACTTAAAAATGAACAAAATCCACCGAACACAAACCAAATAAAAGGGTGGGGGTAGATTTCAAAAATTAGAGTTTATGTGAAAATATGGCGTGTGTGATATCAAACGAAAGGTAATTGAGTCTGGAGTTAAACAAAATACATTTTAATTTATTTTAAAAAAAGGGTGGGGGTTTATTTCAAAAATTAGAGTTAAGTGAAAATATGGCGTGTGTGATATCAAACGAAAGGTAATTGAGTCCGGAGTTTAACAAAATAAATTTTAGTTTTTGTTTTTTTAAGGGTGGGGGTGAATTTCAAAAATTTGAGTTTAAGTCAAAACATGGCTTGTGTGGTATCAAACAAAAGGTAATTTAGTGTGGAGTTGAATAAAATATATTTCAGTTTTTGGTTATATTAGCTCACACGTACACTATAACTATAGTACCTAGTGTGAGCTTAGGGGCCCATATATTGGCAGAGTATTTTTTACCAGTGGCGTATTTAGAAAATACTGTTAGGGTGGGCCCGAGACATTTTGGGGGGACCCGAGACCCAATGAGGTCATATTTTATGCTATTTTATATTTGTATTTATAAAATATGTGAAAAATATCTAAAAACATCTTTCTTCGGGGAGGCCCTTATATACGCCACTGTTTTTTACTATCCTATCCATACAATAAAAATAACAAAATAAGAAGAAAATAAGAAGTAAAAGCAGTGGCCCACTCAGGAATATGTCTTGGGGGGGGGGCAAGGCCTCTTGGGGGGCCCGAAGCCTCATGATGTCGAATTTTAAGCGAGTTTTTGTGTTTTTTCATGAAATATGTAGAAAATATGTAAAAAAATCTAAGGTTTGGGGAGGCCCGAGCCCCCCCCCCTTGGTGCGCCCATGTAAGAGTCACCAAAAAATGTTACTTCGATAAGAAATAAATCGACGAGTTATTGATATTTTTTAAAAAATTTCTAAGTGTACAGGGTATATTCCTGTAACTTGGGGTAAGGGTAATACTAGTTTATAGACTTGACCCATAGACGCATTTAGGTCAAATATATCATAAATTGAGTAATATAAATTATTTGATTTAGTATTTCATTAAATTTTTTTTGGTCAAACATGTGATAATATATGCGAAAATAGTTAATTCAACTCAATTGCGATTGAATGAAATATACAGGTACTTAAACTTAAATCTACTGAACATAGGTCAAATACACGATGTATTTGCCTGGGCGAAATGGATTTAAAAACTTTCTTTAGTTGTGCCTCTATAGCTTTACATTACTGAATTTAACATGGAATTAACCAGATTAATTCATTTTACGTCCTTTTAAATAGCTGCGCAACACATGCAACAAATAAACTTTGCCTGCGATAGTTTAATGCAATTAAAACAAGCAAACAAATTTAAATTTCCGAGCAATCGAGATTCTATTAACCAGAACAAATGAGATTATTACGAAGGAATTGATTAAAAAGGGTTTTATCGTTAAAAAGTATCGGCGTAAAAGAAAAGAAAATTAGACCATGGCTTAATTAATACTCTATTTGCTTAGAGGCCTTCATGCACTTTCCATGTTAAAGAAAAGTTGACTCCATGGGTTGAAAGCACTTACCTTTGGGAACATAATTCCACACATTGGGCATCTGTCAAATTCATGCCAATTATAATATGACGCCTTAAACATGAAAAACGGGATAATTTTGGAAAATTTTAAAAAACCTATTTTTTAACCGATTTTTTCTAAATGAATGTATTTTATTTGGATTATTGTGAACGCTATTATGAACCACTGGCACTGCCAAAGAATCTATGCATAATATTGGATAAAGAAGGAGCTCGCCTCCACCACGGATAATAAGGTGATCCGTGCTTCCACTATCGCTCGATAAAGTGAGTTTCTTTTAAGCAGACGCCTTATCTTATATTATTAAATGGTAAAGTTTTAACACATTAACTACCATGTGTACCTTATATACAGTCGATTTAATACCCAGCACCATGTGTAGCATCAGAGGACACAGGAAACCTTAGTGAAGGTACACTTGTGACATTTAGCTTTGATTAAAATGCATGTATGAGTTGTACAGGCATGGCAATTAAGCACATACAATAATTTTTTTGTAATTTGTTTTAAACAAATAGTCCCGACATGTTTCGTAAGCAGAAACTTACATCTTCAGGGAACATTACTAAAAGAATCACAAAAGAAAGGTAAAAACCTAAAATTAGAAAATATCTTGTGAAAACAATAACAAACAAATTTGAGAAACTGCCTACATAAAGCTAATTAGAGCACTTACCTAAACTAAATTAGCACAACATTTTGAAAAACTGTTGAAAAAACTATGCTTAGCTACTAAAGCGGTTAATTCATAGAAATTTTGAAAACATTATGGAATTTTATTGATAAGAACTGGCGAACCACTGACTGTTTCAAATACAAATAAAAGTAAAATTTAAATAACAGCACCATCTATTTCAACTATTAAAACTTATTTTATAATAATAATTAATTTAGAAATCTACTTCGTTTCTTTTCGTAATTTAAAATCAATTAATTTTTTAGTTTTTTTTATTATTTTTATTCCTTTAAGCGTGTGCAATTGTGTTTCTTGTGAGCTTTTGTTTTATTTTTTTGGTTGTTGTGCAAATTTTGCCAAATAAGGGAACATCGCACCCGCATTTTCGACTTTTTTACGGTTTGAGCTTTTTACGTTTCGACATAATTACGTTTCGATGATTTTGCGTCTCTTCTCCATTGCGTATCGCGCGTTTAATTTTCGCCTTTTTTACGTTTCAACATTTTTATGGATCGACGAAATTACGATTCGTTTAAATTGTTTTCTTCTACATTATTTTCTACAATTTTATGGACCGATAAAATTACGTTTCGCTTAAATTGCTTTCTTCTCATTTTTTTACGGTTCGACCTTTTTATGATTCGATTTTTTTATGGTTCGATCATTCTGCGAATCGACTTAACTACGTTTCGATGATTTTACGTTTCAATGCTTTTACGTTTCGACATTTTTACGGGTCGACGAAATAACGCTTCGTCTAAATTATTTTCTACTAAATTATTTTCTAATATATTATTTTTGACAATTTCCGTAGATCGACAAAACTACATTTTGTTTAAATTATTTTCGTCTATTTTGCTTTCGATTTTTTATTTTCGACCAAATTACGGTTCGGCATTTTTTTCGACCATTTTACGTTTCGACAAAACTTTTTTCGATGTTTTTGTGGTGAGCCTATATACATTACTATTTTTACCCAAGTTAAGTCAATAATAAGCAGAAGTTCCTTTGACTTTTTATATTTTTATATTCTTTTATAATTAATTTTTTTGTATATTTTTTATTTTTATATGATCAAATTTTTATTTGTTTATTCCTTGGAAATATTTTAAGACTTCTTAGGTGTTTAATTGGAGGACTCTCCTAGAAACGCCTTTTAAATTTACAAAGGTTTATGTAGATTAAAAAAGTAACAAAAATTAATAAGTTTCCCAATTTTACAGGTTTCTATTAAATCAATGCCTGTCAATAACGTCAATTCTTATCAATAAAATTTCATAATGGTTTTAAAAATTTTTTGACTTAACCGCTTTAGTAGCTAAGCATAGTTATTTCACCAGTTTTTCAAAATGTTGTACTAGTATAGTTTAGGTAAGTCCTCTAATTCGATTTTTTATGTAGGCATTTTCTCAAATTTGTTAGTAATTGTTTTCACAAGATATTTTCTTATTTTAAGTTTTTACCTTTCTTTTGTGATTCTTTTAGTAATGTGCCCTGAAGATGTAAGTTTCTGCTTACGAAACATGTCGGGACTATTTGTTTAAAACAAATAAAAAAAAATTAGAAAAAATTAGTGGAGGAAACCTCTTTGTTTCCTAAAATTGCTTTATTTATTTTAAAAGTTTAAAAAGTGGTATAGTGACCTTGTAAACAGCAAAATGTACGCCAGTATAGGAGAAGGAAAGGGCAATCTATTTCCCCTTATGTGTCTGGCAGAGACCCTTGCCGACCCTTGTTTTGAAGTATCGAAAATTCGGGGCGTTCGAAACTGCTAAGACCTGTAAATTCGGTAAAGTTTTCTTGTCCCGACTCAAACACTTTTCGCGATAAATGAATTATGATACAACTCGATAGCTGAAACCTTTTACCATGTAGCAGCGCAAATGTATAGCAGGATTTTCGTTAGTAAGAAAATATTCAATTTTGTAACAAAATATTCACAAGGAAACGCTTCTCTTATGAAAAACAAAGTTAGTTTATGATTTATTTCGTGATCTTGTTTACTAGATTTATACAGCGGCTTATAAATCTTCTTAATAAAGTTGTCTATATACATATGAGTATGCCCCTTCGACTCCATTTTACCTTCTTACAAAATTTGCAAAATTTTTTCCCCATGATTCAAGGAACATATAGCTTTATATGCGAAAAACGTTTTATTTGTTGACTTACAGATTTATTTAAGAATATTTAACTAAAAGTCTATTCCGCAAGCCGTGATGTCGAGAGTCTACATTATTATGCCTAAGAAGAATTTTTGTAAATTTAAAGGACATATGGTCGTCTGTCGAATAAAAGCACTTGTGAGCAATTCCACGCCAAGTTATCCAATTTACAAAAACCGTGTTGCCGTGACATTTAATTTTTTTCTTTAATCATGCTTACTAAATGAAACAGCTTATGCTTAACCACTTTTGCACAATTTTAGATTTTTTAATTCAGTTAGTCTGTTATACACGCATTTGAAAAGTCTAGAAACGGGCAAAATGGGACTTTAAAGAAGAAAATTAGGCTCATAGTAAACAGCACCTAAAAAAAATTAGCCTATAATTTTAAAAACATACATAAAAGTAGTTTTTAAAAAAATGTGATGTTTAGCAAAATCTTTTATACTGGCTTAATTAGAGCAATTTATAGAATATCCAAAAAACGCAAAAATTTTCGAATTTTTCATATTTTTTTGGGGTATAAATGTAATGTTTTCTTAAATTTTTGATACAGTGTTGGAAAGCTATACTCAAGGACTATATCTTCCTTGTATAAAACGTATTTAAAAAGTAGACGTTACCTTGGAGTTCCACGAAGAAGTTAAGAATGTCTGGGAAATCCCTCAACTTCAGCATCAAAAATGACCCTTTCTATGGGGGTGCTGGTGGTAATCAAGAGGGTAAATTTCTCACTGTATCATATACTTTTAAAAACAAGAATAAAAAAACTGGGTCTGTAATCCTTAAGGTCACTACACATTTTTTTGTTATTTTAATATTTTTAGTGATGTAAAATTGCATCACAAATTACAGGCGTGGATCTACGGGGTGGATGCCCCCCCCAAATCTGAAACTTTACTCAGTTTTGACACATAGAATACACTTCCTGGTCACTATGCAAAATAGTTTTGTGAAATATTTATTATGATATTTTCCCCCAAAATAAAGTTTCTAGATCCGCCCCTGCAAATTAAGGTTTATCAGAAAATAAAGTTTATTTATATGAGCACTGCTCAATAAATTATGATCTAAACTCTCTTCATAAGGTCACTACACAAATTTTTTAAAAGTTTATTTACTTTTTTAGTAGTTACCTACTGTCATATTTAAAAACTCGGAAAAGAAGTTGAGTTCTATAATTTCAGAGACCGAACAAATTTTTTTTTTCTGAGCTTGAAGTAAATTTAGGATCTATAGTTGAGAGGAGTGAAAGAATGGTGTCCAGTTGTTTTTTGTTTAAGATTTTAATGTAAAACAAATCGTTTCACAGTACCTCCAAACGTATCATATTAGTTTTGTACTTAGTTTTTTTAATGTCCAGTGGCGTATGCAGAAATTTTCCAAGGGGGTTGTGAGAGGGGGCTTGAGTAAAAGCAAAGTCCTGGAAAACCATTTATTTCTTCTTTCAGAAAAATTCAATCTTTAGGAGAAGTTATTTAATGGTTTTGGAAAGATTAGGCCCCCAACCCCCCTCCCACCTGCGTACGCCACTGTTAAACCTGAACCATTTCATTTAGCAAAGAAACAAACTAATTAATGCCCGTGTCTCACCAAAAATGTATTCTTAAAACTAAAAATAAATTTCCGACAGTGTACGGAGATGGGACTTGAACCCACAAACTAGGATCTCACGCAAACCAGTATGTGGCTATAAATAAGATCCCCTAACGATGATTTTTATACAATTTTTTTTCCTTTTGCGACTCAATAAAGAAATATGATTTTTTACATGCTTTAACCAAATAGCTTAAAAGTTGATGTTAAAATGACAGACCCAGATTTTTTATTTTACTTTTATTTAGACGATACATTATCAAGTACGACAACGCACAAGCGAAGTTCTAATAGACAGATAGACATGACAATTTTTTTAGTCAAAAGTTGCCAATTCCGAGGTTTTTCCAGTTTTTCCATTCTTGAAAAATTTAGTTTTCTGGAAGCAATAGACCTATAAATTTTTCTTTTGCCTTGTATGATAGTCAAGCCACTGAGCTTTAATGTGCGTATAGACTTTTTTTTGATGGACCATATTCCGCACCGGTGTAAATAATTAAAAATCGAGAAAATCATAAAATTTACTATTTTTTTAAAACTATTTTTGCCATGTCAAAAAAGTGAGGTTAATTTTTTTTCTGTATAAGGTTATCCAACCAATATTAAAGATTTCTTCCGTCAAATTTGTTTTTACATAAGATTTAATACAATAGAAATTAAAAAAAATAAGGCCACAACTGATTTTCTTCTTTTTTTTTTACTTTTAAAGTAGCCTGTAAAAAACGGGAGGCGACATTAAAAATTAAAATTTGTTAATTTGGTATTCCTAAGGACACTAATACATGTTATCAAAATTTGGATTTTTTTCGTGACGTGGCAGCTACCCTACAGATGATTTGGCGTGGAATTACTCTTGTATCAAATTTTGTCCTACTTCCAAGAAAAAATGGTTTCCTTAGGAAAGAGGATGACACTCATATGAGGTCTCTCTTTTTTTCTGCATTAGCCAATATCTACATAGTATCATGATGTTTGGACATGATACAGCCGATTATTTTTTACCAGCCAAAAAATTCCAGAACTCTTGAAGTAGACTTTTTCAATTACATTAGTGTTTGGTCTCCACGTTCCCTTCTTATTTTTATTTTATTTTGGAAATAATTTTACTTTTTTTAGTTTTATATTTTTTCATTACCTGGGGTAATCATATTCTTATCTCTACTTATGTCTAATAGGTACATGTACTTTATATTAATCGGGATTTAGGGGCTCGACTAATTTGCGAGAAAAAAGCATCAGGGTCAAAAATTTACCTGGATGAAATTCTTTTCAAACACTTCCAGGCTATTTAAACAAAAACAAAACAATTGAAACATAACCTCGAAATCGAAAGAGCTAGAGCTGCATTTTCGTCTGTAGCCGCGTGTCACATTCCTACTACCACGGCGCGCAATCTGAGGGCACGGCAGTGCGCCGTACCATCTTTTCTTGAAACATTTCAGCCGATATTTGACCTATCTAAAACTCTACTTCGGAATGAGCTACGAATCTCGAACTTCGCACAGTCTTAGATCTTCATGAAGTTAACAACCGCTTCAAGTTTCATGGAATTCCATAAAGCAGTAAAGTGGTTACGAAATTTCAAAAAACGTCGAAAATGCCACTTACTCACTTACTCACTCATGTATAGATCATCAAAATTCCACTGTACTTCTAGACAAAGCTTAAATTTGGCAGACTGATAGAGATTATGACCAAACCCCTGGAAAAAAACATTTCATGTAAAAAAAAGTCAAGTACGCAAAAGTGGTATTCCGTCAAAGAATTAAGATAAAAGTAAAGCCAAGTTCTCCAATACAAATTTTAAAATGAATGGTTCTTACTAGTTTGGAAATGTTTTTTGAAAGTTGGCTATTACGGCTATTGGTTAAGGTAGAAGTTTGGCTGGAATAGCAAAGTTTAAAAAAACATTTCCAAACTAGTAAGAACCATTCATTTTGAAATTTGTATTGGAGAACTTGGCTTCACTTTTATCTCAATTCTTTTTAGGGAATACCACTTTCGCGTGCTTGGCTTTTTTTACATGAAATGTTTTTGTTATGATAATAATTTACCAAATATTTATACGGCCGCGCAAACCCATAAGGTGACACTCAATAAACTGCTTCTGGATGAATGGTGCTGTCTATAGGGGATCTGCCTTTCATCATTTTTTATTGATTCAGTAAGGTAAGTCGAGCCACCTTTTATTAATTACTTTTACGTCTTACGTAACATCGGTTATGTAACTATCTACTTTATTTTTTTTACGTTATACTTTAAAAGGGTCCTTCCATTCTCCAACGCGGAAACCTGCTCTAGTGTTTGGAATTAGCTTCTCTAAAACGATGTCCAAATTTTTTATGTGTTTTACTCCATTATAAATAAATCAAAACAAGTCGTTTTTTTTTTCAAATTTATGCCCAGGATCGGAAAAACTGGAGGAAAATACTGCATCAAATTTACGGTGGAAAAAAATGATTCACATGACTCAACAACCAAATTTAAAACATACTTAACTTCCAACGCTGATTTTTTTGGTGAAAAATGACACAAAGCAGCAAAAGTAAGTCGAAACAGCACACAGAGCCTCTCAAGAAAGGGAAAACTCATTATCATTGACCATGTCAAAATGTTCCGATTAGCACTCAAATCAAATTTTAAATTTATAATATAAAAATATCATTAGTTTTATTAAACCATTCCAAACATTTATTTCCTAATAATTTACATGAAATTACGGGCAAACCTTTGGTGGCCGTATTTCTGGATAAATATTTGATAGTAAGTTTAATATTTGATGTGACGGACGAATATCGACCATCGTGCCAACGGAAGTTGATGGACTATGGATGGACTGACCTCGCCTAGAGACCCTGTATTTTTGGCATCATCATATAAAATGATGCACATTAATGTCAACATCAGAACTTTTTTGGGCGAGGTCACATAGGATACTGCATTGCAGTACGGTTTTAGCTTTTAGTCATGTCAGATCAAAATGATTTAATTTGACTAGCGTCACTCGCTATGATCAGTGGCGTAGCTATCCTTGGGGCAGTGTTCGGGGCCCCGGCGTAAAGGGCGCCCCAGCGGATCTAGTAAAAACATCGTTTTTAAGCGGCAATAAATTCGTGATTTAATTGTTTATTTTTTTTTTACAAAAATTACCCAACTTTTAATAATATTTCGCATGTAGCGCATTTCATTTTCATCTGGTTCTTAAGCTCAAAGTTTAGACTTATTAAACACAACAAACATTTTTTTGTACTGCCTTTTTGGTCCTTTCCCTCCGGACATTCTAGATCCGCCTCTGTAAATTTATATTTTGTATTCATAAAGTTTCTAAAATAACTTGGGTTAAAAAAGCTAGATTTAAAATATTCCAAAAATTGTCTGCCTCGGGCAAAGAAGATATATCAACATTCGGGGCCCCATAATCAACCATATTAAAATGGATGAAGAATAACTTCCAACAAGACTGGATAAATACACCAGAACTGGCTTACTCTAAAGAGTATATTAAAGGACCTTGTAGAAAGAGAGCCAGACTGGCCTTTTTACGGGTCACTATCGACTGAGAGCCCCATGTACAAAATGGGACTAACAGAAAAGACCGAATGTAGACTGTATGGAGGATGACAAAACAATCAGACATGTACTGTGCGAATCCGGTTATTGCACGTTTCCGTCAGAACACTTTCGGTAAACGTCAGATTTATTTAGAAGTGTCTCACCCTTTTTGGAGCATTAGGCATACAGTGGTGAGAAACCACTAAAAAGTGAGCCACAATAGACCCACTGGTGATCACAGTGGAGGGGCTGCAGGACTTACTCATATATGAATTACCATCATCATCATCAAGCATGCTCTAGAGATACAAAGGTGGAATAATGAAAATGCATGATTTTTGACGTTTCTTGGTTAAACTCTCTCTGTCTGATTCTCGCATTCAAGCGATGAGAACTAATAACTAATAATAAAAATTGTTTTAGAAAGAATCAGTCTGCTATTAGTATCATTATTATGGCAAATCAAATAAACAAAATTAGTTTATATTTTATAAAAATACCAAATATCCAAAAATGGGATTACTACATTAAAAAGTTGAACTTCCAATAAAAAAGAAGAAATTCGTATCATATTCGAAGAAACATGAAAAATGGACTTGAAAAGTACGAAACTTTCAGGGATTTAAAAATCTCATATTATAATATAAGTCGTTTTTCACAATTTGTGGCCACTAGCATTCCCATTTGTGACCACTATCTTTATTTGTTAATAAAGTATGTCGCCAATTTTTAGAGGATGAATGATTTGTAGAAAAAAAACTTCAAATAAACGTGATTTCGCAAATACTTAGTCTTCAAGGTACAAGGTGTCAAAGTTTCAAGTTTTTGTTTGTTTTTTTCTCTATAGCTCGTGCAGTTTTTGAGATGTTTTCTTCAATATATATATATTTATCGGTTTCACAACGTTCTACGTCTTCCGATACCCAATCTCCACTCGTTTCTGTTTGCCCATAATTCATCATCTAGGCCTCTTATTCTTATTTCACTGTCTATTCCTTCTCTCCAGCTTCTCCTTGGCCGTCCTCGTTTTCTTCGGCCAGTTGGTTTCCATTGTAGTATTTGTTTAGGTAGTCTTTCGTCATTCATTCTTTGTACATGTCCGTACCACACCAGTTGTTTTGTTCTTATATCATCCACTAAAGTACGTTCACCTACTGTCATAATTTCTCTTATTCTTTGATTTGTAACTCTTTCTCTTTCTGATTTCCCTGCTGCTCTTCTCCAATAGTCCATCTCCGTAGCGGAAAGCATTTTTTCTGTTCTATCCTTGATTGGCCATACTTCTGAGCCGTATGTAATAATACTTTTTATAATGGTGTTATATATAAGCTTTTTGTTATGTTTTGATATACTTTGGTCCCAAATTATTCCATTTAATAAAGTTATTGCTTTTCTTCCTTGTACGTTTCGATCTTTTATAGCTTTGTCTAGTGTTCCGTCAGCTGTAATTTTTAGACTCATCACAGGAGTGAATTTGCTGCCCGGTATTTAAGATTAGATCCTGTTTCATTCCACCGATACACATATACTCTGTCTTATTGAGATTAACCTCTAGTCCCCACTTATTGTACTCTTCTATTAGTTTTCGTGTCATATATTCGAGGTCGTCATAATCCTGAGCCACCACTATCTGATCATCGGCGAAACATAAAGTATACAAGGTGGTTTCGTCCAACGGAATTCCCATGTTTTGGCATTTTCTCTTCCATACTTTAAGGACATGTTCCAAGTATATCTTGAAGAGCGTAGGCGAGATACAGCAACCTTGTTTCAGACCTTTATTTACTTGAAAGCCTTTGGTTAGTTTTGCTTTTATTTGAACTTTTGCCTTACTATTGCGGTATAACTCTTGGATGGCCTTAATTAGTTGTACGCTTATGTTTGTGTTTTCCAACGCTTTCCAAAGTAGATTTAGTGGTATACTATCATATGCCTTCTGCAAATCCACGTAAAGCAGATGCAGCTCTTGACCGTATGCCATTTTCTTTTCAATAACTTGGGTTATACAAAAGAGATGATCTGAAGTCGATCTACCCGCCCTGAAACCAGCTTGTTCTTCTGCCTCCATGTCTTTATATTCGCTCTCTACTTTATTTCTTATTATTTTACCGTATATTCTGCTTAGCGTACTAGTCACAGATATACCTCTATAATTGTCACATATATCTTTCCTTCCTTTTTTGTGTATTGTGGATATATATGACGTTTTCCACTCAGTTGGGACTACAGTTCCATTTAAATATTTTTGGAAAAGATTCTGTAATCTCCAAAACAGTTCTTCAGTGCCATATTTAATAAGTTCGGCTGGGATATTTCCGGGTCCGGCAGATTTACCGCTTTTTAAGGTTATGCACACGTTTTTGACCTCAGAGATTGTGAGGGGTACTGGAGATCCCATCGTTCTAATTGTCTGTTTTCTTCAATATTATACAAATTATCTTTTTTTGTTTGTTCTCTCAAAAACAGTTAGATACAAAAAATTGCAAAAAATAAGAAAGTTTCTAAATAAAACAAGAAATTCGTTTTTTTTTTTAAATCTATCAGCAAAAAAGTTCTGGGGGAAAACAAGGGGCATGAACCCGGAAAAAAGATCACCCTGTAGACTTTTCCTAATATTTCGCATACTTAAGGATATATGCTTTGTAGCTAAATAGTGTTCTAGATTTTTATGTTAATTTGATATTATTTTTATAAAATTGTCGCCAGCAGGCACCAATATCCGTACATACAACTTTCTTTTCTTCCCCTTATTGCAACTAAAAGAAGCTAATTTCATTGGAGATACACAAATTTTAAAATCGCATATCGCTGGATGCTGTGGATTTTAAGCAAAATTTATTTTTTGTTAGTTTTACCTTATTATTTTTAATTCATACTTAAAAAAAAAAACTAATAATAAATATATTGATTCATGAGTGGCTTTAAGCAGCACAAAGTTTCAAATTTAAGGCAATTCGGTTTGTAAATAAATAAATGGGCTATTTTCAATCCGTCATTTTATTAGCTCACACGTATACTATTGGGCTGTTTGTATATCTGTATGTCTGTCGGTAACGTTCAACGCGCTTAATTCAAAAACTACTTGCCCGATTTTAATGAAATTTGGTACTGGCTCCAGAAAAGCTGAAAAAAGGGTAGGGGTAGATTAAAAAAATTAGAGGTCTCGTAAAAATATTACTTGTGTAGTACTATATAGAGGTACAATACATTATAGTTTGTTTTGTTCAGTGGGGTTACACTGATGGGGAAATCTCCAATAGGCCGCGTTCCCGGGTGTCGAATAGGGGGTTATTCTCGCGGACCAAAATTGGTAAAAATTACATTATAAATTAATCGTGTGTGTTTAGGTGCTCATAAAATATTAATTTAATTTTGTGTTCGAAAAAATCTTAAATGGTACCGATTGTCCGACATCCCTATACATGTATCAAATTTTAAGTTTCTGGCTTATCGGGAAATATTCTCTATAGCTATAACAAGATTTGAAATCGCTGCCTTGCTTTGATAGTGGCATAACTAGAAATGATAATTTTCAGAAAACGCTTTTTAAAAATAATGACAAAGGCAAATATTTATGTATTTTTTTTGTTTTAATTAAATCAATCAATAACTTACCCATGCTTGAAATAGACAAGAAGGAAAATTTTGTGGTAAAAATATTTTATGAAAAAACAGAAAACGCAAAAACGCATTTTTTTTTAGTTGTGCCACTATCAAAGCAAAGCAGCGAAATAAGATAAGTCAAGTTAAGGAAAATCAGGCGCGGATCTACGGTAGGGGAAAAAGGGGAAATTTTCCTCCCAAATCTCAAATTATATTTAGTTTTTACACACAGAAGAGACCTCCTATGCAAAATGGCTAAACTGTTTAGTTTAGTGCCTTGTGTCGTTTAATAAACCCAAAAATAGCCGAGTTCATAACTCTTTTTGCCAGCAAGATCAGAGATTTTTTTTCAGACGTTAACAAATAAAGCTAAACCAGCAGGAGACCGCATGATCTTAACTCTGTTTTTTTTTGCTACTAATTAGATAATTGAAATTATGGATTTCCTTAATATTGCGTATCTCTTTTGACGGCCTCCCAAGCTTCAAACCACATGATCTGTATCACCAATGCTCCTTACTGACTGAAACTACTCACTAAGTTTCTTTTGATCTTTGTTCTTAAATCTATAAAAAATATTGCATACAACTTCTGACTACTTATACGGTTTTTTTTACTCACCGTCTTAGAAGCACTTTCTGCAGTGATAAATTTAAACACCACGCTTAAAACTCGTCACTAGACTTCTATTTGATTATCTATATTGGCCAAAAATGGAAAGTGAGGTTTTTTGGGATACATTTGTGTCCACCTCAGTTACCAACTACGTTTTACTCTTACAAAACTCATTCATTCCTTAATAAAAATTTACTTATATTTTCGGAAACAATTTTAGCTCACACATATACTATACTATAGTAGTGTGAGCTATGGTGATCCTAATTTTTTCGAGAAAAAAAAAAGTTGCTCCGATTTCAAAATTTTTGATATATCTTGGCGTTTCAGATCATTTTGAAACTTTTTTGTCGCGCCGTCTGTCTGTCTGTCTGTCTGCCTGTCTGTATGTCTGTCTGTCTGTCTGTCTGTCTGTCTGTATGTCTGTCTGTAACGACCAACGCGCATAACTCAAAAACCGCTTGGCCGATTTTAATGAAATTTGGTACCTAGACTGGGTCTTGGGTCGAGATGGTCCCATTTAAAAATGAACAGAATCCACCGAACACAAGCCAAATAAAAGGGTGGGGAAAATTTCAAAAATTAGAGTTTTTGTGAAAATATGGCGTGTGTGATATCAAACGAAAGGTAATTGAGTATGGAGTTAAACAAAATACATTTTAGTTTTTTTTTCTTCAAAAAGGGTGGGGGTAGATTTCAAAAATTAGAGTTTACGTAAAAATATGGCGTGTGTGATATCAAACGAAAGGTAATTGATTCCGGAGTTAAACAAAATACATTTTAGTTTTTGTTTTTTTAAGGGTGGGCTAGATTTCAAAAATTTGAGTTTAAGTCAAAACATGGCTTGTGTGGTATCAAACAAAAGGTAATTTAGTCTCGAGTTGAATAAGATATGTTTCAGGTTTTAGTTTTATTATCTCGCATGTACACTATAACTATAGTACCTAGTGTGAGCTTGGGGGCCCATATATTGGCAGAGTATTTTAATTGCCAAAATAAACTTTTATAGTATTGCAAACCAAACGACAAATAACGGCACTATCGCCAAAAATCTGTACCAGAAAGGCTCATTCGAACTGTCAAATATTGGTAAAGTTACCGTTGTCGACAAAGTTATCAGGCCTAAATTTGGCAAAAAGGTATCTACATACACTCGATTTCTTCCTTCATCAAAAATGGTTAAACTTTGAACAAAGTTTGACTGTACAGAAAATAATACTAGATTTGTTTGTTAATTTAAACTATGTCTGTATCCTAATACATTCGTTAAAAGTTTTCATCGAGGTATCGAGTTACTCGTAGAAAATATTTTTGTTTGTTCGTATGTATTTAAATTACAATATAGTTCGTTGTTGCCAGAAATTGTTAGTAATTTAATCCTGAAGCTTTGTTAAAAAAACATATATGGGCTAGCTACTATTTTTGTAATGAAATAAATTGATACGATTCACTTTTAAATCCACCAGAAAACTGCGATCTCCTTGCTTCTTGAGTTTCCTGTTTTAAGAGCAATCGCGGCCTTTGTCCATTTTAAATGTAATCAATTACAATACTGTATTTGCCTGCAAAAATTACGTACCTATTACAAAAGTATGATCGAAAATATGTAATTATTAAGTACCAGTAGCGTATTTAGAAAAAAGTTTGGGGGGGGGGGCAGACAGTTTTAGTGCCTCATGTGGCCGTATTTTATGTTATTTTGATGTTTGTACTCATTAAATATGTAAAAAAATATCTAAAAAAATCTTAGTTTTGGAGGGGCCGACCCCTTATATAACTGAACCACTGTTAAGTACCTGTTAACTTTTCTAAAATTCAAAGCTAATTTCTAACAATTTCTTAACTTTTTGTAGCTTTTTAACATGGCAAAATGTAATCAAAGTTTCTTGGATTTTTCCAGGTTTTTAATAGTACAGTAAAAACAAAATTATGACCTGGACGAAATTGTAACACAAATTGTAACACAAATGCATTCTATTGTAAAGAGTGTCTGACCCTAGAAATCACTCAAAATTCAAGATGGCGGCTGAATTTTTTATTTTTCATTATAAAATGTATAACTTTGTATTTATAGGGTGTAACTTGGTAAAAATATTTAAAATATATAGGTAAAAGTAAAATAAAAAAGAATTTAGTGTATATTACACCTAGTTTTGAGAACTAGACGTTTTGGGTTTGTGTGTCGTTTGATCGCACCTATATAAACCAAAAAAGTTGGGCGTAAAGGTATTATTTAAAAAATATATTATTTATGGCTATTGGCCAAATGGCCGCTGCCTGAATTTACGGTGCTAAAAGGGCAGGAGGCCAAACAATCGTCAATAAAAGTGGTTGTCAAGGCATTAATATTTTTTGTTGTTTACGGCTAATGCCCAAACGTTTAGCGCTCATATAGTCGCCACCCAAATGATTAGCGCTCAAATGATCTGCGCCTTTATGTTAAGTGTCCAACCAGTAGGTCCTCAAATAATCACCTGTGAGCGGTGCCTTCAAAAGAATACCTACGCAGAACTTGGAATATGATGCAGTGCTGCGTGGTTGTCACTGCGCATGAAAAGATAGAAGACAGCTATACGTATATAAGCTACATAGCTTTTAAATGCATCATTCGAATGTGAATTGATCTAAATATAAGATTTGCTTAGGTCTGGGACGCTCCAATCATCCAAAAAATGTACTTCAGGCAAAAGAAATTTCCTTTGCCTTAAAAAATGCAAGTTTAAGTCCTTAGTCGTATTAATATACCAATGTATTTGCTTTACACATAGGTCAATTAAAAATTTTACGGATTATAAAAACGAATTTTGACGTATCTCATATTTGTTTTATAGAAATCTGTGTTTTATATACCAAAAACATAGATATTTCCTAAAGTCACAAATGGAAGCTCTCCATGACAGCTACTAACTTAAACTAGGAAGCTAGGTTGTATATTTTTTGTAGACAGTTTCATGCTCTACAAGATTGGTCTTTACAAGTTTTTAAAACAAACTTTAGGTTTTTGAGAAAAAAAAATTATTTAAAAATATCATTTTACTTTTAAAAAACTACCCCTAACTCGACGACTTTTTCCTTATGTCGCGCATGGATCCAAACCCAAGACAGACCTAAAAAAAATACTTCCTTTTTAAACAATCTTTCGGCAAATAAATCCCCCAGACCAATGTCAAAATTGATTTAACTTCAAATGGAAAGTAGGTCTGTAAAATCTTTCACTTGGATAAACCTCTAGTTTTTCGGTGCGGGATGTTTTTTCTACTTGACTTAACCCTGAATCGTTAAGTACGCCCTCGATTCTATTGGGACAAGCTGTTACTTCCTCCATACGGGAATAAAATTTAGGAGAAAAAAAAAGAATTTGAGTTTAATTAATTTTTTTCATTTGATAAATTGTTTCGTGGACATTATCGCAAGTTCCCGTTAGGATGATACATTCTATATACGATTTGGTAGGGTTCGGTTTGGTCCAATCCTTTAATTTAAACGGTCTATGAACCGAACGGCACCAACACGGTTGTCACATACACAACTGTCATCGTAGTACGCATGTACAGAACGAAAAAGTTCACCATATCAATAAATTTGTTCATTGATTTTGTTGATTTTCAGCCCACAAACAGTGATTCAATGTAAAATTGTTTGAATCCATAAACATGTTCATTGTATTGATGTTTGTATACATGAAATCAATGTTTTTTGTCTATTGGCTCCAATTAAGCTTCCTCTATTAATTTGATGCTCTAAGGTTTTTTTCTGTGTGCTTAAATAAACAAAAACTAAAGTTAAAAATACATTTCGGCTACATTTTTAGAAAACAAAACAAATGTTTGCCTAAATAACGGGCAAGTGAAAAACGGGGAGATACTTTGAACATTATTGTTCTTAAAAGGGGTGACCCTGAGAATTTTATATAAATACGGGTTCTCATTGCATAAACATAATCACCTCTGTCTGCCTTTTTTATAAGTCACCGATATAACACATTAGCTCGGCTTTCAAATAGTGATTTTTTTTTTTAAGTTAGAGTGTTTCGATACTGTCAAAGAGTGTATAATAGTAAGTACTTTACTCCTGTTAAAAAATTGCCCCAGTGCATAAAGTGTGATCTTACACATATAAAGATCCATGCTGGCTCAGACAATTTACCGCAAGAAGTGAATAAATATGTTTTTTAGCTTGAAAGGTAATAGATTTGAGTGTAAGAGGCTGGCTTTACAGAAAAGGTCGGTACGGTTTTTTTTTACTTATTCAAGGGCGCAATTAGGGGGTGTAGTTTAGACCGCCTAAGCTTAAAAAATTAGACACCCCCTGAAACCAAATGAGCATAATTTATAATTTTATCAGGGGGAACTAAATAAGTTCGTGAAAATTTACTACTCTTTTCTCCTTTTTTTTAAAATTTTTTCCGACATCGCGATTTTTTCGGGAAAGTTTTTATTATTGTGCAAGAATTTTCACCTACGAAGCCCTTTTTTTAATTTCCCAGTTGGAAACTCCCCTTCTGTAATAGTTTTTTTTCGCATTCTCTAGGTATTAGGCCGGGGTTCACGCCCCACCAAATTTTCTCATAGGCCATTTGCCCAAGAGAATTTAAAAACCTTAAAAATCGGTATTAAATTGGACCCTAAAGCGGGACTAACACTGGTCGATTTTGATCGTGCGGCGACTATCCTTGGTACCCCATTTACACGGGGCGACTAACTAAAATCGCAAGAATATATTGGTCAGTTTCGTTAAAATTATTGAGCAGAACAGGTTCGTGGTGGTATTTAAATAGTGAGTGATTGAATAGTGAGAAGAAGAAGAAGTGAGTTTTTGGTTCGCAGATGGATTTCTCATGGCAAACTCTTGTGCCCGTCGCATACTTTAATACTCTGCCAATATATGGGCCCCTAAGCTCACACTAGGTACTATAGTTATAGTGTACGTGTGAGCTAATATAACTAAAAACTGAAATATATTTTATTCAACTCCATGCTAAATTACCTTTTGTTTGATACCACACAAGCCTTGTTTTGACTTTAACTCAAATTTTTGAAATCTATCCCCACCCTTAAAAAAAACAAAAACTAAAATGTATTTTGGTAAACTCCGGACGCAATTACCTTTCGTTTGATATCACACACGCCATATTTTCACTTAAACTCTAATTTTTAAAATATACCCCCACCCTTTTTTAAAAATAAGTTAAAATGTATTTTGCTTAACTGCAGACTCAATTACCTTTCGTTTGATATCACACACGCCATATTTTCACATAAACTCTAATTTTTTAAATCTACCCCCACCCTTTTATTTGGTTGTGTTCGGTGGATTGTGTTCATTTTTAAATGGGACCATCTCGACCCAAGACCCAGCCTAGGTACCAATTTCATTAAAATCGGCCAAGCGGTTTTTGAGTTATGCGCGTTGGTCGTTACAGACAGACATACAGACACACAGACAGACAGACAGACAGACAGACAGACAGACAGAAATACATACAGACAGACAGACATACAGACAGACGGCGCAACAAAAAAGTTTCAAAATCATCTGAAACGCAAAGATATATAAAAATTTTTGAAATCGGAGCAACTTTTTTTTTTTCTCGAAAAAATTAGGATCACCATAGCTCACACTACTATAATATAGTATATGTGTGAGCTAAAAATGGAGGTCAGAACAAAACGTCTACTGCCCTGGGATTCCACAGCTATGGATGCTTCTCATAGCACCCCAAAACTTTAATCGTATTATTTTTGTCCATACCTAATAATAAACAAAATAGGTCGTAAGGAATTTTTATTCGGCGGTGACTCGCATAATAATAAATCATTTACATGGTCACCTGCTGCATGCGGCCTATTATACGATCGCGCGGCAAAACTGAACGACAGCCAACTTTAGTTATTTTGATTCTAGTCACCAACGGTGCAAACGATTTTACATTTACACCGTCAATTTTTGGCCGTGCCGCTTAATGCGAGCGGTAATAGATCGAATTTTATTCGTTATTTACTTCAATACCCAACAAGAGGCCCGCAAATCGCCAAATCGGCTTATATTGCTCGACAGGCAGCAAGTAGTATTATAGTGGTCGAAAAATTATCTTACATCCTTAGATCACACTCCCCTCCTGTAATAGTTTGTTTCGCTTTCTCTAGGTATTAGTCCAGGGTTTCAGTTAACCTTAAAAATCGGCTTTAAATTGGACCCTTAAGCGGGAATTACCCTGGTCGATTTTAATCGTGCGCCTAGTCGCGTCGGTAACCCATTTAGACGGGGCGACTAAAATCGCAAGGACATAGATCAGTTTCGTTAAAATTGTTTAGCAGAACAGGTGTTTTACGTGGTGGCTAAAGAATTGACTTAAAAACAAAGAGAAAAAAAACACCGAACAAATCGTGATTTTTGCTGGTTCGCTGGTAGATTACTCGAGGCAAACTTTTGTGTGCTTCACACATAAAAGAATGGAGGTCAGAAGGTCCAAATTGTTGTCGAAAACGTCTGCTGCCCTCGGATTCCATAGCTATGGATGCTTGTCATACAACTCCAAAAATTTATTCGTATTATTTTTGTCCATACCTAATAATAAACAAAAAAGGTCGTAAGTGATATTCATGCGGCGGCGAATGGCCTTACAATAAATCATTTACGTGGTCGATGTTTTTCACTGCCGCATGCGGCGTACGATCGCTTGAAGTCAAACGACACTCAACTTTAGGCGTTTTCGATCTAGTCGCCAATGGTGCAGACGATTTTCCAATTACATCCTTAATTTTTAACCGTGCGGCTAGGTGGCACGGCAAAAATGGACTCGTGTAAATCCCGCTTTATGCGGTAATAGATCGAATTTCATTCGTTATTTAATTCAATACCCAGCGAGGGACCCGCAAATCGCAAAATCGGCTTATATTGCCCGACAGGCAGCAGGTAGTATTATAGCGGTCGAAAAATTACCCTAAACATTCTCTGTTGCGGTTTTGGATTACAGGAGGCGGTTTTCCTGTCAGTAGAGTCCAGAGGTATATTAAAATGTTTGCTAATAAATTGGAAACGAAAGTTTTGTATCTTCATTTGAATTGTAAATTTTGGAATTGTTGATAAGAACCCTAAATCAGATGAATAGATAAACCCATTATATTATTATAAGTCGCACGCCCGTGAGGTGAACGCATTTAGTAGATTTCAAGCAGCGGCGTAGCGTGCCCGAAAGGGCGGGGGGGGGGGGGGGGGCGACAGCTAACAAGGGCGCTTCTGAAAACTGATGAAAAATCTTGTGGCAAAAACAAACAAAAAGGCGCCTCCCTCACAAATCTTGCGACCAAAAAAAAAGGTCATCATGTGTGAGGGGGCGGCCGATAAGTCACCAGGGCGCCTCTCACGAATCTGGCGACCAAAAAAAATGTCGTTAGTTTCCTTTGGCACCCACTCAATTGGCCATTACCGGCCCGACTTAATAAAGCTGAGGGCGCTTCGGCCACCTATGGGGCGTCACTACCCTCGGGGCGGGGGGGGGGGGGACTAACCCCCCGCGCCCCCCCCCACGCTACAACGCTGATTTCAAGGTCATCATACCTAAGGTCACTATATCTCGAAGTAGTAGTAATTTTACGCGTTTAAAGCATATACGTAATCTTCCAATGTTACCTATTTACACAATGGTTGGCGTTTGATTTAAACATTCAAAAATAAAGGTACGAAAAATGCACAGACTATACCAAATTTTCATAGATAGAGTTTTTGTCAACTGTTCGCCGATGATTTGACGTAACGAATACAAGAATAAAATAATATTCATGCGTAAAAGTATAACCAATCAGGATATTTTATCTTAAGGACCGCAAAAAGGATAGACTATACCCATTGATATTGCTATTTTAAATCGGTCTAGGACAACTGGGCGCCGCCAACTCGGCGCCGCCAACTGGGCGCCGCCAACTGGGCGCCGGGCCAACTGGGCGCCGGGCCAACTCGGCGCCGCCAACTGGGCGCTGGCCAACTCGGCGCCGAACTAAAATTTTTTTTTTGATAAAATGTGTAGATGAAAAATAAAATATATTATTTATATAAAAACATCTTTAAAAAATCCTTCACGCAATATTTTTTACAAGCTTTTATTTAGCTTCAGATGTTCTGTCTAACTATCTATCAAATCTTGTGAAGCGTTTTTGACACACGTAGTGGTCCCATGACAATACAACATTAAGAAAAAAATATCCTCCCACCCTACCCCCACCCCTTCTATAGAAAAATGTGTTTTTGACACACTTCCCGTTATCCGATTTGGATAAAATTTGGTATACACATAGTGGTCCGATGATAATACAACAATAAAAAAAAATATCCTACACAAAAAATATATTTCTAACTCTACCCCCACCCTCTCCTTCCCCCAATAGAAAAATGAGTTTCTAAATAACTCACGATCAGCGATTTCATTATAATCTAGAATAAACTCTATTTATTTACTTCTGCTCTTTTCTGCTAGATTGATTCTTGCAAATAGTGATATTTAATTGATACGGATATCTTATCGTAATAACATCGTCAAAATTATATATATTTTTTTTAATGTTGTATTGTCATCGGACCACTATGTGAATACCAAATTTCATCCAAACCGCATAATGGGAAGTGTGTCAAAAACTCATTTTTCTATAGATGAGGGTGGGGGTAGGAGTGGTAGGATTTTTTTTTATTGTTGTATTTTCATCGGACCACTATGTGAATACCAAATTTCATCCAAATCGGATAATGGGAAGGGTGCCAAAAACGCATTTGGTGGTAGAGGTGGGAGGATATTTTTTTTAAATGTTGTATTGTCATCTGATCACTATGTGAATACGAAATTTCATCCAAATCGGATAATGGGAAGTGTGTCAAAAACATTTTTCAATGGAAGGGGGTGGGGGTAGGGGTGGGAGGATATTTTTTTCTTATTGTTGTATTATCATTGGACCACTATGTGTATACTAAATTTATCCAAATCGGATAACGGGAAGTGTGTCAAAAACACATTTTTCTATAAAAGGGGCGGGGGTAGGGGTGGGAGGATATTTTTTTCTTAGTGTTGTATTGTCATGGGACCACTACGTGTGTACCAAATTTCATCCAAATCGGATATTGGGAAGTGTGTCAAAAACGCTTCACAAGATTTGATAGATAGTTAGTTAGTTAGACAGAACATCTGAAGCTAAATATAAAAGCTTGTAAAAAATTGCTTAAAGGATTTTTTAAAGATGTTATTATATAAATAATATATTTTATTTTTCATCCACACATTTTATCAAAAAAAAAATTTTAGTCCGGCGCCGAGTTGGCCGGCGCCCAGTTGGCGGCGCCGAGTTGGCCCGGCGCCGAGTTGGCGGCGCCCAGTTGGCGGCGCCGAGTTGGCGGCGCCCAGTTGTCCCATTCCGATTTTAAATATGTTTGCATTATGCATCGTAAGGTACCGTAGGTCTTGCAATAATATAAGTATTCTATTAGACTGTTAGTAAGATATTATTAGGCCACTATTTTATACTTGTTGACACCTCTAATATGCATTTTATGTATCTTATGGAGTAAGGATTCAAATAAATAAATAAATAAATAAATAAATAAATAAATAAATAAATAAATAAATAAATAAATAAATAAATAAATAAATAAATAAATAAATAAATAAATAAATAAATAAATAAATAAATAAATAAATAAATAAATAAATAAATAAATAAATAAATAAATAAATAAATAAATAAATAAATAAATAAATAAATAAATAAATAAATAAATAAATAAATAAATAAATAAATAAATAAATAAATAAATAAATAAATAAATAAATAAATAAATAAATAAATAAATAAATAAATAAATAAATAAATAAATAAATAAATAAATAAATAAATAAATAAATAAATAAATAAATAAATAAATAAATAAATAAATAAATAAATAAATACATAAATAAATAAATAAATAAATAAATAAATAAATAAATAAATAAATAAATAAATAAATAAATAAATAAATAAATAAATAAATAAATAAATAAATAAATAAATAAATAAATAAATAAATAAATAAATAAATAAATAAATAAATAAATAAATAAATAAATAAATAAATAAATAAATAAATAAATAAATAAATAAATAAATAAATAAATAAATAAATAACTAAATAAATAAATAAACAATACATACTATATGGAAATAATATGCATATGTCTTTGAAAGCAACCAATCAGGTTTTTTTTGCTTAAAGACCCAAGGCCCTCATGTTTGCATCATGAATGAGCAGTTACCGTGGGTATTGGAATATTATGTATATGGTTTACAGCGCAATCTACTCTCCTGCCCCGTACCGACTGAACATTTCTAGGTCGGACCGTAGGGCAGCTTCCGCAATAGAGGTATTTTTGCATGGCACTTGACGGCTTCGGGATTATGAACTATCAAATCCTACGGGTACAAGAATAACTATCCAGATAGTTAACCTAGACTAACGTATTACAAACTAAGAAGAATATTATGCGTTGTCCTGTTTAGACTGAAAAACAGGGATTACTTAATTAGTTTAATTAGTTATTAGTATTTAACTTCCCTAACCAGGGCCGTATCTGAGGGGGGGTTTTGGGGGTTCAAACCCCCCCCACCCCGAAAATTAAATATGAATGTGTTTTTTAAGTTTAACCTTTTTTTCATATTCAATAAACCCACAATTTTTGAAATTCCACTGGCCTAACCCCCCCCAAAATTTTGGTCCAGATACGGCCCTGTCCCTAACTAACTAAGTTAAGTTTGGGAAGGTATTGCTTTCAAGAGAGAATTTAAGGGGGATTCACCGCGGGGAAATTTTTTAAAAATATTACCTTATGTTTCGTGTGTAGTTAGTTAACATATTTGTTAAAAAGTATTTAAAAAAACATTTCTTTTGCAAAAAAGTTTTTTTTTAATATTAATTTCTGAAAAAACTGCTTTTTGAAAAGGTATTATTAAAATACTCTGCCAATTTATGGGCACTTAAGCTCACACTAGATACTATATTTATAGTGTACGTGTGAGCTAATGGGGTGAATTCTTTACATTTCAAAAAATCTGACGAAATTTGGAAAAATGTGACATAATCTGGCGGTTAAGATTTCTCGTTTAAAAGGCATTTTTAAACTTAAAAACTTACCTACAAGGCAATTTCCCACTTTTTGTTGGATGCAGCATCACGATATAATTATTTTTTTTTTAGCAAAAATACGTTAGTCGTTAGAAATTTTTAATTTAAAAATTGGAAATAAATTCACACCGTCACTAGAAATTGACATTTCAAATATCGCCAAATTTTTTCAGATTTGTAATTTCTATTCGTTTTCTTTATTAGGTCAGCTAAGTTTACATTCCTTCTTTGTTTTTCACGGCAAAATTAACAAAGAGGCACTAAGTTCATGTCGTGGAAGGTGCGTGAAAGGCTCGCTACAGAATTTGCTCCACGCGGTTGCCACCGTTATATTTTTATCGGGTTTTTATGGAAAAGTCTAATAATGTCAAATATTGTCCCTAGAATTAGCCAGATATTCTGACTGAAATGGGACTTGGTCAGATTTTGTAAGTGGTGATTATTTTTGTACTTTTGCTATCAAACGACCAATTTTCGTCTAAAAGACGTTATTGCTGGGTTTAAACATATAAAAATAAAAATAAAAGTTATTTAATTTTAATCTGGAACTGGATGTGCGCATGTGCGACATCGCGTCACGTGACATTTGTTGTTGTTTTGATAGAGTATTTTTTGTTTTTTCGTACCATTTTAAGAAATACACCTTTTAAAAGCGAATCCCCATCCATCGTCATAAATAAATCATCCAAGATCATCAAATAAAAATGGCCTAACAGTCCAATGAAAAAAACGGAAGTATTAAGACCGGACATTATCAAAAACGTCATTCATCAAAACAAGACAACAGCAAAATTGAAGTTTAGTATATCGTCTTTTATCAAAACCGGACAAAATCAAAAAGGACAAAATCATAAAAAGGGGTCTCCTATCTTTTCATGTATACTGGTTCCGTCTATCTTCTTCTCATACAAATCGGTCTCATGAAAGTTTGGCGGCAAATTGGTGTTAACCGAATCGAACCGACCCTGTTGGTCAATTAATTGCAATTGAATCCTAACCTAGGGTCCAACACCTGGCCTTTTTTAAAGATGGCCCTTGCTTAATGAAAACTCCTTATGTGCTATAGCAATCCCTATGTAGAGACGGTGTTTTTATTAGGCATGGTAGTAAAAAAAATTGCAGTGAAGGACGCTTTAATTGCATAGTTATATCAGAACCGCTCTTCCACTGGCGTATATATGGGGGGAGCACCCCCCCCCCCCCGAAGCTAAGATTTTTTTAGATATTTTCGACATATTTCATGAATAAAAACATAAAATAGCATAAAATACGCCCTCATGGGGCCTCGGGCCCCCCCCAAAACTGCCTCGGGCCCACCCCGAAACGTTTTTCTATATACGCCACTGCGCTCTTCTTTAGGTAAACGTCGAAAGCTAGGCCCGAGCCCTTTTTATGTTTTTGTCCTTTTTAATTTTGTCCGGTTTTGATAATTTAAAAGACTATACAGAACTTCGATTTTGCTCTTGCCTTGTTTTGCAGAATGAAGTTTTTGATAATGTCCGGTTATTAATAATTCCGTTTTTAACATAGAACTGTTATAACTTTGTTTATTTATGATCTTTAGACGATTTTTTATTTGTTTTTCATGATAAACTACGAGGGCTATAAAAAGCCAGTGATTTAATACAAAAATACTTTCACACTGTTTTTTGCAAAAAAAAGTATTAAAAAATAATTTTAATTTTTTTTTGGCTGAATAAACAGCAAAATGTTTTTATTCTAATTTTTATTTTTGTCTGTATAAACCCAGTAGAAAATCATTAAAAAACAAGGAAATTAAGTATTATTTCATGATACAAAAAATAATTTTAAATATCTTATTAGGTTCTACTATCCGGTCCGGAAATGTCTTGAGAATTGACAATTGAGAACCTCCCCTGGACATGCTTAAAGAACATTATTTTTTTTTTCGTAATCAAATTTTACCAGTGGCGTATATAAGGGGGGGGGCGAGTCCCCCCGAAGCTAAGATTTTTTTAGATATTTTCATATATTTTATGAATACAATAATGAAATAGCATAAAATACGGCCTCATGAAGTCTCGGCCCCCCCCCCCCTGAAACTGTCTCTGCCCCCCCCCCCCCCCGAACAAGGGCGGATCCAGAGGTGCTTCTCGGGGGGGGGGGGCACTTTATGTGACATTCTCTGTTGGTAAAAAACGGAATATATTTTTTTAAGCAGCATTTTATTGAATTAGTCAGTGGTTGTAATTTCGATGATAATAACAATAGACACTTTCATGCGCCGCGCCGCAGTTAAAAATTTTGAATTTTTATTAGCAAAAACATTACTTTTTACTCATTTTTTGTATATTCAAAAAATTCTCGGGGGGGGAAAGTGCCCCTAGTGCCCCCCCCCCCCCCTGGATCCGCCACTGCCCCCGAAACTTTTTTCTATATACGCCACTGAATTTTACCAACATAATTAAAAATTAATAAACAAACTCTGCTACTTTCTCTTGGGAACAATCAATTGGCAACAGCGGCAGCATTTGGCCTTCGAATCTGTAACTAACAGTTGACAAATGTGCCGGGCCCAGATGCTTTAAAATCGAGGCTAAAGGAAGCCCTACACGAGTACAGACGTATCATTTCTAAGTTGAAGAACCTACAGACTGGGTGAATAATATTGTCATTGTCGAAAAGCGGTCTAGGACAACTGGGCGTCGAGCCAACTCGGCGGCGCCAACTGGGCGTCGGGCCAACACAGCGCTGGACTAAAAAAACTTTTTTCGATAAAATGTGCAGATGAAGAACAAAATAGATATATTATTTATACAAAAATATCTTTAAAAAATCCTTTACGCAATTTTCTTGAAATTTGGTTTTGTTAAGTAAAGTTAAATCCATTAAGTCGAGTGCTGAAATTTGGTAGGTGTAGTGTTTGGTAACCTGGTAACCTAGCAAACATGGATTACAAAAAAAGTACTTTTTAAGTACTGGCTTTCGCTGCACGCCATAACGGCAAAGTACTAAGTAGGAAGTACTTAATTTGTATTGATTTGGAACAACGGCCGGCATTCTTAAGCTTGACATTCTTCAGTGTACCTGTAAAATGTTGACTAGTGTTTGCCATCTAGCGGCCAGCAAACACGTTTTTTTGTAAATACTTTATTTTCACAGTAAAATATTTAGTTTTTTTGTACTAAAATAAAGTGCTTTAAAAGCAACCATTTAAAAATGCTTTTGAAATGTTTTTTCACTGTTATATTAATTTTGCAGCAAAACTTTTAAGCTTTTATTAAAAAATTAAATGTACTTTAAGAGTACCTTCTTCAAAATATTATTAAAATATTTTTTGTAAGTATTTTATTTTCACCGTAAAATATTTAGTTTTTTTGTACTAAAATAAAGTGCTCTAAAAGCAACTGCTAAAATATACTTTGAAAATGCTTTTTTGCCATTAACCCTGGCTGCACTTGGTATTTTTCATAAATAAACTATTACTTTTCGTTGTACTAAAAATAAAGTACATGTTGCATTTTTTGCACTTTTAAATAATATGCAAATTACACAATACAAAAATAATAAAAATAATGCACATCGTTGCCGATGCCAGCAGTATAAGTCAAGTACCAGCAGGTCAATGTTTGCTGGGAACACTTTAATTTAAGTTTTTTAATGGCGGATCCAAAATGGCGGATTTCTTTATTTTTAAACCGATTTGTCTCAAACTTAAAAGTTTGCAGTGCCTGAGATCACTTAAAACAGTTTTATCCTCAAATTTAAAAAATTCAAAATGGCGAATCCAAAATGGCGGATTTTCTTATTTACTGACCGATTTGTTTGAAACTTCAAATATTACATTGCTTGAAGTCATTTAACACATATTTTTACTCAAACTTAAAAAAATCAGAATGGCCGATCCAAAATGGCGTACTTTCTTATATATGAACCGATGTGTATCAAATATAGAAATTGGCGGTGTTTCAAGTAGCTGATTATAATTTTGGACCTAAACTTTAAAAAAATTCAAAATGACGAATCCAAAATAGCGGATTTTCTTATTTACCAACCAATTTGTCTCAAACTTCAAATATTACATTGCTTAAGGTCATTTAATACAATTATTTATTCAAACTTACAAAAATCAAAATGCCGAATCCAAAATGATGGGTTTTCTTGATTTGTCTCAAACTTGAAATATTACATTGCTTGAGGTCATTTAACAAAATTTTTTACTTAAACTTACTTATGAACCGATATCTATCAAATATGGAAATTGGTGTTTTAAGTCGCTGATTATGATTTTGACTTAAACTTATAAATAATTCAAAATGGCGAATTTCGATAATTGATACACATCGATTCATAAATTCATTCATTAAAGTTCACCATTTTGGATCGGCCATTTTAATTTTTTTAAGTTTGAGTAAAAAATTTTGTTAAATGACCTCAAGCAATGTAATATTTGAGGTTTGAGACAAATCGGTTAGTAAATAAGAAAATCCGCCATTTTGAATTTTTTATAAGTTTAGGTCAAAAATTATAATCAGCTTTTTGAAACACCGCCAATTTCTATATTTGATACACATCGGTTCATAAATAAGAAAGTCCGCCATTTCGGATCCGCCATTTTGATAAAATCGCTGATATTAAAAAATCACAGTAACAAATATTAGTGTGATTGGAAAATCACGATATCGCTCATCTCTAGAACTTAGACATAAGCTGCTACCAGTGCAAAATAAGCATGAAAATCAAAAGTTAAGTTGCTCAAAGTGCACAAAAAATTGACTTAAATCGTAGATCCGTAAATAATCGCGAAAATGAAAATATTGTGCGATAATAACTTACCGAATAATGATTCTTATACAACACCATCGATACGCGTTGTTGGCCAACTCTTAAGATTTTAGGATGAATTAGTTAATTTTAAGTTTGTTTTTATATTATATTATTATATTATTAACAAAGGAGGTGTACATAAAGTATATAGTGTATGTAATCTGATGTAATCCAAAGCAAAGATCTCTATATATCAATAACATATAATTCAATTCGCTCATTCTGCGTACAAGGCCACGTCGCGGGGTGGCGTTAATTCCTTCGGTCAATTTTTTATTCGCTTAGTTTAGACGGTTGCCGCTGGGTGGCGCTAGCAGAGACGGAACAGATAGGAATTACCAAGGCGTCTAAAATTTTTACAGGCATGATTAATTTTCTTATAAATAAAACTTTTTATGATTTTTTTTTAAAACTTTCGTTAAAACGCCTTTTAGCAAAAAAAATATAGCATTTATTAATAGCATAAAATTTTCTTTTCAATGATGTAAAACTAAAGGGTTTAATTTACAATAAATGGTACAGTGGCATGTATAAATGAAGATTATTTACAAAAATCGTAAAAAATAATTCTAAGTTTCGATGTAACTAATTATCTTTATCTATATGAAACATTAGAGACCTATTGCAATAGTGCCAGGCACAAATTGTGCCAGGCACTATATTGACACTTTTGCATTATAAGAACAGCTGTCTTCTTTCAAAATTAGGTCATTGTGTATTATAAGAGCCGGAATTATTAGTGACGCCACTATTAATGGAAAATAAACGACTGGATTTCTAAATTCGACTTTGGTATGTCAATTTTGAAAGATCAACTGTCAGTTTTTAATGCGAAACTGTCAATATAGTGCCCGGCACAATTTGTGCCTGGCTTTATTGCAATAGGTACACTGGTGCAGCGGCGGCTCGTGCCGCAGGCGAGGTGAAGCGCCACATTATAAACACCGGTACAAACGTTATTCTCTTTAAAACTCTTTGCGTCCTAGAACTATTGGCATGGTAAGACAGTTGAAAGAGAAAAACGACAATATAAATAAAACTTTTTGCCCATAAATATGTTTCTGATCTCTTTCAACTGAGGACGAGGACGCAATAAATTTTCTTCAGAGATAATACCTGTATAATAATATGTTTGTAATGTACCGCTTCACCTCGCCTGCGGCACGAGCCGCAGCTGCACTGGTGGTCGCAGTAGAAGGGCTGCAAGACCCACTCACATATGAATCATCAATTATCTTTACATAATTAATCTGTGCATTATTTAAAAAAAAAATATTTTCGAAAAGAGTACAAGAGTACTTAATTTTTAAGAAAATTAGTAGCAATTTTACGTCTTGAGAAAAACGGGTTTAGTTTTATACTTTTTTATTTTCTTATAATTTTAAAATAAAAGTGAAGGTTTTAATTTTTTGCTTTTTATTTCAAAATTATATATAACCTGATTTTCTCAAATCATAGAATTTCTACATGCGACAATCTTTTTAGCGACGGCAGAATATTTTTTTTGAAAATGAAGTTCTCTAGGCAAAAATAATTTCTGCCACTATTTAGAAAATAAAATTTTCTTCTTAGGAACTGCAGTATGTATTATAAATAATACTGATTCTTGGCGATTTTTACAAATTGTCTCCAGTTATGTTCGTCGTTATACCTAAAGGGGCGAAAGACCACCCAGGAAAAAGTGGCCAAAGAATAAAACTTATAAAAGATAACGCTTTCTTTCCAAAAATGTAACTTTCACAAAAATCGGGTTTTCTTTAGAAGACCACGCGGAAGATCATCGACCTATTTTTATGAAAGAAAATGTAATTTTCTATAAGCTTTATTCGTTATGAGTTTCTTACTTTGACCACTTTTGTCCCCCTCTCCACCCTAGATGTAGGCTGTAGTTGACAATGTGGCAAACAAGTAAAACATTAAACTACATTACAATGGCAACAAAAATATATCTATCTGTCAGGAAATCCCATATAGGGGGAAGGTATAACCTATGACGACCTTCGGTCTAATCATTTAAAAGAAATTTTTATTGTCTATCACGTAGTATAATTAAAATTTATACACCGTTAGGAATAATTATAAATGATACATTGCTAAAAAAGAAATTTGGTCTTCCTAATAAAGTGTAATATCAGTGTTTTCTTGCAGCACTTAGTTTTTATGACAATTGCAAAATTTCAAAATTAAAAAGATTGATTGAAAGAACTTTTTTGTTGAAAATTCAATGAAAATGTAAAAAATCAATAGATTTTTCGAGGATTTCTGTAAATCGCCCACATTGATGGATGCCACTGGCTCATTGAGAGTGAAATTGTCTCTATTTGATTATCAATTGTTGGAACACAAAGTTAATTTTCCTAATAAATTATTAAAAACATTTCAAAAAATTGTAAAAAACAAAAAATATTTGTAGTGATTTTTAAAAAAGTTCTTAGTTTACGGACGCGAATGAAGTATTACCCACAATCTGCACTGAGAGATATATGATTTAAATCAATATTTTGTTGTAAATTATATAATATAGTTTTTTTGCGCAAAAGGCTTACCCCTAGATGTACCGTAACAAGGCTTAGCTAATCCATCATTGTTGTTTTATGTGAGCAACAAGGACTTAATCGCGATTAAGTGACTAATCCAAGAAATGTACTTACGGTGCATCTAGGGTTTAGTGTCCAACAAAATTAGTTAAATTTAAAAATGTTAGTTGGTTTGTTTTGAATAAAATGTGCAAACAATCGTTTTGAAGATGTTGAAGGGTTCGTATCTTTGTAACAGTATAGTACCTAGGTAGCTTCAATATATCTTGTTTGTTGAGTCTCTAAGGGCCGGTTTCTCAATAGAGGGTTAGCCCTGACCCGTGGGTTAAAAAAAGAGTTGGCTGACATATTTACCACATGCCAAAAAAATACAGCTATTAAAGATAATCCACGGGTCAGGGGTAATCCTCTATTGAGAAACCGGCCCCTAATGTTCTCTGCATATTTCGTCAAAAATAAGTTTTTTCTTGTCTTGGTTTTACATTTTAAAAATCTATATTTAAAAAAAATTTTTATTGTTATTATTATATCATTCAAATCAAACCTCTTGTCGTTGGTGGCCTTGTTTCGCAGGTGGACGGATTATCAATTATCATAATAGGGCGAATAGTGTTTATAATTTTAATAGATTATTATTTTTCAAGCAAATTAATGAGATTCACGCATGTCGCCGTAAGTTGTTTTGTCTTAAATCAGATTAAAATTATGCCAATGCCTTATTTGAATTCTACATTGCATTGTATCGTATTTATCCTTAGAAAATTGATGCAATGTTGTCAAGATTTAAGGTTAAAATCTGGCATGTCAAATTGTGTCAGATTTTTTCAAATTGTGAAGAATCGCCCCCAATATAACTAAAAACTGAAATATATTTTATTCAACTCTAGACTCAATTACCTGTCGTTTGATACTACACAAGCCATGTTATTACTTAAACTCAAATTTGTGAAATCTACCCCCACTTTAAGAACCTTTCGTTTGATATCACACACGCCATATTTTTACATAAACTTAATTTTTGAAATCTACCCCCACCCTTTTATTTGGCTTGTGTTTGGTGGATTCTGTTTATTTTTAAATGGGACCAGACAGACAGACAGACA
>OY755042.1:44754918-44987418 GCA_963576565.1 Aspidapion aeneum
CCGAAAATGGCGAAAAAACATTTATTAATAAAATTTTTTCGTATCTGGTCTAGTTAAGAAAATATGGACAAAAAAAAAATTTGAAAATACATACTTTTTTATATCTTGTTTAGTTTTCGAGATATGCAATAGAGTGTAAACACGTCATATAATCTAGAGATCACTAGCCAAACAAACTTGAAAAAAAATTTGTTGTATCTCTGCTGGTTGCTGAGATATTAAAGAATTTATTTTAACGGATTGAAAGGGGGGTGGAGGGGGTATGACCGAGAGAGGGGGAGGCCAAGATATATTTTCATAGTCCGGAGTCACCCAAGTTTTAAAAAATATACCTTGGCAACCATCATCATTTTAGTGCAGTCGAAATGCCCTACGCCGCTCTACTATTTATTGAGAAATAGTTTGAAAAGGCTCTCCGTTTTCGGTCTAGAAGCAAATCCTATTACTCTTTGGCAACAGACCATTTCACAGGGATGAAGAAAATCCTTCTCAAACCCCCCAAAAACCTGTTTTTTTCCCGTTTTATTCAATTTTATCAAAAACTAACCTATTAATCGAAAATTTCAAAGAACAGTTATTTGTGGAGAACAAAATTCCTTTACACCAATGTATTGATGGATAAGGTTAGAAGAAGAAAGTAGATCTTTAGAGACGTCCGTAAATTGGGAATATTTAGAAAAAAAACATGTTTATTATAGGTTTTATAAAATTTTCTCAAAAACTACACTTCTCGGGAAAAAAATGTGTAGTATACTTTATTGTAGACAATAAAATTTTCTTTTAAATGCAGGAATATAATATGGGGTTTACATCACATATAAATCTCCAGAATCGCACTTATATAAAAATAAAAAAAAAAAAACCAAAATAATCAATTTTTGTTACGTATTTTATGTATTTTTTTAAAGAATTAAGCTTCTTAGAAAAAAAATCACATTTTATGATACACCGTTGAAAAGGAAGTTTCATTATCCACTCTAAAGTAAATAACTTAGATTGTTGCAAAAATTGATTAGTTTGGTCTTCTTAAATAATTACTTTAAATTATACACCATTTGAAAGAAAATTTTATTGTCTATGACACATTTTTTAATAAAGAGTTTGGTTTTTAAGAAAATTGAATAAAACGTGTAAAAAACATATTTTTTTAATGATTTTTCAAATCACCCCCCATTTACGGACGTCGCTGGAGAGTTTGTTATAAGTCAAACCCCTACACCATTAAAAAAGGAATTTCACTGTCTACAATAATGTATACAACGTATTTTTTAATATTAAGCTTAGTTTCTGAAAAAATTAGATAAAACTTGTAAAAAAATGGTCTGTTTTTTTTAATCGATTTAATTTATGAATGCCCTTAAAGTTTGACTTATAAAACCTATCTGATCATGTTTCAAAGAAAATTTATTCGCTATAATAAAATATATCACATGTTTACCTGTAGAAATTAGGTAAACAAATCGAATAAATCTTGGGAAAACATGGGTATATTTCCTTTTTTAAATTACTTTAATTAACGAACGCCGCTGGAGAGTCTGCTACCAGTCTAACTTCATTGTATTATAGCTTGCGAAAGAGGGAATTTTAATAATAAAGTAAATTATAAATTTTTCTCTTAGAAGCTTACTTTTTATGAAAATTTTTAAAAACTTCAAACTTTCAGATTTTGGGGGACTGGGGGGTTTTTGGAGGTTTTTGCAGTCATTAAAAAAAACTAATATGATATTATTTTATACTTATATAAATTTATATTTTCAATGTACACCTGTCTCAATTTGGGCTTTACAGCGGCAATTTAAAATTTCGCCGCCATGTTAGACACCATCTTGAATACCGCAGCCCCTGTCAACATTTCGAGGTGGAAACAGTGATATTCGGATTCAGCGGGGTTGAAATAGGGGGAATGGTCATTTGCCAAAAGGTAATATAAAATGCTTCTAGAAAGTAGAGTGATTTCTTTACAGATACCGTGTATTCACGGCAAAAGCACAGACCGATCATCATCCGATGAAAATGAACCCTTTTCACTATTTTAATATGAAAAAACTAAGAGAAGACGCTTTAAGATTGCGCAAGATTGACGCAGAAAACAAGAGATTGTTGAAGAAAATCAATATTATAAATAGAACAGGTAATCTAACTTTTTACCTTATTTTGACGAACCATTTTAATTTTTGAGTCGGGGTTTTCCATAAGTTCGAAGCTGTTGCTGTTATAGTTTTTGCAAAGTCAGTTGAACAAAGGTTACAGCCGACCATCGGCATATCCTTTAAAGAAAGTGGCATGGGCGGCGGTAGATATACTCATGAAAATTATTTAGAAATAAAAATAGATAGTAAAACTTTCTATTCCTACACCTACAGAAACGACACTGATTTATTTTCTAACTCTGCATACTGCCGACTAAAGGGGTCCCGAAAAGCCCACCCAAAAGCAATTAAAAGCGCATCTCAAAAAAATCTGACAATCAGGTGCCGTCTATCTACCTGTGCTGGGTCGGTCAGAAAACAAATACTTTGTACTCGGACCGCAAAGAGCCGCGCCTTTTCTCTGTCGGTAGGGTTGAAATTATACCAGGAAGATTTTATATGAATTTGGATAACTTTTGAAGGGCAGATTGAAGCAAAATTTCATGAAATCGATAGAACCCCGTATTAGGAGCATTTCAGGTGACTTTGCAAAAACTATACCATTATGTATATGGCTGTTACCATTGAGTTGTATAAGGCCCTCATGTTACCCTAAAATAACGTCATATTTTGACTCACTCACCCACCGATTCGTGAACCGATTTTTGCCGTGGATTCGTTATCCATTCGGTAAACTACGTATAATGGTTGACGACTGTGACAGCTAAATATGACGCACGCCGTGCGGTAAAGTTACTTTTTATACGACTGTCTTGTAAAAGGGGGTTTTGCGCACGGAGAACACGATCTGAAAATGGCATTTTGCGCACGCTGTGTGTAAAACGTTTTGCACACGCTTATGTCATTTTTGCGCACGCCTATGTCATTTCTGCATACGGGTCTCCCGTCATTGTGATTTTTGTTGTTGTCACCCATCAATATAAGTTGGCTTAGTTCCGTAGCAACCGTCACTGCTCGTATGTTTTGTTGATTAGATACGTCAAAAAATTGTTGAATTTTTAAAGTTTTGTTGTAAGAATGTCTGAATTAAAAACAAGTTAAAATAAAATTTGATTTTTCTTTCTTTATTAGCAGTCGTATAAAAAATATTGTAAAAAACTCGTTTGAAAACCTCTTTGCACACTCCCTCGACTTGTAGACCTCGCCTTCGGCTCGGTCTACCAAACTGTCTCGATCGTGTGCAAAGAGTCGTTTTCAAACTTTGTTGTTTAAATAACTATTACCGCACGCGCACTACTTAGAAACCTTAGCAACGCATCAATATTTGTGTACATTTCAATTCCATCTCATTTGACTTGTTTATTTATAAATTTGCATTAAATTTTTTGAAAAAAAATGTATTCATAGATAAAATATTGTACCTAACACATGTGGAAAGTGTCTACCACCCTGACGGCTTGACCGAACTCCGCTCCGCGTCGCTCCGCCAACTGCCGTCGCGTGCGGTAAAATATTTGTTAAGTAAATAACTATTATACCTATGATAATAAGTTAAAGGTGAAAACTCAATTTTGTCTTTAATTTTAGGGGGAAATGTAGAAAGTTACAATCCCGTAGCGTACCTCAGAATTAATAAATGGGAAAGTATTAACTCGGATCTTAAAAAACTGGAAAAACTGAATAAGAAAATGTACGTCAACATTTCAAAAGTATCTTCATTTTACAATCATAATGTGTTTCACAAGGTAATTATATCTTAAGGTAATTCTACTTTTTCCAAAATTCCGCTCTAAAATAATATCTACAATTAAATCAAGGGAGTTCACCTATACAATTCATGTTTTGCTCAGGCAGGGTTGTCAACCGTCCCGTTTTTTACGGGACTGACAATAAAAGTCTCGTATTTTCATATAAAACCGCATAATAACAGGTGCAGAGAGTCGAATGAAAATCCTGATCTAATTAAGAGGGCTAAAAGCCAAGATAAATATTACTTTAAAAATTAAAGTTGTATTGTTTTTTTTAATATTTTAATTTTTTTCTGTAAATTCAACCTCCCCGTCCCCTCACCCAGAGGATGACTAAGTCAACCAAATAAAACTTGGATATAATATAGGGTGTAATTTAAATGATGCACCAAACTTTAAGAATCGTGGGGAAGGTAAAAAAAAGACAAAAAGTCAAAAGTTTTTGTTTTTAAGTTATAGCAGTTTGAAAAGTGGTCAAAACCTGATTCATTATGATTAAAAAATCTTCTATTTATTTATTTGGAAAATATATAGGCTAAGCTAAGGAGATAGAGTGAGGCTTTATAACATTTGCAATAGGTGTGAATTTGTCAATTTTTTAAGAATTAATTGTTTTAATAAACTACAAAATTTATTTTAAAAAATTAGATTTTTTGTATATATCTAAAGGCCTCTTGTTAAAACGAGGAAATGGTAATATTAGCACCATATTTAATAATCAGCAAAAAAACAGATTTTTGATAATAATTTAGAGTCTTTTTCTTAATTTTTAAATTAACACTCAATTATTTCATTTGTCTAATGTATCGAGTATAGGAAAACTTTAAAAAAATGGATCTATGACGGATCTGATACCTTCCTAGCCTATTATTATCTTAGAAACTAAAGATCCTACAAAGTTTTTTGTTATAACATAAATTATTGAGCAAAATGCAGTCTACTATAATCCGAAAACCGCATATTGATGGGATGTTCCATTAAAAAGTTAACAATTTTTTTACTCTTTAATTGTCAAAAAACTGTCATTATCAGTAATGGATATTGATCAAAATCTAATCAGCTCGTTAAAGTGTCGAACACTATTTTACCTGAAAATTTTATAAAAATCATTTTAGCAGTTTAGGAGCTACCGTGTTACCGACAGACACACACACACAGACGGACATTACGACGATATTGCTAAGACAGGTCAAAATTCACCCAAATAAACATTTTCGGCGTTCTCTGAAAAAAATTTTTTTCGTCGAAAATAATACCTTCTCTAACCATTGCTGCGCAGGCTAGGAAGACAAACAGTGTTTTAGAGGTTTCATGAAAAATGTAATAAGAATTTTTTTTCTATTAACCTTGCCTACCATCCCTGAAAGTTTGGTGCATCATTTGAATTACACCCTGTATAATAAAACTAATGCAACTTTTTGTATTTTATTGTGCAAGTGACGAACCCAGTATTGCACTAGTGCATGCACTGTTGAATTCTATTGAAACTGCACCGGAGCAATTTTTTGACAGCACCACAACAGTATCAGTGGACCATACGGTTTATAGAATAGACCGGTGTTCGGATCTTTTAAATATAATAATATGTCGAATTATCACGTCACTGGTGGTCCAGCTGATTTTCATAAACAAAAGTTAGATATGAACAACTAATATTTTTTGAATTTCTTGAAATCTAAGCAATTTTCCTACTATTTTTTAGTATATTCTTGTAAAATAATATTTTTCAGACATACCAGTCATTATTTTTTTTAGTCCGCTGCATTTCTCTTTACACAAAAATTAAAATTCGAAGAAAATAATGTGTTCGTTTCAGCTTCAAAAATCATCCGCTGACCTACATCTTTTTTATCCAATAGTCCTCGGTTCACCTTTAATACTAAACGATCACATTCAGTTTGGCTTGTAGTTTAAGTTTTGTGTAATAAAAAATAAAGCGGGCTAAAATAACCACAATATGTGTAGAAAATTACATTTTATAAGGATGTACTAGAAAACAGTAGGAAAATTGCCTTGGTTTTCAAAAAATTAAAAAAATATTAGTTGCTCCGTTGTTCATAGCAGATCTAACTTTTGTTTACAAAAATCAGCTGGACCACCAATGACGTGGTAAATTCGACATATATATATATATATATATATATATATATATATATATATATATATATATATATATATATTTATATATATATTTATATATATATTTATATATATATATATATATAAGATCCGAACACCGGTCAATTATATCCACCGTGAGTGGACCATGCATGCGTGGTGCACTAAGAGAATTCTATCCGTCCAGTATTGGAAAATTCAAAAGTCTAGTTTTTTATATTGCAAGCTGTTAATAATTTAATTTATTTACAATAGTGTTGGAAAGTTAATCTACTAAAAATCAAACACAGTGCCAAATATCCCCTTACTATGTTGGAGAAAACTTCCTTAGACAAAGAGATTAAGGCTCAACTGTCCATCAGCCACCTTTTGAAAGATTACACCCCTCGACCAGATATAAGACCCTATTGCTATCTTGATTTTAAGGTTAGGTTAGTTTTTAAATTTTTACACATAATCTAAAATAGCCGAAATTTTTTATAGGGTGAGTTTGGGTAAATGCATCCCCAAAATACAATAATTTGATTTTGGAGTGTCATAAATTCAACATAAAAAACTTTTTCAAATTTGCGGCATACGAAAACAAAGCTCAACTTATGGCTAATTAAAAAAGGGGGGTAATTACCCCATCCCCCCAGAACCCGAAAATATAAGTATAAAGGCGGCAACCTACTGAAATTTTTTTTTGTTAACTTGCTTTATTAGAATCCAGGAAATAAGTACACTGGGAAAAAAGCACTCAAGGTAGAAATCGCAATGTGACAAAAAGTGCACACGGAAAAAAGCGCACAGAGGAAAAACTCATCTGAAATAATAATAACTCCGGCAAATAAACAAAACAACACAGTGTACCAGAATGAAGTTAGGTTACAAAAAAAAGGTTCCAGAAACTAATTGCACATTTTGAACATGGACTCTTTGCTGACTTCTCGAAATTTTATCAATTTTTTGCCCTTTTTTCTAGTTAGTCTAGGCGCTGGCTCCTGTTACGTGTGACCTATGTACGCTCAGTTTGACTTCGGGTCTTTATTAAGCACCCATTGCAGTATAAAAAAAGTTTGGTCACGCCTTCTTTGAAAATGGCCGCCAAATTAAAAGATTTTTTGTTTAAGCGTATCTCCCTGCCCAGTGGTCCTATTTTATTTTTTTAAAGCTTATTTTACTCCTTTTTGAAAGGCAAACAAATGTTGTTATAACACATTTTTTGATAAATTACGTAGTTTTTAAGATATACCAAGATAATTAGTATTTCCGCTCGCAAAAGAGTAAAAATAATACCCATGCTCATTTTATTGTAGCGACAATATTATTGACATTTGTTTTTCTTTTTGATACACAGAAGGCTTTAAACCTTTCACAGAGAAGGATATTGACTATTTGTTTTTAAAGTTCATTGGATGGTACCCCTAAAGCCTGCCTTAAAGAGTGTGGTTTCTGAAACTGTTCACAATATTATAGAAAAAGTGAATTTGCAGCGAAACGATGCATCCTAGCAAAAAGCGATAAAATATTTTTTTATAGTACTTTTAATTTCGCTTCTTCTGATGTATCACTTAGTATCCTAGCTTTAATAGTTAGCTGTAGATGCAAGCTAAAATATACAATTTTGTAAAAATTCCATGTTTTCGCTCCAAAATCGATTTTTTTCTTAAAAATTGTAAAATATATCACAATGATCAGAAGAAGCGAAATTAAAAGTACTATAAAAAATTATTCCTAACGTTTTTCGCTAGGATCCATCGTTTCGCTGCAAATTCACTTTTTGTATAATCTTGTGAACAGTTTTAGAAACAACCGTCTTTAAGGTAGTCTTTAGGGGTACCATCCATCGAACTTTAAAAACATAAAGTCAATATCCTCTTCTGTGAAAGATTTAAAGCCTTCTATCTAACAAAAAAAACAAATGTCAATAATATTGTAGCTACAATAAAATGAGGATTGGAATTATTTTAATTCTTTTGCGAGCGGAAATACTAATAATCTTGGTATATCTCAAAAACTACTTGATTTATGAAAAAATTTGCAATAACAAAATTTATTTACCCTAAAAAAAGGAGTATAACAAGCCTTAAAAAGTTAAAATGGGATGACTGGGTAGGGAGATACGCTTAAACAAAAAAATCTATCAATTTGGCGGCCATTTTTAAAGATGGCGGCCAAATGACAATGAGTTCGACCACGTTACCCAACTTTTTTTTATACACCTATGGGTGCTTAACAATGCCCCGCAGTCAAATTGAGGGTACATATTAGGTCACACGTGAAAGGAGCCAGCGCCTAGACTAACTAGAAAACTGGCAAAAAATTGATAAACTTTCGAGAAGAGGATCAGCTAGGTTTTATATGAATATCGGTCTGAAGTCAGGAAAGCGTCCATATTCAAAATGTGCAATTAGTTTTTGGAACCATTTTTATGTAACCTATACTTTGTTCAGGCACACTGTGACAAAGTGGTCTCTACATCTGGATGGCACCGATTGCAAATATGGGGTTTGTTTGGCCCGTTGACCCCCATAATTTAGATTAAATTGCGAAAGTATTGCAATATTACACGTAGAAGTTGCGAAAGCACATTTTCAAAGCCAACAAATAAATTTATTCATTCAAAAAAATTTCGATATTTTTTAAACAGCAATTTGCAATGTTTCGCATTCTTTTTGCGCCTGCGCGAAAAATTCAAATGTTTTTATGTTTTAAGGACCCCGGATAAGTAGGTTTTATTAAATATACACTTTTTTATTTTATATGCCAGTGTAAATACTATGACGTTAGGGTAAGAAAAAATATTTTACTCTAAGCCTACGTCCTACCAATAATACTAGTCTAATGGCCCATTTTTAGGATAATTATGAACCTAGACGTGAATCATAAGAGGTTTTAAACAAAAAAAATTATTTGTAGTTACGAATATTCTTCAAGTTTTATTGATTGATAACTTTTTTTATGAATTTCAATATAAAAATTTCAAATATTTTCAAAATTCTAAAAAAAATTTAAAATTCTATATAAACGAGGTGTCCGATACCTTAGGAGCCATAGTGCAGCGGGTGCTAGAGGAGGTTATTTCTGATAAAAAAGTTTATATAACATGGAGGTCGATCAACTCATCTGTTTTTAAGATATCATTCATGGTTAAGTTAGAGGAGTAGGGGAAAAAGTTTTACAAAACAAAAAGAAAATCTAGCTAATTCTGGTCCAAAAATGCATTTTTCCTTACTTGATAAAATTACAATTTAAGGAGATATAGGCTGTTTTTTAAAAATGTCAATTAAATTTTATTAATTGTCTCGGTAGGGACCCATTTTTATTTACAAAAATATCAAGAAAAGCATTGGGTTTAATATGAAATAATAAAAAATTGTAAAAAAAATAGTTTTTAATGGAAAAAAATAACCACATATTTTTTTAAATATTTTTATCTCCACTTATTGCTCTTTTTCTAATACACGACTTATATAAAAGTTAATTTTGTGTGTAAAATTAAATTGATCAAGTAACCTGTAACAGTAATTACCATAAATCTAGACTTGATTTTTGCATACTTTTCTTTCTGGGCTTTACTGCGCCTGCGCTTTTTTCTGTGCGAAATTTTCCTTTTCGCTTTTTTTCTGTGCGTTTATTTACGGTCACCGTTTCACCATTACCCCCCGAGTCTTTTGTTCCAGACCCGCCGTTGATACTGGCCAAAGTTTTTTGTAAGAGAATACCAGTTAGTAAAGTGAAGTGCGCCTTTATCTACACCCCACTACCCGAACACATTTAAAAACGGTTAAAAATACTATTTTGCCAAAATGTCATAAAAATTATTTCTTGCGAATTACTTACCCCAATTCACTCTAATCAGGTACTTTCGATCCACTTTACATTATTTCCATGTGCGCTACTGCAGCAAAAACTAAACTTTGCCTATAAAGTCTTGTTCTTCTTAAGTCTAAAATGTATCCCTTGTTAAAATCGGATAAGAACTAAGCTTGTTACATTATATTAAGAAATTGTCGCTTGGATATGCTTTTGCAAATTTTCACCCGATTTCATAAATTTTAACCATTTTGAATAGTAAAAACTTTATAATTTTGATAAAAAGTACCACTTTTATCCCTTGTTATATTATAAACTATAATAGGGCGCAGAAAAAGAGGGCGTCCTAAACTAGAATGGCAACAGTCAATCCAAAGACCAATGAGTCAAAAAAATCTGACATAAGATGATTGTTAGAATCGAAGGAGGTGGAGAATAGGCGTCGGACAACGTAGAAAAACGTTCTAAACCGACATAGTAGTACTATATTATAAACTATTACTGGAAATTTATTTTATTTGTAGATAAGGAAAGAAGATAAATTTCTAGGCAGACTAATCATACAACTGTACCAAGACTTTGTTCCAGTGACTGTTCAAAACTTTCTGGAGCTCTGCAAAGGGGATCAAAAACTCACATACAGAGGCAATCTTGTGCATAGAATTATCAAGGGTAGTTTTTTGGAAATGGGAGATATTACACACAACAGTGGAAAAGGAGGATTTTCTGTCTATGGAGAATCGTTTCCAGGTACACATATAATTTTTATAAACTTTTCTCTATTTACTAACGTTTTGCAAGATAAGTCTGCACAACAGAGGTCTGTTTGCATAACACGTGACGATTCAGAGCATGCTATTGGCCAAAGCTCTTCTGTTAGAGCATTTTTTATCTGATCTTTTTCTAGGTTGGGACCAAAGAAATTTTGCAGTTAAAACGTTCATAATTTGTACAAAAACTAGAAAGATTTTTTTCTGTTTTAGAAGAAAGTCATGGCCTAAAGCACACAAGAGCAGGAGTTCTTTCAATGAAACGGATTGGGTGGGCTGAAAATAACTCACAATTTTGCATAACTTTTCGAAGAATAGACTCTTTGGACAATAAGAATGTGGTTTTCGGGCAAGTGGTTCTCGGGAATGAGGCAAGTGTTAAGTATAATAGATAGCGACAAGATTATCCCACTCCAATCCACCCCCCCCCCCCCTAGAATAAATATATGCATACTTTAAGGCACTAGTGGTTTTACTGCGGGAGGGCAAGAGGATAATTACATCCCCCCCCAGAGCCCGAAAAATATGTTACGTGTAAGGGCTGGTAACAATTAGAGATAAGTTTTTAAGGACTGAAAAATATTATATTTGTGTTGTTGCTTTGTCAAAATTCCGGAAATAAGTGCGCAGAAAAAAGCGCATAGGAAAAAAGTGCCTAAAGAAAAAGCATTCACGAAAAAAATCGCTTGCGGAAATTAGTGCATACGGAAAAAAGCGCACCGATTCTATATATTTGATATATACGTAATATTACGTAAATGATATTTGAGCAGACCTATCTATCCATGTATGTTTCGGTGCGTTACAATTTATTTCACATTTTGGGGGTGTACAGTCAAAAGGGCCCCGGATGCGTATTTACGTTTCCGTGCTGATTTCACGGCAGTGCTGTTTTGAAATAGACACGGAAATGTTGCAACATATTTGGTTACAAATGCGTGTTGATTTTAAGGCGCCGAGACTCGAACAAGGCACGGATTTGTATTGAATTACGCAGCGCAGGGGTTTACTTATTAGTGCACATTTGAAACTTAAATTAGATTCACGTTGTTTATTAGTTTGATTTTGATGAAAATTATGGAGCAGTTTAAAAGTATTTGTTAATGTTACTCAAGATTTTGAAATTTTTTGAAATTTGAAGAATACTCTTCCATTAACTATACCTGCCAAGTCATTGTCTTACACCGGCAACTACGAAGACAGATGTTGTTCTGTTATTAATAAATTTTAATGATTTAAATGATTTTCACTTGATTTCTAACCACATGAAAATAGATAGTTTCAAAAACCTAACCTAACGAAAGCTAATCAATCAAATCTAACCGAACCGAACCAAAACAAACTGAACCAATAATTTTTTTCAAAAAAAAAACTTTCCTGAGTTCCTACCCGGGATCCTAGAGGATGTGAATCCGAACCTAACCGATCCTAACTAAACCGAACCAAACCTAACCTAACCAAACTAACACTATTCACACCCTCTAGGATCCCGGGAAAGTTTTTTTTTTTAATTTTTGGTTCAGTTTGCTTTGGTTCGGTTCGGTTCGGTTTGGTTCATTCGGTTCATTTCGGTTCGGATTCACATCCTCTAGGATCCCGGGTAGGAAGTAAGGAAAGTTTTTTTTTTGAAAAAAATTATTGGTTCAGTTTGCTTTTGCTCGGTTCGGTTAGATTTGATTGATTAGCTTTCGTTATGTTAGCGTTTTAACCTGACAGTTGAATACGCTTTTGTAATAGTTTAATGAGCGATCTTCTCTTACAGATCCGTGCTCATTTCGAGATCAAAACTCTTAAAATCAACACGTATTTGAACCCAAATATATTGTAACATTTCCGTGTCTATTTCAAAACCGCGCCGACGTGAAATGAGCACGGAAACGTAAATACGCGCCCAGGATAAGTAGGGACTAAGGTTGCGATTAAATTAACAGGACACTTTTTTGAAGTGTAAACTTCTATAGGCGCGTTTAGCACTTTTTGTGGGTACTGAATTGAACTGAGGCGTCACCCTCGGCTATGTAACGCTCGTTCGGGTGAAGTCGGCTCGAGTCGACTAACTGTGAGAGGAACATTCAGCAGAGCAAAATTTATCAGAGTAATTTATACCCAAATATAATTATGTAAATATTATTACTTTGTATATTACTTTGTCAATATACAACGCAAAAAATCTGCATTGTGGTCTTAAGCACACAATTTTTTTTTATTTTGTGCTGCCGATGCCGGTGTAAATTTCACCTATAAATTACCTAATGGCCCATTAGTGCTCTTAGGATTATAATCAACCTTTTAAAAACATATTTTATTGTGTTACAAATGCTAAAAATTCTACGAATTTTTAAACAATTTCAAAGTCTTAAATATTTTGATAATTTTTTAAGTTTTTATTAATTTTGATATTTATAAAAAAAATTCTAAAAATTTCAAAATTTTTTCAAAACTCACATATTAAATTTTAAACTTTTATGAAATTTTCAGTACATACTACATTATATAAGTAACCTATAGTGTTAATTTTTTACAGGAACATTATAATTCTAAAGTTAGTTACGGCCCTGTATTCTGACAGTGTCACGAGGATTTTTTAGCAAGGAGCATGGTGCGGAAAAACTAATAGTTAAATATAACTGCTTATTTACAATGAATGAAAATGTAAATATGTTAGTGCAAGATATAAAGCAAATTAATTAATAATAAAAATTGTTAGAATTTTTTTTATTAATGATCGTCGAAAATAATAATTATTCATGACACTGCACACTGGCATCCTGCTGAACTTCCATGCGGAAAAATCGATTTTCTGCACTTGTTATAAGAATCGCTAGTTTGAATTTGTAACTTCCAAGTTTCTATTATTTGACAGGTGCTTCTAAACACAATACAAAACTACGGTCGAAAAATTGGAAAGCCTTTGGAGGAAATCGTTGTAGCGGATTGTGGAGAGTATGTTCCCAAGAGCAGACGCAGAAAATCAGTGTTCGATGATTGGACAAAATACGAACCGGTTATGTGCGATAATCCCCCTTTGAGGCACTATTATAAGGGTTGTAAATGTCCGTGATTATTAAAAATGGTTTAAAACATATTTAAAGTCTAAGTTTTTCTCAAGAAAGGGCAGAACTCAGTTGCGGCTCGTGAGGTGAGTAGTGCCACGTTGCCACTAACCTATTTTTCTACAAAAACACTTTTTTTTTTAATCTCTTTAAAGGGTTTTATTTTATTTTATGCATTCCTTTTTGATTTATAAATTATATGAAAATGGCAATCCTGTGTAGTTCAGTGGATCACACTCCGACTCGATGCGACGCGATTAATGGGCCACTGAAACCCAAAGCAGCGTAGAACACGCTGCCCAAAGAGTGTGTGCCACTTTTCCGTATGGGATTTTATCAGCAGCCTATATGAGCAACAGAAATAGGATCAATGTTGGACATTTTAGCGTTGTTTACATAGGAAAAATCAAAGAAATGTTGGGCCATTAGTCAATCCTATTACTCGCATTGTTTTTGTGCGTAGAGCATGGATGTTTTAATTTACAGCATGGGTTAGTTTCTTTTAAAAAAATTGAAATAGAAAGCCCAAACATAGAAGTAGTAGGTCTGTTTTTTAATGACTTGTGGGTAAATATTTGAGCGCAATACCCCGATTTTTTTTTACTGACTCCAAATTCTGGCACTACCATGTTATATTGACACACTGTGGCTGGGAAAACTAGAAGATTTTAAATAAAAAATCAACCTTCTTTAATATAAATTGAAGAAAAGCTTTCCTTTAATATCTTTTAAAGTTTTAAAAACATTTTTTTAATTTTAAGCATTATATATATAAACAAGTTAAGTTTTTTATCAAGCGGTTACGTCATCAATACGTTTTTTCACATATCAATATAATTGACATTTCCACACATGCATACACACAAAACAAATAAATCATAACAAAAACATTAAATGTAAAAAAAAGCCAAGTACGCGAAAATTGTATTCCGTAAAAAGAATCATAACAAAAACATTTCATGTAAAAAAAAGCCAAGTACGCGAAAATGGCATTCCGTAAAAAGGATTGAGATAAAAGTAAAGCCAAGTTTTCCAATACAAATTTCAAAATAAAAGGTTCTTACTAGTTTGGAAATATTTTTTTAAACTTTGCTATTACAGCCAAACTTTATGTTCAATTTAGCACTGTGCCTAAGAGTCATTTACTGCCGTAATAGCCAAGTTTAGAAAAATATTTCCAAACTAGTAAGAACCTTTCATTTTAAAATTTGTATTGGAGAACTTGGCTTTACTTTTATCTCAATTCTTTTTACGGAATGACATTTTCGCGCACTTGGCTTTTTTTACATAAAATGTTTTTGTTATGATTTCACTTCTTTTTTAAAGGAATTGGGTAATATTTAATTTTTAAAGCAGTAAAATATGCGGAATATTGTTTAAAACTTTTGCAATGCCTTAATTAAATTTTTGAGGTTTTTTAACTTTTTTCCATGGTTTTATCGTGGTTCCTATCAGCCTTCCAAAGCTCAGCTCTCTAGCGTTTCTGAAAGGGCACAATGTTACTTTTACATAACTTTACATGTATAGGGGAGGGAAATAAATTAAAAATGTCGTGATTTTAAATTTTGTCCTATAGTTTTATCATAGTTCCTGTCAGTCTTCCAATGCCAGCTCTCTAGCGTTTCTGGAAGTGGGTAATGTGACTTTTACATAACTTTACATTTATAGGGGAGGAGAGTAAATGAAAATATTGGACTTTTTAAAATTTTTCCCATGGTTTTATCATAATGTCTATCAGTATTCTAATGCTCAGCTCTCTAGCGTTTCTGGAAGTGGGTAATGTTAGTTTTATATAAATTTACATTTTTAGGAGAGGGAAGTAAATTAAAATATTGGTGTTTTTAAATTTTTTCATATAGTTTTATCATATTGTCTTTCAGTCTTAAAAAGTTCAGCTCTCTAGCGTTTCTGGAAGTGGGCAGTGTTTCTTTTACATAACTTTACATTTATAGGGGAGAAAAGTAAATTAAAATTTTGGGGTGTTTTAATTTTTTTCTACAACTTTATCATAGTTACTATCGGTCTTCCAAAGCTCAGCTCTCTAGCATGTCTGGAAGTGGGCAATGTTACTTTTACTTAAATTTACATTTATAGGGGAGGGAAGTAAATTAGAATTTTGGGGTGTTTTAATTTTTTCCTATAGTTTTATCATAGTTCCTATCAGTCTGCCAAAGCTCAACTCTGTAGCATTTCTGGAAGTGGGCAATGCTACTTTTACATAACTTTCCAGGGGTTTGGTCATAATTTCTATCACACTGCCAAATTTCAGCTTTGTAGCATGTCTGGAAGTACAGTAGAATATTGATGATCTATACATGAGTGAGTGAGTGAGTGGCAATTTCGACGTTTTTTGAAATTTCGTAACTACTTTACTACTTTATGGAATTCTATGAAACTTGGAGGGGTTGTTAACTCCATGGAGAAATACGACTGTGCAAAGTTTAAGATTCGTAGCTCATTCCGAAGTAGAGTTTTAGATAGGTCAAATATCGGCTGAAATGTTTCAAGAAAAGATGGTTACGGCGCGCGAACTTGGCGAGGTACTGCCGTGCCCTCAGATTAAGAAAACGAAGTTTTCTAATACAAATTTTAAAAGGGTTTGGAAATGTTTTTCTAAACTTTTTCTATTACATGTTTATGTTCATTTTAGCACTGTAGTTAAGTCAATTTACAGCCATAATAGTTTCTATCCTCTAGAACGACAAATTCTTAAACATAGCAACCCTATACGCACCCCCCTCATGTAGTAGCAGATTCTTTTTGGCATTATACAGGCTTTAAGCCTAAGGCTCAAGATCCCCAAAATAGCCTACCCACAGTTGATATTGTATTAAAGTGGCACCGCGTCATCAAAATGGTGGTGCGCGGGAAGGGCGTAGAGGGGTACAAACAGTGGCATGCACTTTATTTAATTCTTTTATTGATATTGATTCCCAACACGAGGCACTGCACTAATTAGTCATTAGTTTAATATTTTACTTGCTTCTTATTTATGTCTTCTTCTAAACTCTTTCATTAGAAAGGAACATATACAGGGTGTACCAGACCACACGTCCACCCCTTTTAAAACCTAGGGGAACAGTTTATTTAATGATCCAAAAAATTACTTGAGTACGCTCTTTTAATTAATGGTAGATGTTTTCAACTTTGGGTGTCGACCGGAAGTGGCCTATTTAGGCCTGCAGTCCGTTTTTCAAATAGGGATGGGCATATATTTAAAAAAATAATGACGTTTAAAAAAAAATTTCAAATAAAAGGTACGTATTTTCTTGCGTAGAATCCGAATCCGTTGCAAAATTATGCCCATCCCTATTCAAAAAACGGACTTTAGACCTGAATAGGCCACTTCCGGTCGGCGCCGGAATCTAAAAATACCACCAATTGAAAGAGCGTACTCAATATGGCTACAAGCATTTTTTAGATCATTGACAAAATCCATGCCATAGGTTTTAAAAGGGGTGGACGGGTGGTAGGGGACACCCGGTATACTCTTATCTTACGAACATATTGATTTACCTAAGGACACTCATCGTAAAGGCAAGCTTTATAGGAAGCGACGCTAACGTCAGGCTTTCTATTTTATGGTTATTATTTTTGACATGTTTTCCTCGGTTTCGCATTGGCGGTTCTGTTTTATTTTGAAGATGTTGTTTTACACAGTATGAAGGTACCTAAACTATATATATTTATGTAATAAGAATTAAAAATGTATGCTGCAAACTATCTCGAAACTGTATCAATATTAAATAGATCTTTAGACTGTGTTAAAACCACATTTTTAAAATAACAACGAACCGCCAATGCGAAACCGAGGAAAACATGTCAAAAATTATAACCAAAAAATAGAAAATCAGAGTTAGGCTTCGCCACCTGTAAAACTTGCTTGACGATGAGTGACCTTAGATTTACCCGGGCTTTGACGTTTTCTGTTCGTTGTTGTTTTGACTGTTTTATGTCAAAAAAATTACGACCGAGCTTTTTATAAAATAAAAAACGATATCAATATTTGCGGACAGTTTAATATAAATTTGAATTCTCTTTTATGTTTCGGATCTTTATTTATTAGGTAGGTACCTAATTCATCTGTCCCTTTGAAGGTCTCAGCGTTGTATTACTGGCCTATTACCCTATATACGGGTAGCGCCAATAAACTAGAGAGAGAGAGAGAGAGAGAGAGAGAGAGAGAGAGAGAGAGAGAGAGAGAGAGAGAGAGAGAGAGAGAGAGAGAGAGAGAGAGAGAGCGTTTTATTATACACATATAATGCGGCACACTACAGTTTTTGCCTCAAAATTTGGTTTTCCATAGCTATGATGCGGTGCCACTTTTATGCATTCTCAACTATTTGCATCTCGCGTCTCTATTCGCTATACATAGTTTATTAAATTCAAAATATTTTTGTCGATCCCACTGCCTGTGTGTTTAATTCAAAATTGAGTTCTTCGGGACACCCAAGAGCAACTACAAGGTTTTCTAAACCTGACGACCCTGCTTTTTCAGTAATAACAGTGAAGCCCTCATTACTCAACTCGTTCTTGCTGATGCTTGCCACAGGAAGTCACTTTTATGCTTGATGAGACACTTTTGCAAAAAGTTGCTCAATTTAGTCTCTGATTTATTTATGCTCTGGAAACCGTTCAAGAAATACGAATCCGAATTAAGTTTTTGGCAAAGGCTCATTTTTCCAGTGTAATGAGACTGCACCTACATCAAAATTGTTTAAAAAAAAACTTTATTTAAATTATAAGCAAAAAACATCATTGATTGACGTTTTAAAAGTGATTTTTGGAGCGTTGCCAGAGATTTTGCAACTTATGTTAGGAATAAGATAAGTGGAACATTAGAAAGTTAATTTATAACTTAAGTCGAGTTGCTACTTAAGTTTTATACCTTAAGTCGAGTTACTACTTAAGTTAAAACTTAATATAAGCCGAAATAAGTGGCCCTACGTCTCTTGAGGTGCCGATGAGAGAACCCCCCTACTTTAAACAACTAATTGGATTAGATTATGGATTTAAATTACCTAGTCTACTTTCCATAATATTTTGATGATAAGCAGTGGCGTAAATAGAAAAAAGTTTCGGGGAGGCCCAACACTGTTTAGGGGGAGGCCCGAGACTCCATGAGGCCGTATTTTCTTCTATTTTATGTTTGTATTCATGAAATATGTGGAATATATCTAAAAAAGTCTTAGATTCGGGGGGGGGGGGGGGGCACTGATCATAAGTGAATTTTACTTGATTCAACAAATTATGTGGCAAATAAATGATTTGCTCGGCTGACGGAGGTCAATTTTTCTCTGTGTATGCCAAAACGTGCCGAATTTATCTTTATTATATAGTGAGTATTAAGCAATGGTAATAAGCAAGAAAAAAATAAAAACAATAATTACTTTAAAAAATATGAATATTGCAATTTTTTTTCGTTGTTATTTATGGCTATTTTTGCGGTTAATAACAATATAGTCCAGGCAAAAAATCGGAAAAAGTTCTCCGTTTTCGGTATAGAAGCATTTTATATTCCTTTTTTTGCAAATGGTCATTTACTCCCCCCCCTTAAAAAAACAAAAATTAAAATGTATTTTGTTTAACTCCAGACTTAATTACCTTTCGTTTGATATCACACACGCCATATCCCGTAAACTCTAATTTTTGAAATCTAGCCCCACCCTTTTTTTTTCAAACTAAAATTTATTTTGTTTAACTCCGCACTCAATTACCTTTCGTTTGATATCACACACGCCATATTTTCTTGTGTTTCGGTGAATTTTGTTCATTTTTAAATGGGACCATCTCGACCCAGGACCCAGCCTAGGTACCAAATTTCATTGAAATCGGGCAAGCGGTTTTTGAGTTATCGCGTTGGTCGTTACAGACAGACAGACAGACAGACAGACAGACAGACAGACAGACAGACAGACAGACAGACAGACAGACAGACAGACAGACAGACAGACAGACAGACAGACAGACAGACAGACAGACAGACAGACAGACAGACAGACAGACAGACAGACAGACAGACAGACAGACAGACAGACAGACAGACAGACAGACAGACAGACAGACAGACAGACAGACAGACAGACAGACAGACAGACAGACAGACAGACAGACAGACAGACAGACAGACAGACAGACAGACAGACAGACAGACAGACAGACAGACAGACAGACAGACAGACAGACAGACAGACAGACAGACAGACAGACAGACAGACAGACAGACAGACAGACAGACAGACAGACAGACAGACAGACAGACAGACAGACAGACAGACAGACAGACAGACAGACAGACAGACAGACAGACAGACAGACAGACAGACAGACAGACAGACAGACAGACAGACAGACAGACAGACAGACAGACAGACAGACAGACAGACAGACAGACAGACAGACAGACAGACAGACAGACAGACAGACAGACAGACAGACAGACAGACAGACAGACAGACAGACAGACAGACAGACAGACAGACAGACAGACAGACAGACAGACAGACAGACAGACAGACAGACAGACAGACAGACAGACAGACAGACAGACAGACAGACAGACAGACAGACAGACAGACAGACAGACAGACAGACAGACAGACAGACAGACAGACAGACAGACAGACAGACAGACAGACAGACAGACAGACAGACAGACAGACAGACAGACAGACAGACAGACAGACAGACAGACAGACAGACAGACAGACAGACAGACAGACAGACAGACAGACAGACAGACAGACAGACAGACAGACAGACAGACAGACAGACAGACAGACAGACAGACAGACAGACAGACAGACAGACAGACAGACAGACAGACAGACAGACAGACAGACAGACAGACAGACAGACAGACAGACAGACAGACAGACAGACAGACAGACAGACAGACAGACAGACAGACAGACAGACAGACAGACAGACAGACAGACAGACAGACAGACAGACAGACAGACAGACAGACAGACAGACAGACAGACAGACAGACAGACAGACAGACAGACAGACAGACAGACAGACAGACAGACAGACAGACAGACAGACAGACAGACAGACAGACAGACAGACAGACAGACAGACAGACAGACAGACAGACAGACAGACAGACAGACAGACAGACAGACAGACAGACAGACAGACAGACAGACAGACAGACAGACAGACAGACAGACAGACAGACAGACAGACAGACAGACAGACAGACAGACAGACAGACAGACAGACAGACAGACAGACAGACAGACAGACAGACAGACAGACAGACAGACAGACAGACAGACAGACAGACAGACAGACAGACAGACAGACAGACAGACAGACAGACAGACAGACAGACAGACAGACAGACAGACAGACAGACAGACAGACAGACAGACAGACAGACAGACAGACAGACAGACAGACAGACAGACAGACAGACAGACAGACAGACAGACAGACAGACAGACAGACAGACAGACAGACAGACAGACAGACAGACAGACAGACAGACAGACAGACAGACAGACAGACAGACAGACAGACAGACAGACAGACAGACAGACAGACAGACAGACAGACAGACAGACAGACAGACAGACAGACAGACAGACAGACAGACAGACAGACAGACAGACAGACAGACAGACAGACAGACAGACAGACAGACAGACAGACAGACAGACAGACAGACAGACAGACAGACAGACAGACAGACAGACAGACAGACAGACAGACAGACAGACAGACAGACAGACAGACAGACAGACAGACAGACAGACAGACAGACAGAACTTTTCCTCCAAGAACCGTCAAATTCCCTTTCGAGATCGTGTAAATTTAATAACATATAGTAACATTTAATCTTTTTATAATTTATATAAGTTGTAGCCTTAGTTGGTAGCTTACAACATTTAAGCCTTGGCCACTTGAGGTGACAGTACCACTGACATAATAGGCCCCTGTTATACTAACAACACTTTAGAAGAATGATTAAGTTCCAATAAATAAAAATACTCTGCCAATATATGGGCCCCTAAGCTCACACTAGGTACTATAGTGAACTAATATATGTGAACTAATATAACTAAGAAATGAAATATATTTTATTCAACTCCAGACAAAATTACCTTTTGTTTGATACCACACAAGCGATATTTTGACTTAAACTCAAATTTTTGAAATATACCCTACCCTTAAAAAAACAGAAACTAAAAGGTATTTTGTTTAACTCCAGACTCATTTACCTTTCGTTTGATATCACACACGCTATATTTTTACCTAAACTCTAATTTTTCAAATCTACCCCCACCCTTTTTTTTAACTAAAATGTATTTTCTTTAACTCCAGACTCAATTTCCTTTCGTTTATATCACACACGCCATATTTTCACATGAACTCTAATTTTTTAAGTATACCCCCACCTTTTTATTTGGCTTGTGTTTGGTGGATTTTGTTCATTTTTAAATGGGACCATCTCGACCCAAGACCCAGCGTAGGTACCAAATTTCATTGAAATCAGACAGACAGACAGACAGACAGACAGACAGACAGACAGACAGACAGACAGACAGACAGACAGACAGACAGACAGACAGACAGACAGACAGACAGACAGACAGACAGACAGACAGACAGACAGACAGACAGACAGACAGACAGACAGACAGGCAGGCAGGCAGGCAGGCAGGCAGGCAGGCAGGCAGGCAGGCAGGCAGGCAGGCAGGCAGACAGACAGACAGACAGACAGACAGACAGACAGACAGACAGACAGACAGACAGACAGACAGACAGACAGACAGACAGACAGACAGACAGACAGACAGACAGACAGACAGACAGACAGACAGTTAACCTAAAAGTTAAGAAGTGTAAATATTTAAATAGAAAAGTTTAATAGTAGTAAAAAGTCGATATTCAACTAATAAATATAAGAAGTGAAAGTGTGAAGCTACAAGAAGAAAATTGAAAAGGTATGTAAGATTATCCCACATTAGTTATACATTTGAGAAAAACGTTTATAGCATACTTTTCCTCCAAGAACCGTCAAATTCCCTTTCGAGATCGTGTAAATTTAATAACATATAGTAACATTTAATCTTTTTATAATTTATATAAGTTGTAGCCTAAGTTGGTAGCTTACAACATTTAAGCCTTGGCCACTTGAGGTGACAGTACCACTGACATAATAGGCCCCTGTTATACTAACAACACTTTAGAAGAATGATTAAGTTCCAATAAATAAAAATACTCTGCCAATATATGGGCCCCTAAGCTCACACTAGGTACTATAGTTATAGTGTATGTACATGTGAGCTAATATAACTAAGAAATGAAATATATTTTATTCAACTCCAGACAAAATTACCTTTTGTTTGATACCACACAAGCGATATTTTGACTTAAACTCAAATTTTTGAAATATACCCCACCCTTAAAAAAACAGAAACTAAAAGGTATTTTGTTTAACTCCAGACTCATTTACCTTTCGTTTGATATCACACACGCTATATTTTTACCTAAACTCTAATTTTTCAAATCTACCCCCACCCTTTTTTTTAACTAAAATGTATTTTCTTTAACTCCAGACTCAATTACCTTTCGTTTATATCACACACGCCATATTTTCACATGAACTCTAATTTTTTAAGTATACCCCCACCTTTTTATTTTGCTTGTGTTTGGTGGATTTTGTTCATTTTTAAATGGGACCATCTCGACCCAAGACCCAGCGTAGGTACCAAATTTCATTGAAATCAGACAGACAGACAGACAGACAGACAGACAGACAGACAGACAGACAGACAGACAGACAGGCAGGCAGGCAGGCAGGCAGGCAGGCAGCTCACACTACTATAGTATAGTATATGTGTGAGCTAAAATATATTCAGTCAAAACTCTGATTAATTCTCTGCCAAGTGCAGAATGTCCCAGTAAAATCGATGGTATAGTTCAAAAGTTATAATGAAAAAGAATTGTCCGGTTTTTTTGGCCCCCCATATAGGTATACCACGGATCACCTAACAAACAGATAAATAAGCCGGCTGGCCGTCTTTGATCTCGGAGAATTCAACGATGGCTGAGCATTGGGATTCAAACTCAGAGCCGGACTAAAATAAATTTATCATAAAATATAAAGGTTTCAGATTGTTGATGCGAAAAAATATTTTTACTGCCAGAAACAATAAAAACATTAAAATAGTTTTGTTCTGCTAAAAATGGGAGCTAAAATGAATTTTAGAGTCTCGGCCGCGTAAAAATATTATATCTTGTCCTCTGTAGGGAACTATGGAAATACTGTGTTCTATTGAATGAGAGATATGGGAAGCACAAAAAGAGGTCTTCTTCTTCGTTCAGAATACGTTAGCATGTTGTCGTTTCCAGCATACAGCCAAACACAAAAAGAAAAAAATTGATTGCTTTTTTGTTGTATTGGGTTAACATTTATTAAGTTTCAAGAGAGATTGTAGAGTAATTTTTTAATTTACTGGAATCAGATATTATTTATTAGTTTTTTTGAAAAATTGATAGTTTGAGGAGATACAGGGTGACCAAATAATCTTTACAATTAGCACAAAATTGCTTCACGGTAAATTAATATTTTAAAATTTAGTAAAAACCAATATTCTAAAAAAATTGTTGTTTTATATGTATTCTTAAAAGTGTAAATGTATCATAATAAAAAATTATAACAAATTTGTGTCAAAAACTCTTGACCAAATGTTATATAATAGTGTATTATACAGGGTTTAATTTAAATGATGCATGAAACTTTAACGAGTTGTGGAAATGGTCAAAACAAAGATTTTTTTCGCATTACATTTAGACCTCTTTGTTTTTACAAGGTGTGCATTTTTTTTTCAATTTTTTGTTTGTTTATTAAAAATTATAACAGACCATTAAAATTTTGTGGAATTATACATTACCAAAACGGTAATAATTTCAAAATTATTCAAAAATATCTAAAAATATTGAAACCTATTACCCAAAAATCTGTTTTAAAAATGTTAATAAATTTAGTGCTAAAATGACTATTTTCTCTTTATATTAAGAGCCCTTTAGATGGGTAGGGGACAATTCGCCGCGGCCAATTCGCTGTGACCCAATTCGCCGCGGGGACAATTCACCGTGACATTTTTTGTTTTATGATGTTACCATTGGGAATTGTTTAAACAGTTGTATTTAGCGTGACTTCATATATATTTGTTTGATTATAACTTTTTTCAAACCTTTCCAACATTTTTTTTATTAGGAAAATAAATAAAATGGCGGATCGAAAATGGCGGATTTTTCCGTGGACGGATTTGTATCTAACTCGGACTGATGAGATTTTTAAGATCGCTGATCATTATTTTTAACTTAAATTTAAAAAAATCAAAATGGCGATACAACATGGCGGATTTTTCCATTTTTGAACCGATATGCATCAAATTCAGAACTTTGGGTGTTTCAGGTCGGTTCCCATTTTGATTTTTTTTTTAGTTTAAGTTAAAAATAATAATCATCGCCCTGAAAGATCCTAAAGTTTCTAGTTTAATGCATATCGGTTCATAAATGGCAAAAACCGCCATTCTACATTCGTCATTTTATTTATTTTTTCCAATTAAAAAATGCTGGATTGTATAGTTACCACCAAATAAATAGTTGGAAAGTTTGAAAACATTATTTTTATAAAAAAATATTATATGGAGTCAAGGTAAATAATCAATGGCGAATTGTTCCCGCGGCAATTCGATTGGCGGCGAAATGTCCCCGCGGCAAAACGAGCCGCGGCCAATCAGCCAGCCGCGGCGAATCGGCCGCGGTTAATCGGCTGCGGCGAATTGTTTGTCTAAGGATCAAAATACCAATCTACAAATTTCCCTTTTCTACAAACTGAGTTTATGCCGCTGTTTCATACAAAACACCAAAAACTTTCTAAACAAAGCATAGTTTATATCTTGTTTTTTAGGATCTAATGGCGGCGCATTTTTAAATTTGAGATAAATATAACAAATCCTGCAAAAGTATTTAAAAAAAAAGTCAAAATCAAAGGGGTTGCAGATCTATATGTCCTTAAGAACTCTTTGCACTTAAATCATTTACAGATTCATCTCATAGGACATTTAATTATTGAACACCTTGTATAGGATATGACAAAAGTTTTAAAAAAATCGAAAGATAAAATAATGTATAAGTGTGCTTTATAGCATCCTGCGGAAATCGAAAATTACTTCGATTAAGAGTATACCGTCGCGTGGATTTACAGTCTCTTACGGCACAAACCGTTCCCATTGTTTAAAATCAAAAATAACATATATCAAATACAAAAATCACATCTACACACCACTAATGCTCAACACGTACTAAAAGTTTAAAAAATATTGAAATACAGAATGCGCCTCTGGAGTGGTTGACCCCAACATGGCAGGCTGCGTGAAAGATGCGCGTAGCACCCCCCACCACCTGAGTTCCCTATCTGTTTGTTAGGTGATCCGTGGGTATACTATGTGACAAAAAAACCCACCCACTTAATATGTTTATTTTTTTACCAAATTTTCTACACATGTTTATGGTATAAAAAATAACAATTGATTAAATTTTCACTAGTAATACCACTAGAGGGTAAATTATTTCCGGAAATTTTTTCGAGCTAATGAATATTTTGAAAATTATCGAGTCGAAGACGAGGGATAATTTTCTGAAAATATTCATTAGCGAGAAAAAATTTACGGATTTAATTTAACCTCGCGTGGTATTCGGTAAGAAAATTCCACACCAAATTGAATAAATTTCAAATTTATTTTTTGACCTACAACAATGTCAATTTTTTCCAGACACCAGCAAAACATAGTTTTGATTGACTTAATTATTTAGTTACTATGGCAACTAATGTTTTGTCATTCTACCTACCTAAATTAAAAACTAAAAGCTGATTTTTTATTTTTATGACTACAACAAGAATAGTTTCAATTTTTTTCATTAAATCGTTTTCATATACTTACGGACACTTCGCAGTTTCAGCACCAATTAAATTAATTTCTACTTATTGTAGTTTCATAAAAATATCAGTTTAGAATGTAATATATTTTATTCTCTTATTTTATATCAATTTTGGGTTACTAGAAGTGGTAGAAAATTATAATTTTATCAATTTTTACATAGGTTAAAGATAAATTTAGTGTGCATTGCAGTTTGGGCCGCAATGGCTTCTCAGCCTTTTAGCACGGATTACACAGTACATTATTTAATTTTGCGTAAGTTTTATCAATTTCTTATACGGGCTTTATATTATTAGTATATTATTCATAACCATGCAGCGCAAAAATGGTGAATAAAGTCATGTCCAATACCTACTACATAGATATTTAATTCATTCCATTCAAAGTCCAGCTTTTTCGTCTTTAACAAGAAACGAGGTAGAAAGGAGGTGTCCGAAGAATACAAAAAAAATCTTAAATATTTAATTGAAATGTATAAAAATTGAATAAATAAATTAAACCCTACTGGTAAAAACATTATCTTGTCATTAAGACGTCATAAAATTTCCGATTTAATTCGCTGTTGGGTACCCACGAGGAAAAAATTTCCACTAAAATTCGTGCGTTGATGGTGATGGTCAAAAAAACATATTTCGATAGGTTAAAAAATACTGGTGTGGAATTTTAATTCAAAAACGCATCCTATAGACTCCTAATCCAGTCATGTGTTACTTCTCCATTTAAACGAATACATTCAACAGTCCGCCTGAGCATGTCATCTCAAGCAACCTTTAGGGCATCGCGCAGCTGTTGGAGGGTTAGGAAGCATTTCCACCCTTCGACCCATCATGCTCGATGGGCGAAATGTCGGTCGAACGTGCAGACCATAGGAAAATATTGATGTTGGCCTCTCGCAGGAAGTGTAATGTAAACATTGCAGTATGAGGATGGGCGTTGTATTGTTGGAACGTGATATTGTTCAGCCCTCGAATGTACGGTATAGCAAATGGTGCCAGAACTTCATGAATGTACATTTGGGCATTCACATTGCCAGGGAGAAATACTGGAGGAGTTCTGCTACCTAGGCTGATACCACCCCAATCCATCAATCCTTCGGCTGTCTCAAGTTCCACGGTAAACTCCAAAAGTCGCCTTTCATGTCTTTGACGACTGACTGGTCTTCGGCCATCGTGACCTCACAGACAAAATCGATATTCGTCTGAAAACACAACTCTATTCCATTATTCATCCCAATTAGCCCGTGCGTTGAATCATTGCAACTTCAAAGCACGATGGCCATTGGTCAGAGGGAGTATTAATCTTGTGCGATAGGAAATAAGCCCGTAAAGACGAATACGGCGATATATGGAACGCATTGTGACTCTATGACACATCTCTTCCAGAAAAATGTTTCCTATCGATCTGGAGGTACTATGCCGATCCCTAAGGGCAAGCAATCTCAATCTCCTGTCTTCTCGATCTGTCATCATTCTAGGTCATCCACATCCTCTTCTGCGATGTTGCCTACCATCTTTTGACCAGCTTCTACAATATCAAATAATTGCTGCAATATTTCTTTGCATCCGTCTACCGATTTCACAAAAGCCAATTCCGGCCTCATGTAGCCCAATGATACCGCCCCTTTCAAAACTACTTAATTGTCGATAATACGGCCGTCGCGTCGTCGAACTCTTGATATTTTGAATCTTTAGTTTGCAACTGTTTCAATCGAATTATGTCAACAAACTAACTAAGAAAAGAGAATAAATGCAAACATTTTTTATAGTAGTATTCAACAAAAAACAAGATAAGGCTTCACCCTTTTTGCTGATTTTTTTTTAATAGTACAGAATTTGCTTAAAAAATATTAACTTCTACAGGGTGATGCGTTTTTTTTGTAACGCAGTATATAATAACCAATACAATCAATTTCCGTTACATATTTTATCTATTTTTCTAAAAACTAAGCTTCTTAGAAAAAAAAATTGACTCCTTATCTTATTATGTCCTACTGACCTTAGTTTTTAAGAAAAATTGATTTTTTTTGGTAATTTTAAGTGAGCTTAATTTATGGACGCCCCTGGAGAGTTAGCCTACTGTTACACTTTGTGATACAACGTTTAAAAGGAAATTTTATTATCTTCTGTAAAGTGAGTTTTTAAGAAAATTGGATAAAATTGGAACAAAATGGATTTGTTTGTTGATTTTTAAAAATTACTTTATTTTAAAGAAAACACTTAATCATAAAATAGCTTTGATCCTTTAAAATGTTTTTTTATTATCCGATGATAAAACATTTGAAAAACATATTATTTTTTAATTTTTTAAATGACCCCCATTTACGGACGTCGCTGGCAGGTTTGTTATAAGTCTAACCCCACCGATTAATTCACATTCACATTGTTGAAAAAAGAATTTCACTTGTCTACAATAAAGTGTAATATACATTGATATTACAAGTTTAGTTTCTGAGAAAATTAGATATAACTTGTAACAAAAATGGTTTATTTTGTGATTTTTGAATACTTATATAATTTACGGACGCTCCTGAAGTTTTCATTATGAAACTAATCCGACCTTAAACAACAAGTGAAATTAAAGAAAGAAAAATAAGAAAAAAGTTTTCGGCTTCGGCCGGGGATCGAACCCGGGATCTCTTGCTATCTAAGCAAACATTCTACCACTTGTTGTTTATAGTTTTAGGTCCTTGCATTATTTGCAATTTGGTATTTGATAATCCGACCTTGTTCTAAAGCATTTGAAAAAATAATTTATTGGCCAAAATAAAATATAACACATTTTTTTCAGTGGAGCTTAGTTAAAAAAAAATGAGTAAATTATGGAAAAACATTTTTTTCATAAAACTTTTTAAATTTCTTCTGGAGAGTTTGTAGTCTCTATTTTGCTTTTTGCTGTAAAGAAGACTAAGTTAAAATGTATTGAAAGAAATTGGGTTCTCCAAACTTTCCAGCTTATGTCCCAAACTGATTATTCCAGTAAGTTCCGAGGGCTAAAATTGTACGATACGTGCCCTGAGTAAGTAGTCGTGTCCCTGAATGCTGACACCATATACGTAATATTCCAATACTCCCTGTTATCTATTTACAGAGTGGTTGGCGTTTGATGCAAACATTCAGAAATAAAGGTACGAAAAATGCACAGATACCAAATTTACATAGATAGAGTTTTTGTCAACTGTACGCCGATGATTTGACGTAACGAATACAAGAATAAAATAATATTCATGCGTAAAAGTATAACCAGGCCATTTTATCTTAAGGACCGATAGACTTATACCCATTTATATTGCTATTTCAAATATGTTTGCATTCTGCATCGTAAGGTACCGTACGTATTGGAATAATACGTACTATATGGAAATAATGTGCATATGTCTTTGAAAGCAACCAATTAGGTCATTTTTGCTTAAAGACCCCAAGGCCCTCATGTTTGCATCATGAATGGGCAGTTACCGTGGGTATTGGAATATTATGTATATGGCTGATACTGGTTGGCCCGCGGCCTATGGGTCGAACACCCCTGCAAACATATTCTGTATTTTTTGCCCTGCTAACCTCTCCAGAGCCTTGATACAGGGTATGGAGGAAAACTAAAAGGAAAGCAATAACGTTACAGACGCATATTTGGGAAATTTTTATTATTTTGTAGGTTAGTTAATAAAAAATTTCTTTTCAATTTCAATACTATGGTAAAACCAGCAATTTAGTTTATTTATTCTGTAAAATTCCAAGATATTTAAGACAAGGTAGTTGACCCTTTTGAGAGTAAACGAAACCTAGTTTTCGCATTTGTTGCACATTAGAAAAATTATACGTTATTTTTTCAAGAAATGAAAATTGGATCTCTCAAAAGCGTGTTGATGTCTCCGTCATGTTTGAAAATAATAGACTCAGTTTTCAATAATTCACCGGTGTAAACTGATGTTATGAATTAAAAACAAATGTTCATTGATGGACGGTAAAAAAAGGTCAATGAATTCAATGTCTCTCTTTAAATTATTAGAAGCACCCTTTGACATCTTGACTGGGAAGTTAACAATGCCGTCGTAATGCGTAATGCGTCGATTATCTCGAAAAATATTAGCGCCGGCAAAAAAATGTACGAAAGCAAAATTCCATACATATGATAATTTTCATACTTGTTTACTTTCAACCCCAAGTAAACAAACTTAAGAAATCAATTTATTATCATATGATTGAGAAGGTAATATTTCCATTTAAAAAGTAACTTCAGCAAGTCGGAAAAGATCGGAGAAGACGAATAGGTAGGGCGGGGCCGACCCTCGCTTTGAAATTTACGACTCGCGGAGCGCAGCATACGCTAATTATCGACTTTGTACGATAACCGAACCGTACCAATGAACGTTGTACGATACTAGGTCTACCAGTGGCGTATATAGAAGAAAGTTTCGGGGGGTGGGGGCGAAACCTCATGAGGCAGTATTTTATGCTATTTGATTGTTTGTATTCATGAATGATGTGAAAAATATCTAAAAATATCTTAGCTTCAGGGAAGAATATACGCCACTGAGGTCTACGATAATAGCCTTTTGTACGATAATTTGCCTTTTTGTAAGTTTTTACTCCTGATTTGTCAAATAGCAAGAGTTTTTCAACGTCTTGAAAATATCCTGTCACGGCGAAGAATTCGTCTCTCACTGGCTGGAAAGAGACACCAATAATACGGATCTCGTTTTTACCAGTGGTAGACAAACGAATCGCCGCGCCGCGACTTAGTCGTAAGCCACCGTAGAGGGAATCGTAGCTTAGGGGGAAAAAACATTTTTTAGAAGCAAATTTACCTCGCAACAGAATTAATTTTAGATAATACAATATTTAATAAAATATTCTTATCAGTTATTTTAATTCATTCACCCTCAAATCTTCTGATTCGAATATCTTTGGATTGAATTTAAATCCTTGAGCTTTAATAATTTAATCGTTTTGATCCTAAAAATAATTTTATTTATTTTAAGTATCAACCTACAAAGAATAACTGCAATCCTATAGTAGAGTAAATTTGTAGGGTATTTCAATAAAAAGCTGCAAAAACGGGTATGTTTTTTATATTTGGCATGGTAGTAGCTAACATCAAAAGCTAAATTTTCAATCGAGGATCCCCTGATTTTCGGCATCGGAATCCAAGTTAATAAAAAAAAGGAATACCCTGTTTTAAGAGAAATTAAATAAATTTTGATAAATTTACTTTAAGTGGGACATCCTCAATTTAAAAATGTACAAAAAATTTACACCGGTCACTGCAAAAGAAAATGGCGGCTACAATATAAAAAAATCGTTTCTTCCATATTTTCTTTATTTTTTGTGCGATATTTATTTTTAAACGTGCTTAAAAAAATCGTTTCTTCCATATTTTCTTTATTTTTTGTGCGATATTTATTTTTAAACGTGCTTAAATGAAATGATAAGTTTCCCAGCCGACACAAAGATGGCGCTTAATTTGTTAAAAATAAAACGCCATCAACAACCTGTAGACCAAATTAAATTTTGACAAAAAATTTTTTTGGATTTTATCAGTAGTAAGCCAGATTTTGCAAAAATTTATAAAAATTACATGTACATTAATATTCCAAAAGCAAGGCCGGTAGCCAATTTTTTTTTGCCACAATAATAGCCATTTTTTTTGCATAGAATTAAGTAATATAGTCAGTTTTAAAAAATATTTTAAAATAAATTAATTAAAATAACTACAATAACTTTAAAAAAAATTGTGACAATTTTTTTTTTGTTTTTTTCTTTTTTAAATGACGCATATTATGTTTTTTTATTTAGCCAAAAAGTATATCTTAGTGCCAAAAACTGAGTAAAGTTTTTGCAAAGTCAGTTGAACAAAGTTTAAAGCCGACCATCGGCATATCCTTTAAAGAAAGTGACATGGGCGGCGGTAGATATACTCATTAAAATTATTTCATTTAATTATGGCGTAAACTAAACAAATAAAAATACATAATAATACTTTCTATTCCTACACCTACAGAAACGACACTGATTTATTTTCTTACTCTGCATACTGCCGACTAAAGGGGTCCCGAAAAGAACACCTGAAAGCAATTAAAAGCGCATCTGGGTCGGTCAGAAAACAAATACTTGGACCGCAAAGAGTCGCGCCTTTTCTCTGTCGGTAGGGTTGAAATTATACCAGGAAGATTTTATATGAATTTGGATAACTTTTGAAGGGCAGATTGAAGCAAAATTTCATGAAATAGATAGAACCCCGTATTAGGAGCATTTCAGGTGACTTTGCAAAAACTATACCAGCAGAACTGGATACGATGATCTTTTGAAGGAGACATTTCATTTAAAAATAAAGTGTTTTTGAGCGAAAGAAACAAATATCTTAGAAACTTCTTAATTTTTTTGTCTGTAAAATATTGTAGACATTTAGCATCCAAAGTGCTCTACTCTTACCAAGATTTGTTAAACTGACATTATTTTTGCAAAAATAAAAAACAAAAAACAAAAAATAAAAAAAATTACGGTTTTTAAATTTTTTCTCGAACATTTTGAGGTTATGTAAAAAATGAAATTTACAAAAGTTCAGACATTTTCATGGACTATGACTTTTCTGTATGTCACTTTTTTCTACGACGTCAAGTTTCGCCGGAAATCGCAATAATACGATTCCCTGCCCCTTTTTGCCCCCCCCAAACCTAACCCGCCCCTGCTCACGCATTTATTTTTTTTAACTTCGTTTTTCGCCGCTCTACAATTTCCAATGCTTTCAGTCCTCTTATTAATTTTCTTTTTTTTGCCCTAAAATATGGTAATTCACTGGCCTATCAGTTTGGGGCGGGCTGAATAGAGACCCGTACGTCAGTTGAGGTAATCGGAAACAGTTTTTTAAAATAGTTGTTGGTATTTTATAGTATTATTTGGAAATTCTAGTATAAGAGGGGGCGGCACTTCTTCACGAGCCGCCACTGGTAAGTATGCAATTTGAGTTTAGATGTTATTTTGTAAATCCATCAAATGAGAGTTATATTTTAATGATAAAAGGGTTTTGACATGCAATTTAAAATTTTTAAGGCACCTTTTGACCCCCTCTGTGTTTGAAGATTGCATTAGCAATACGTAGTTTTTCAAATTGTCGATTATCTCGGTTTATTGAACTGCACAATTACGTATTTTAAAATATAATTTATTAATTTTCGATTGCAAAATTAGATCATGTTCATTTTTATTTTCGGCGAGGTTAAGATCCTCTTAGAAACTCAAACATTTACTTAAGTAGGTAATACTTAATTTATTATAATAAATTTGCATTATCTCTGTAGTGATGTTAGTTTTTTCCTCAGACCCAAGGCTACCCTAGTTGATACTACACATTGTTTGGTAAAGTCGGCATCGACATTTCATTTTTTGTTTTTTTCAGTTTTGACCGATGAAGTCTTACAAGTCGATAACATCGATGCCTGCGGCTATTATCACCCCTTTCTAAGGACGAGCACGAAACTTTATTTATTTAGTCTTTGACCACACTTTATTGGATAAAAATATTGTCACTTTGTCTGATAAACTTCTTCGAATGGTTTTGTTTACGAAGGTCGGTAAAATGTTGAAGCTCGGGCTGAATGAAGCCTAATGAGGCAGAAACGCGTCCCCGAGCTACCTTTACCTCTGAGGTCTTGCTCGTAAAACTTTTTTGTAAAAACTTTTTACCTCGTGAACTTCCTTCAAATTTAAAAAATCCAGGGCTCAGGCTGTTTTCTGGGAGCAGATTATATCTGTCTCCGTCGCAACGTCAAAATTAGCCTCAAAACTAAGGCAACCCTGAACGAAGCTGCAAATTGACAGTTGGTCTCTCCTCAGTAAACACCATATTTGGTATTCCTTTTCAGATATCCACATCATCATTTCATCTCCTTCCATTTTATGGTTATGCTCGGGCTGAATGAAGCCTAATGAGGCAGAAACGCGTCCCCGAGCTACCTTTACCACTGAGGTCTTGCCCGTAAAACTTTTTTGTAAAAACTTTTTACCTCGTGAACTTCCTTCAAAAATAAATTTAAGTCTTTAGAACTAAAATGTTCCATGTCACAAATTAATAGGTTAGGTTACTTGATCACTTCATTTTTTTTGGTTAAAAAATTCTGAAACCTCCCTTAAACGGACGCGAACCTCTGACAACAGGGCGGAGTGCTCCACGACATGGGCATATGCCGCTATTTTCTATGTGCACTTTTTTCTGCAAGCAATTTTTTCCATGGGTGCTCTTTTCCTGTGCGTTATTTTTTTTGTGTTCCCTTTTTTCATTATGTTGATAAAGCAAGGCATGAAAAATATTATATTTATTAGCCTTTAACATTTATGTAGTACATATCAGCCTTTAAACCTTACATATTTTTTTGGGATCTGGCATCTGGTTCGGGGGGGGGGGGTTGATTACCCCCTTTGAGAACGTAACTGATTAGATTTTGAGATTAGAGTTAATGACAATTTGTTGATAGTAATTTTTTTTTAAAATGCTAACTTTTAACGGACCATCGCATTGCATCAATATGCGGTTTTCGGAATATAGTAGAACACATTTTTCTCAATAATTTGTCTTATAAACAATTACTTCATAGGACCTTTCGTTTCTGGGATATTTATAAAAAAAAACATTTTTTAAAGCCAATATAACGTGAAAGTTAACTTAAAGTGTGCTAATGGGATCTTTTGTACTTTTGATTTTCTTCATTTTCGATCTTTTGCTTTTCGATCTTTTGTATTTTCGATATTTTGCCTTTTCGATCTTTTGTTTTTCGATCTTTTGTATTCGATCTTTTGTCTTTCGATCTTTGTTCCGTAAACACTGTAATAGAGACAGACTGGCGGAGGATCTTAGGGCACAATTAAGGATCTCAACAAAAAGCAGTTGAAGGGATACCAACCGAGAAGAGCAAATGGTCGTATCGGATACCAAGCCGATGAAGAAGGAAAAAAAGGAGAAAAAAAAATTATGGCCTTTCTCCAAATCGAAAAAGTTTCGGTTTTGTGACAATAAGGTTTTTGCTTGATTGGTGGTATCTTTATAAATTATAAGAAAATTTAAGGTAAACGAACTGTATTTAGAATAGAAGTTAAAGGAAAAGCTTTCTTTAACCTTGATCTTGACTCAAATCGTAAAATCCGCAGTTAAAATAAACATTAAAACATAATGCATTCATGTAAAACAGTTGTAAAAGTTGTTAGATGCTTCTTGTAAAAGCGTAAGTGTATACAATAGTAAACATTTTCAACAAGGATGTAGTGGCGAGTAGGTAGGACATAGTAGTCTAAAATAATACGGTCTTTCCTCTCAATGCGTTGCCAAACTATTTGGATTATCGGGTTGGTGTATTACTTAGTATCTTGGTAACCTCTATTTTCTTTCCATTTTTTGGTTTTTTCAGTTATTTTTAGGCACGTGGGTAGCCTTTCGTTTTAAGGAGAACTCGAGGAGGGTACAACTTGTTTTTTTTACCAAAAATAAAAATAATTTTGGTTTTTGTATAGGGTCTTTGCTTTTGGATTTTGTATGTCTATTATTTGTGATTGCCGATAGCAAAGGTGTAAGTTTATCATTTGTAGGAAATAGCGACGTGTATGTCCGGCCAGAATAAAATGAGGCGCAAAAGCGATAGCTTCCATTAGCGCTATTTTTCTCTATCCAGTGGCGTGCCATAATTTTTAATTCATCATTATTAGGTTTTAATTTTATATTTTAATCTTCCTAAGCCTTTTTTTGCTGGAAAACTCCATAGCTTATTTTTCTCAAAAAGAAAAGTTTTTAAAACTTTTATACGTATTATATTATATGGGTAACTGATTTTCTAAAAATGGCAAAAATCCAAAGCCATTCGTTATATCTTTAAAATTGAAAATCCACCCAGTTTTATTAAAACCTTAAAAAAGAGTAAATGATACGCCACTGTTTCTTTTAGTTGGTCTACAATGTATATGAAACGTGCCTACTCATCCTGTTTGAGCCCAGCGATTACAATAGAAGCCCAAGAAGTGGGTGTGAATTGTAAACGGGCCGGATTCGTTTGAGCCAGCGGTAACAACAGAAGCGCAATAAAAAGGTGTGAGTTATCGTACCAGACGGGTACCGTTTTTCTTGTAATATTAAAATGTTGTTCATGGTAAATTTTCTAAAAATGAAGACCACCCAGTAAGACCAAAGTGCTGTAAAAAGAGGGAGATAGATTAAGTTGAGCCATGTCTCTTGCGCCTAATTTTAATCTAGCCGGACAATATTTGGATAGTCCTAAATTTGACAATATTGAAAAAATAATGCTACCTCAATATTTTTATAAATTTAGACATTTGCAATTGTCAAATATCTACCCATAAATGTTTAATTTTTTCAAATAATACCACACGCAAAATCTATTTTTTTATAGTTTCGCAGATACCTATTAGCAGAAAAATAATTAGTTTACTATTATGTACAGTGTGATTTACCATATTTTGAACCCCCGGTTATGGCCTTTATTGTTGATGATAGAGAAAAAGATTAAATGTAAAAATTTTGTAGTTTATCTCAAGCCTTTTAACCCATATGACAGATGTTAATCAAATATCATTCAATATGTCAAAATTTGATATCAACTTTCTTATATTAAATGGAACACCTTGTATATTATTCGATTTTTAAATCCATCCTTTCTTTATGATTTAAAAAATATGTAATCGTTAAATTAGGGCGTTTAAATTTGTCATATTCCCGGGGTAAAACCAAAATACGTTGATGGGTAAAACCAAATAAATATGAAGTGTATAGGATCTTGATAGGAAAATAATGCGTTATATCGCAGAAAATGTTTACCATTATACAATCCGAAAGAAAAAGAAGATTTAAAAATAAAATAATATGCAGACTGCTCCAAGTGGATGTCTGATTTTGAATTATAGAATGACATTTGACAACATCTCTCATATGGGTTGAAAGACTTTAAACTATAAGACATTTCTATTTAAACTTTTTTTCTATCATTAAGACCATTAATATCTAAGGCGGGGTTCAAAATACAGTGAATCAAATATTTTCGCCAAATATCTCTAAAACTAACTATTCAAGGCAGATTAAAAATGTTTTTTAGAATAGAACTTTTTTGACACACTCTGGATTAAAATTAAAGGATACGCGGTAATTTTTTTGTACGGTTCTTTATTTTGGAGATTATTTTTTTAATTCAATAAATTTTATAAAAAATGTTCTTTATTTATTATACTGATCAAATTTGCTGATCAAATTTGCTTGTTGAAAATATTTTGAAATATGGGTTAGGCGGGGTAGGGGCTATCCCAGACTTTCATGAAAGGAAAGGCGGTTAAAAACAAAACAAAACAGGAGTGTAATACACTAAAATGTGCCTACTTGTATTTGGAATTCTCTGGGTCGCCCTGGGTGTGATTTACCAATTTTTGAGATATAGTTAAAATGTTAAAATTAATTTTTTTGACACCTGTACTTAGATTTCTGTTATAAAATACATCTTCTGGTTAAAAAGGTGCCTCTCGTCTTTTATTTTTTAATATTTTTTTATTAAAAAACAATTTTATAATTGAAGACATGTCGTTGAAGATAAGGTCAAAATAGTTAAACTAAATTATTATGAATTATCTTCATTATCCTCATATATGTAGATAAAAAAATATTAATAAAATAAATTGTTTTTTTTTTAAATTATGGTAAAACAAGTAAAAATGTTTAATTTAAAAAAAGTTCATAAAAAATTCTTCATTAAAAATATTGCTTGATAATATTGGCAGTCAAGGCTTTTTGGTTTTAAAACAATTATTCGGTAGCGGCAGTTTTTACTTTAAAGGGCGAATTAATTTTTACCTTCCTAGCCCGCACAGCAATAGCTAGAGAAGGTATTGTTTTCGACGAAAAAAATTTTTTTTTACATAACGCCGAAAATGTGTTATTGGGGTGTATTTTGACCTTCCCTCTAGCAGTATCATCGTCTGTCTGTGTGTGAGTGCATGTAACTCTGTCCGATAGCTCCTAAACTGCACATGCGATTTTCATAAATTTTTTTGGTAAAATAGTATTTGATACTGTAACGAGCTGATTAGATTTTGGTCGAAATTCATTAATGCTAATGACAGTTTTTTGACAGTTAAAATGTTTAAAAAATGCGAACTTTTTAAGGGAGCGTCGCATCGATATACGGTTTTCGCAATATTGTAGCGCACATTTTTTTCAAAAATACTTACACCAGTGATGTACGCAGAAATAAATCCTGCGGGTCTTGAGCGCGGATCGACACGAAGAGATGAATCCTGTGGGGGGAGGGGGCTTAAGCCCAGATCGATATACTTTAATCTTGATTTTAGGGAAAAATTCATGTTTTAGGGGTCAATATTCAGTGAGTATAGTGGCGCTTTAGCCCCCTGCGTATGCCACTCCTTACACTAGTAGGTTAAAGCACATTTAAGTTAAATCGGTAATTTTTGATTACGTATTTTATTTGAGTCCTTAAAACGATAAATAATAAATAAATGGATCCATGACCGATCTGATACCTTCCTAGCTAGCCTATTAGCACACTTCAAATGAAGCCATTGTTATCCTTGAAAACAGTTTTTTGTAAATATCTCAGAAACTTAAACTCTAGCATTTTCTAAATTTTTTAATTGTCAAAATTAATTCAGCTTGTTACAGTGTCGAACACTATTTTACCAAATTTTTTTTATAAATACTGGTTCAGCGGTTTAGGAGCTATCGTGTTACGGACAGATATAATTTTTAAGATATTATAATTCAAATGTTAGTTTTAAGGATGATTTTGGATTTTATGGTTAAAAAAAGGCCACTCGACTTTTATATTTTAATTTTTTTTATTAAAAAAATGTTTTATAATAGAACCCATGTCGTTCAAGATAAAGGCAAAAAAGTTAAACTAAGTTATTATGAATTTTCTTCATTATTCATATAGTATGTAGATAAAAGAAAAATAATAATGAAATAAATTGTTTTTTTTTAATTATGGTAAAATAAGTAAAAATGTTTCATTAAAAAAATTCATAAAAAATATTGCTTAATAATAATGACAGTCGAGGCTTTTTGGTTTTAAAAAAATTATTCGGCAGCGGTAGTTTTTACTTTAAAGGGCGAATGAATTTTTTATTCTTCCTTTAGTTTTTCAGAATTATACCTAAATAAGCAAATCTTCTCTCAATTTTTGACCTCATTTTTTAAACAATGATTTTAGTTATTACAGTGAAACCTCTCCTTGCGGACACCTCTATTAAGCGGACACTCCCTTTAGGCGGACAAATTTTTTGGAACCAAGCTTTTCCCTATTTCTTTACATATAAAATTCACTCCAATAACCGGACACTCTAATAACCGGACGCGGACAATTTTTTTCGGTTAAAAAATTCTGAAACCCCCCTTAACCGGACGCGAACCGCTGCACGACATGCCATAAAAATTATGAAGTATGTTGGCAACAACGCACTCGGCAGCTGGAAAATTACCTCTTTCCTTTTTAATGCGGAGACTAAATACTTCTGTTATATTTACAACATATTTTATTCGACGGGACTGCTGTGTTTTGATTTTAATTGTTCAATTGGGTAGTAATAGATCTCTTTGAAATGGTGCCTAGTAAAATACTTCTTAATTTACGTGAAAAAATGGAAGCTGTTAACGTTTCGGAGAAGGAACATGTATCAGCACGAAAGATCGCTGAAAAATTTAATATCGGAAAAACTCAAGCAGCGAAAATTGTTAATAATTATATATATAAAAATTTCGCAGTTCCCTCTCATAAGCGGACACCTCCAATAAGCGGACAAAATCGACGGAACCATGAGTGTCCGCTTATAGGAGGTTTCACTGTATTAGAATACTTACACCAGTGATGTACGCAAAAGTAAATGCTGGGGGGGCTTGAGTGCGGATCGATACGCAGAGATGAAACCTGTGGGGGGAGGGGGCTTAAGCCCAGATCGACATACTTTATTCCTGATTTTAGAGGAAAATTCATGTTTTAGGGGTCAATATTCAGTGAGTCTTGGGGGGCTTTAGCCCCCCTGTGTATGCTACTGCTTACACTAGTAGGTTAAAGCACATTTAAGTCCTTGAAACGATAAATAATAAATAAATGGATCCATGATGGATCTGATAGCTAGCCTATTAGCACATTTCAAATGAAGCCATTGTTATCCTTGAAAACAGTTTTTTGTAAATATCTGAGAAACTAAAGCTCTTGTGAAATTTTTGGTTATTACGCAAATTAGTGAACAAAACGAAATCTACTAAATTCCGAAAACCTCTTATTGATGCAATGCTCCGTTAAAAAGTTAGCATTTTCAAAATTTTTTAATTGTCAAGAAACTGTCATGAGTATTAATGGATTTTGACTGGAATTAATTTAGCTTGTTACAGTGTCGAACACCATTTTACCAAATTTTTTTTTATAAATATTGGTTCAGCGGTTTAGGAGCTATCGTGTTACGGACACATAATTTTTGAGATATTATAATTTAAATGTTAGTTTTTTGGACACCCGTACTCAGAGTTCTGCTATAAAATATATGCAAGGATGATTTTGGATCTTATGGTTAAAACGGCGCCACTCGTCTTTTATATTTTAATATTTAAAAAAAAATGTTTATAATAGAACCCACCCAGGCAAAAAAGTTAAACTAATGGTGAGGTCAGGCCTTCTGTAGAAAATAAAATATACCGAAGGACCACTCGAGATAGCTCGAGAAAAACGTGTGGGAGTTAAGAGGGACTGTATCTTTCCACAGGGCTCCGACAGGGAAAAAAGAGCCTAAAACTTATTTACTAAAAATAGCGTAGCAATGAAGAATTATCAAGAAACGACTTACCCTTAGATGTCTTTTGTAGCTACTTGGCTGGCCAGCCCGATTATACGCGAAGTACCAGACTCTCCATTGTTCTATAGTTCAAAATGTTCCAAACACTAATATCTAATAAACTAAAGCGTAAAATTAATAGTTTCCACAATTTTAATATAAAATAATAGCGGTGCGGTGACTTTAGTTGCACGTGGCGCGTGGTTGAGTTGTTCTCGCAGACAATCGGCGTTTTCGTCTGCTAGGCCGAATTTAGCCGCTTATCTCAAATCCTTCATTGCTGGAAGAAGCGCGCGAAGTTTAAATTTAAAATATGGAAAGATATAGCGTAAAGTAAATCAAAATAATATTCTAAAAACGCTTGTAAGCGTAGAAAATGTAACCCAAAAATATTTAAAAACTAAGAGAGATAGCTTCTCTAATTTTAAGTGAAAATTAGAGAATATAATTATTTACAAAAATAAAAACAAGTTGGGAAACTTGTTCATTCGGCCCACCAAAATGAGCATCATTTTTCGGTAGGTGAATCTGAATCAATTGGAAGGGGGCAAAGCTTGACTAAAGGTCGTTTAAAGATACCGGACGCGGTACGAACATTTGCCACCCTAGCGTGCCCATCAGGCCCTTTAAAAATTTCAATAATGCGACCTACCCGCCATTGAAGGGGCGGTGATAACTCGTCTTTGATAAGAACGAGGGTACCTATTTTTGGCTCTGCGCATGGTTCCAACCATTTATTTCGTACTTGAAGGGTATGTAAAAATTCTTGGCTCCAACGACGCCAAAAATCGGCTTGTATTCGTTGGACCAAGTTCCATCGCGATAACCGATTCTCAGGTTTACTTGAAAAATCTTCATCAGGAACAGAAACTAAAGGTCCATGTGTTAAAAAATGTCCCGGTGTTAAAACCTGTAGATCGTTACAGTCGGTAGATTGCGGGGTCAAGGGGCGAGAATTTAAAATCGCCTCAATTTGACAAAGAACCGTGTACAACTCCTCATAACTTAGAATTTGCGAGCCAATGGTACGAATTAAGTGAGTTTTTACTGATTTTATCCCTGACTCCCAAAGACCGCCGAAGTGGGGAGCTGATGGAGGGATAAAATTCCAGGCGATAGCTTGTTGAGTGCAAGCATTTCTTGCAAGATCAAGCAATTCTTTGCTTGATTTAACGAAATTTGTGCCATTGTCTGAAAAAAGAGTTTTTATGTAACCTCTTCGGGCCACAAAGCGACGTAGCGCAGCTAAAAAAGCGTCCGAAGTTAGATCTGACACTAACTCGAGATGTAAAGCTTTAGTATTTAGACAAATAAAAAGGCAGATATATGCTTTTTGTGTTTTTACACCTCTGTGTTTACTGAGAGTGATAGGTATAGCACCACTAAAATCTACTCCACTAAAAGTAAAAGGCTTTTGTGGAATCAAGCGGTAGGACGGAATTTGTCCCATGATTTGCTCATAAGAATGCGGTTTGACGCGAAAGCAACGAACACATTTGGATAAAACCGTTTTAATTAAGCGTTTGGCAGATAAAATCCAAAAAATTTGACTAATGAGATATTGGACTGTTTGCACTCCAACATGCAAATATTTTTTGTGCATATGTTCAATAAAAATATAAGAAAGTCTACTTTCCTTGGGTAAAAGAAGAGGATGTTTTTGTCCGTAAGAAATAGTCATGGCTTGTTGAATGCGTCCTCCAACTCTTATAAGACCATCCTGGTCTAAAAAGGGATTCAATTTTTGTATGGGTTTTATGCACTTTTTCTGGTTTTGAAGGTTAAGAATTACTTCAGAAAAGTATTTTTGTTGTTCGTGCTTAGCCAAACATTTTAAAGCGTTAAAGAGATCGATATAATCTATATTTGTCTTTTTTCTGACGTCTGCGGATAGTCTACAATTATTTATGAATCGTAAACTGCGGGCTAAAAGTAGTTGAATAGCGTAAAAATCGGATTTATTATTTAAAAGCGAATCTAAAAAGTTTTCCGTTATTCGGTCACAAGAAATCAGAGCAACATTTTTTCGTTCCTCAGTCTCTAAACTGTCATTTATTTTGACTTGCGGGGTTTTTGTTGGCCATTTATCGAAAGATTCTTGTAAAAAACTAGGGGCGGCCCACCATAGGGGATGATTTAAAAGCTCACTCGGCGAGCAGCCGCGGCTGGCTACATCGGCACTATTGAGAAAGGTGGGGGTATATAACCAACATTCTGGATTAATATTATCTTGGATAAGACTAACACGATTTGCGACAAAAGTTTTCCATTTACTTGGATGGGATTTTATCCAGTGTAAAACAACCATTGCGTCCGAAAAAGCGTAAATATTATTTATTGTGAACCTTTTTATGAATATATCATATGTGTATTTTAAGACCTCAGATAAAAGAGTAGCGGCTAGAAGTTCTATTCTCGGAATACTAACAAATTTTTTAAGTGGAGCGATGCGACTTTTCGCAAGAACAAAATATATGTGATATTTAGCGTTTCGTAAGACACGTAAGTATATTACGCATGCGTACCCTCGTTCACTCGCATCACAAAAACCACAGAGATCGATGGATTCGGCGTTGGTGATGTCAATGTGGCGGGGTAAACTAAATTTTTCTAAAACTTGAAATTCAGATTGATAGAGTGTCCACTGACGAACTATTTCTAAAGTAGGCGTGGCGTCCCAGGAAATACCAAGTAACCAAATTTGTTGAATCAAATATTTTAAAGTGAATGTTACTGGGGTAAGATACCCATGGAGGTCATAGCAGCGTGCTAAAAAAGAGAGAAGCGTCCTTTTAGTACAGCTTTGCTGATTAGGTAATATGTTAAATCGAAACTCGTCATAGGAAGGATGCCAGCACAGGCCTAAGACCTTAGTGACGTCATCCGAATCGAGAGATAAAACTGCGGGGTTGACTACGGAGGGATCTAAATGAGAGATCACTTCTGAGCGATTGCTAGACCATTTGTGTAATTTCAAGCCAGCGTTTCCTAATAACTCCGTAAGCTCATGCTGCAAATTTAACGCCTCTTGAACCGTTTTACATGAAGTAGTGACGTCATCAATATAGGTATCGTTAAGTATAACTTTAGCAGCGTGAGGGTAGTTATCATATTCGGACTCAGCTAAGTGCTGAAGGGTGCGTAAAGCGAGATATGGTGAACAGTTCACTCCGTAAGTGACAGTTCGTAGTTTAAAAACGGAAACTTTTTCATTAGGGTTAAACCGCCAAAATATTTTTTGGTATTTTTGATGATCAGGGTTGATATTTATACCACGATACATTTTTTGAACATCGCAGGTGAGCGTCACAGGGTTAAGGCGAAAATGTAATAATATTTGAATAATATCTTTTTGTAGTTTCGGACCCGATAATAATACTCGATTAAGCGAAATATGCGTAAAAGGGTCAGTAATACTCGCATTAAAAACTACCCTTGTCTTAGTAGTGATAGCTTCATTTTTAACAACAGCGAAATGTGGAATAAAATAGCTGTCTGAATCGTCTTCTTTTTCTGAGTCATAGTCCATATGACCCAATTCCAAATATTCATTCATAAATTTAGAATATTCACAATACAAGTTTTTATCGCGAAGTAGTTTTTTTTCTAAAGATAAGAAACGATTTAGCGCGACTTGTTTTATTCCGGGAAACTGTGGTGGATTGTCAAATGTGCGAAAGGGAAGGGATACTGTGTACCGGCCGTCTTGATTACGCGACACGCTCTGTTTAAAATAATTTTCACAAATTTCATCCTCTGGTTTCAAATGAGTTTTTTGGGGGACGCAGTCGGTTTCCCAAAATTTTGAAATTAATTGCGAAAGCGAGTCATTTTCATTTTGACAAAAAAGAGCATTAATTGGCGGGGTAGAAATTAAGGGTTGATTTATTTGTCCCATCAAAATATAGCCGAAAATAGTTCCCATAGCAAAGGGATGATTTGGATCATCGCTAGCGATTTTTTCACCCTGTATCATTAGTGGAAAGAGATCCATACCAATTAGTAAATTTACAGGCGAAGGGTTGTAAAAAGTGGGATCTGCTAAGGGTAAATTTTTTATTAAATGCCAATTTTCTGTATTTATTTTTACTGACGGTAAATCAGTACAAACCTTTTGCAAAATAATCGCTTGCGTGGACACAAAAATATCTGGTTTTTGAAAATTACAAATTTTAATAAAAATCGATCCTAGATCAGAAGTAAGAGAGTTGCCTCCAACCCCCTGTATATTTGAACATAAGGGTTGTCTGGGAAGGCCCAATTGTTGCGCTAATTTTTGAGAACAGAAAGTGTTTTGCGAACCGCTGTCTAAAACGGCTCTAACTGTTTGAAAGTGACCGCGGACATCTTGAATTTTTACTAGGATAGTTGACAATAAAACTTGCGATTGCGCAGAAATAAAACCACAATGCGTGGGGTTAGAACCCGAAGGAGTTGCGATTGGTACTTGTGAATTAGAAGACGTCGAAGTAAAATTGTTATTATTTTGAGTAGAGTAATTTTGAAGCGGACACCCAGTAGCCGGGGATCTAAAACTTTGCTGACTGGCCAAGTAACCACGTGGTGCACAACTGGGAGATGCGTTGGGAGAAATATTAGAGAAATTTTGTGAGAAATTCACGTTAGCATCAAAATGTGATCTATTTTGATTTTGAGAATTAGCGTAATTATAATTTCGCTCAAAATGAATTAATGAGTGGTGTCTTTGATTACCAGGGCAATAGCGACATGAGCGTAGACTTTGACAAGAATTTGTTAAATGTATTGAGCTTAAACAATTTAAACATAGTTTTTTATTTTTAGCGTAAGAATAGCGTTCGTAGGGAGATTTACCTTTAAATGCGTTACATAAATATATTGAATGTGTGTTAGAATCACAAAAAGCGCATCTATCTTTAGAATGAGTATTTTCCGTACCAAGTAGCGTTTTTGTATAATAAGGCGAGGCGTTATTTTTATAAAACTGTTTATTATTTTTAAATCTATTTTTAGATTGTAGCGAATAAAGCGAATTACATTGACTTTCAAGAAAATTATAAATTTCTTGATATTTGGGCATTTCATTAGACCTAGAATTAGCTAGTTCAAAGCGCGAAAGTAGTACCTCAGGCAATTTATCTAGTAAAATGTTGGCGAGCGGAAAACACCATTGATCAGTGTCGTAATTTAGAGTTTTTAAAGCCTCAATGTTTTCTGAAAAAACATCAAGCAGCGTGCGCAGCGTTTCTGGATTGTCGTCTTTGAGAGCGGGAAAATTATACACGGAGCGCCAATAAGTTTGAGCCGATAAGCGAGGGTTATGATAGCGTTTTAGAAGCGTATTGTAAGCGATTATATAATTAGCGTCGGTTATTTGTAAGTGTTTAACTACGTTTAAAGGCGGTCCTTTTAGGTAGGACAGTAACAAATTAAATTTAGCGTTTGTAGGAATACTAGGATTATTGTGTACAGAACTATTGTACATATCTAGAAAGGTTGGAAACTTAGTGATGTCGCCATGAAATTCGACAATGCGCAGTCTTGGCATTAAAGACGCCATAAAGCGGTCTGGATCAGAAGAATTTGAAACTTGCGTTAAGTTTTGAGGTTGAGGAGCTTCAATTTTCACCTCAAATAGTTGTTTTTGAATTCTTTTAATATCATAGAAGCTGTCGTCAAACTCAGTAAGGCGTTCATTTTCTTCTTCCAGTCTCTCCGGACTTGCCGAATAAGCCTCTATTATTTGATTTTGATAAATAAAAAATGTTTCTTTAATTTCATCAAGGTCGATAAGGCGAACCTGTAAACACGGTTTTTTTGTATCATCCGTTAGGCAAGCATTAGCTAAGTTATGAAGAGTATTAATGCGATTATGTTGCACATTACGGAGTGCTTCTAACTTCTTAAGTTGCGTACTCATTGTAATGTTTTTAAAAAACTCCGTTAAAACAGGTGAACGATTAGTTTCCGAAATTTTTAATATTTAAAAATTAAAAGCGTTTAAAAAGAAAAGAAAATAGGCGATAAACAATGTAAACAAGTCTCATTTACCTCTCTAAGATCGTGTGTTGGAAACTTTTCCTACGTGCAGTCGACGCCAAGCCAAAAAGAGGTAGGAAATGCGCGAAAACAATGCGCGTTCGGTACTTTTTTACTTGTTATTTTTACTGCGAGCACAGCAAAAAGAGCAAGGTCAGCGTATTTATTAAAAATTTTATATTTAACAAAATGCGATTTAGACTTTAATTTTTCCCGGGGTCCTGTTATCGGGCTCGAACCTGGACCAAATGGTGAGGTCAGGCCTTCTGTAGAAAATAAAATATACCGAAGGACCACTCGAGATAGCTCGAGAAAAACGTGTGGGAGTTAAGAGGGACTGTATCTTTCCACAGGGCTCCGACAGGGAAAAAAGAGCCTAAAACTTATTTACTAAAAATAGCGTAGCAATGAAGAATTATCAAGAAACGACTTACCCTTAGATGTCTTTTGTAGCTACTTGGCTGGCCAGCCCGATTATACGCGAAGTACCAGACTCTCCATTGTTCTATAGTTCAAAATGTTCCAAACACTAATATCTAATAAACTAAAGCGTAAAATTAATAGTTTCCACAATTTTAATATAAAATAATAGCGGTGCGGTGACTTTAGTTGCACGTGGCGCGTGGTTGAGTTGTTCTCGCAGACAATCGGCGTTTTCGTCTGCTAGGCCGAATTTAGCCGCTTATCTCAAATCCTTCATTGCTGGAAGAAGCGCGCGAAGTTTAAATTTAAAATATGGAAAGATATAGCGTAAAGTAAATCAAAATAATATTCTAAAAACGCTTGTAAGCGTAGAAAATGTAACCCAAAAATATTTAAAAACTAAAAGAGATAGCTTCTCTAATTTTAAGTGAAAATTAGAGAATATAATTATTTACAAAAATAAAAACAAGTTGGGAAACTTGTTCAACTAAGTTATTATGAATTTTCTCCATTATTCCCATATAAGTAGATTAAAAAAAAATAATAATGAAATAAATTGTTTTTTTTTTAATTATGGTAAAACAAGTAAAAATGTTTAATTTAAAAAATTCATAAAAATATTGCTTGATAATAATGATAGTCGAGGCTTTTTGGTTTTAAAAAAATTATTCGGTAGCGGTAGTTTTTACCTTAAAGGGCGAATGAATTTTTTATTCCTCCTTTAGTTTTTCAGAATTATACCTAAATAGGCAAATCTTCTTTCAATTTTTGATCTAATTTTTTAAACAATGATTTTAGTTATCATTAGAATACTTATACCAGTGGCGTACGCAGAAATAAATCCTGTGGGGTCTGGAGTGCAGATGGACATACTTTAATATTGATTTTAGGGGAAAATTCATGCTTTAGGGGTCAATATTCAGTGAGTCTTGGGGAGCTTCAGCCCTCAAGCCCCTCACTGCTTACACTAGTAGGTTAAAGCACATTTAACATGAATTGGTAATTTTTTACCAAGTATTTTATTGAGTCCTTAAAACGATAAATAATTAATAAATTGATCCATGACGGACCTGATACTTTTCTAGCCCATTAGCACACTCCACGGAAATTCCATGCTATATTATCCTTGAAAACAGTTTTTTGTAAATATCTCGAAAATGAAAGCTCCTGTGACGGTTTTGGTTATAACACATATTATTGAGCAAAATTAAATCTACTATATTCTAAAAACTGTCAATCAAATCAGCTCGTTAGAATGTCGAACACTATTTTACCCAAAAATTTTATAAAAATCTGTGAGCGGTTTAGGAGCTATTGTGTTACGAACAGATATACAAATACACACACACAGACAATCACGACGATATTGCTAAGATAAGTCAAATAACAAATTTTCGACACTATCTCAAAAAAAAAATTCGTTGGAAATAATACCTTTTCTAGCCATTGCTGCGCGGGCTAGGAAGGTAAAAACCCGAAATTCAGTTTGGTTGGGTCAGATCAGTTTAGCAAATGACTTGATAGTAGAGTTTAAAAGCGCGTAAAAGGCTTGTAGAACCGATTTTCGTGTGCACTTCAATGCTAAAATCTAAGACACAATTTAAATCATTTCTTACACCCTAAGAATGCAAAATCGACTGGTCGTCCAAAAATCGTCGTGTGCAGCCAACCAACCAAAAGCATATAGTAATATTACTATCAGAAACATTTATTTTTCAATGTTGAAAATATCGTTCCCAATGCTTTTATATGGAGTTCCCTATTAAACAAGTGCTCGCCCTGAAAACGCGTATTTATAATAATGTATAACTTGTTATAACTCGAGAACCCTTTGCTTAATCAAAAAAACACCTTCTGTAAACTTTGTGTATCAAAGATCAGGAATCACAATGATTTTTGAAAAATGTCAATCGGACGCATAGTTTTTTTTTAAAGTAGCAAAGAGTGAAGTCATGACGCGACGAACGCGGCAGACACTGACATGCGACGAAGGGTCAGATATTTTAGAAATGCATGAAGGGCCAGGCGAAACGCGACTCTATGTCTTGAGACAAGTCGAGACACACATAAGTTCGTTTTTCGTTTTACTCTCGCGGTTACAGATTACTTACTTGGTTTTTTTCTTGTTAATTGCGTTATGTATAAATGTGCTTGTGTGATTTGGGCGTGAAGGGCCAAATATCAAAGGCTAGGCGTGAAGAAAAGGGAAATTTAGTTCTATAATAGAATATGATTCTTGGCCCTACGGGCCTCCAATTTATGTGACGCTCGCCCCCCCCCCCCCCCCCCCCCCCGAAGTGGACTATTTTTTTTTAATCAAGCTTTTAGGGTACCTCCCCTCTCCACTTTTTTCAAAGTTGGGAAAAACGAAAATTTTATAAGAATCATAGCAATGTTGGTTTTATTGAGAAAACCAAAAACCAAATCGGAATCGGTTTAGTTGTTTTTGAGATATCAGCGTTTGTATGTAAAACTTTGAAGGGTCATATCTCAAACTATTTTTTTGCTCGACTTCCGGTGACTTGACAGCCCTTGACTGAACCTATTTCTACGGTAAAAATATTAATTTGTGACTTTAGATGTCACCCACTTAGTGCATTGACGCGCAGTAGGTCCCTGCGTTTTTAAAAAACAGCATTAAATTTCAATTATTTGCCTATATCTCGAGACGTCAAAATGAAAAATTTATAATAACTTTATCGATATGGCCTACGAAGATCTATAAACATCAGAGAAAAAAATTCTGATTAGTTTGGTACTTTTTGAGTTTTTGCCAAAGAACCATCAAAATTTGCCAAAAAGTGGTGCTACTTTAAAGTGTCATATTTTAAGACGCCGACAATTAATTTTCATTATCTCGACGGCGACAGATGCGTCCGTTAAAATTGTGTCTTCCAGGTGTAAACTAATTACGCTATGTCAAATTTTCTGTTTTGACATATTATCCATCCATTTCGATTTAGTTTGTCGATGCCTATTAGTGTGCCAAATTTCAGAGTTCTACGATAAGTTTAAATCTCGAATAAAAGCACTCGCTGGCACCGTTTATGTCAGTGAGAGATTATTTTTACTGTCAAATTAACAAAAAAACTTCAAATAAACTTTTTTGTAGGTCGCACCACTCCTCTCCAGGGCTCCTTAATTATAAAAAACCTTAAATTGGTTATATATTTTGACAATTTATATCTCAGAAACGATTTTGGTGCATCACTTCCGGTGACTTGACAGCCCTTGATTGAACCTATTTCTACGTTAACAAAATAAATTTATGTGGCTTTAGATGTCCCATGAACCCACTTAGTGTATTGACGCGCAATAGGTCCCTGTGTTTTTCAAAAACAGAATTTTTTTATATTTCAATTATTTGCCTATATCTCTAAACAGAGACGTCAAAATGAAAAATTTATAATAATTTTAACGATAGGGCAACCAAGATCTATAAACATCAGAGAAAAATTTTTAGATTAGTTTGGTACTTTTTGAGTTTTTGTCAAAAAACCATCAAAATTTGCCAAAAAGTGGTGCTTCTTTGAAGAGTCATATTTTAAGACGCGGACAATTTATTTTAATTATCTCGACGGCGACAGATGCGCTATTGTGTAGGCTTGCAAAAAAAATACATAGTTTATTACCGTCAAAATTGTGTCTTCCAGGTGTAAACTAATTACACCATGTCAAATTTTCAGTTTTCACATATTATGCCTATAGCAGGGAGTGGGGGGCTCAAATCAAAAGTCTCGATTTCAATATAGAATTTAACGGGAGGCGCGTAGTTTCCCTTTCAAATATGGATTCCCGGAGGCCCGTAGGGCCGAGTCACATACTAATATAGTGAATATGGACTCCCGTAGGCCTGTAGGGCCGAGAGTCAAATACTAATATAGAAATAAATTGGAGTACCGTAGGGCCGAGAGTCACATACTAATATAGAAATAAATTGGAGGCCCCGAGAGTCACATTCCAATATCAAATTTAACGAGAGGCTCGTAGTTTCAATTTCAATATGGATTCCCGGAGGCCCGTAGGGCCGAATCACATACTAATATAGACATAAATTGGAGGCCCGTAGGGCCGAGAGGCACATTATAATATAGAATTAAACTGGACGCGGGTAGTTTCCCTTTTAAATATGGATTCCCGGAGGCCCGTAGGGCCGAGAGTCACATACTAATGTAGTGAATATGGACGACTGGAGGACCGTATGGCCAAGAGTTACATACTAATATAGTGAATATAGACTACTGGAGGCCCGTAGGGCCGAGAGTCACATTCTTATATAGAACTAAATTTCCCTTTTTTTCACGCCTAGCCTTTCATATTTGGCCCTTCACGGCCAAATCACACAAGCACAACATGTATAAATAACGCAATTTACAAGCAAAAAACCAAGTAGAGTTACACGAAAAATCAACTTATGTGTGTCTCGACTTGTCTCAAGACATAGAGATGCATAGAGTCACGTTTCGCCTGGCCCGCCGTGCATTTGTAAAATATCTGACCCTTCGTCGCATGTCAGTGTCTGCCGCGTTCGTAGCGTCATGGCATCACTCTTTGCTACTTTAAAAAAAAACTATGCGTCCGATTGACATTTTTCAAAAATCATTGTAATCCCTGATCTTTGATACACAAAGTTTACACAATGTGTTTTTTTGATTAAGCAAAGGGTTCTCGAGTTATAACAAGTTATAAATTATTATAAATACACGTTTTCAGGGCGAGCAATTGTTTAATACGGAACTACATATAAAAGCATTGGGAACGATATTTTCAACATTAAAAAATAAATGTTTCTGATCGTAATACTACTATATGCTTTTGGTGTAGTCATGAGCCCACTTTATAGATTCAAAAAATGAAAAAAAATGTTTTCCAAATTTTTGGAAAAACTACCCCCACCACCCCCTGCACACGACGATTTTTGGACGACCAGTCGATTTTGCATTCTTAGGGTGTAAGAAATGATTTAAATTGTGTCTTACATTTTAGCCATGAAGTGCACACGGGGTGACACGATAGAAGCGGCTTTTAACTCTACTATGACAGGTGGTTAGATATATGGGGCTTTCCATGTCAACCCAGCCACCTTTTGCACTTAACAATTTCGAGTTTATTAAAAATTTATTTTTTGGTCCCTCTATAGATACCGATTACACCAAGATAAAAAATTTGAAAAAATGTTGCGATTCCTTAAATCTACAGGTTGTTTTATCTTCTTAATTGGCTAGAACATATCTATGGTTTATGATCTTTTCTGAAAAAATACGAACTTTGCAAAAAAAAAATTACTACTGTTTAGAAATAAGAACAAGAGGCTTTAAGAAAAATAAGTACAAGAAAATAAATTTAAAAAATCGTCATTTTGAAGATGACCCTTTTGATTTTTTATATTTTTTTGAAAAAAGATGCTCCAATATTTTGTCTACCGCCTTTAAACATTTTAGAGTGGGCCGAGAAGTATAAATGCCAATAAGAAAAATTCTTGTCTAAGTGCGCGGAGGCCTTGGCCGTACTTATATGTATTTGGGCAAGCGAGCAGTCCTATTGAGGCGCCCGGGGTGTGAATCAATATTCATTTTATTTAAAAAAAGTTGTTTGCTTTAAGGAGAAAATATTTTAGTTTTTCATTCTGACTCCTTGCATATGACTTCAGCGGCGTCACATTGAAGGGGCCTTGGCCTTTCACTGTTTAAAGCCTTATCGGCTACCAACATTGTCGTAATTAGACTAGGTATCTATTCATGCACTTTTATGACACTCAACGGCACTATTCAGAGTGTCCCAAATTCGATTTCTTTGGAAAATTTCGACCCTCACACGTTTTAGGGGCGGGGCTTAACTTGCCTAAAAAAAATGCCTAACAAAATTAAATGCTGAGTGATACGTTCTTTTAAAGGAAACTTTTCACTAGCTATTTCACTTTATGACTAAGTATACCCTACAAATTAAAAGTTCAGATATAATTCAACTAAATGGTTATACTCAAAATAGACTATATAAAAACGATTTGAGCATAAATTTAATTTTCATAAACATCAAAGTTATAGCCCCTCCCAAAATGCAGAGTTAAAAAAAACGCTATTCTTTATACTGGATACTCTGAAGTGATTGTTGGGACTTCCCAAAAGAAATCGAATTTGGGACACCCTGTATAGTGGCGTCTAGTGTTATAACAGTGCAGGACTAGGTATTCTAATTAGAAAAATGTGCCACAATGTTGGTAGCCGATAAGGTTTTAAACAGTGGAAGGCCAAGGCCCGTCTTGGCCCTTCAATGTGACGCCGCTGATGTCATGTACAAGGGGCGTATCAGAATGAAAAAAAAAAAGATTTTTTTCTTAAAGCAAAACAACTTTTTATAATAAAATGTATATTCATTCACACCTTGGGCACCTCAATAGGACTGCTCGCTTGCCCATATACATACTATAAGTACGGCCTAGGCCTCCGCGCACTTACACAAGAATTTTTCTTTTTGACATTTATACCTATCGGCCCACTCTTAAATTTTTAAAGGCAGTAGACAAAATATTGAAGCATCTTTTTTTTAGAAAAATATAAAAAATCGAAGGGGTCCCATTTTCAAAATGGTGGTTTTTTAAATTAATTGTCTTGTACTAAGGTCACTGATGCGATTACTTGTCATTTTCAATATTTTTTCTTAAGGCCTCTTGTTTTTTTTTCTAAACAGCAGTAAATTTTTTTTTGCGAAATTCGTATTTTTTCAGGAAAAATCATAAACCATAGATATGCTTTGGCCAATTAAGAAGATAAAACACCCTGTAGATTTAAGGACTCGCAACATTTTTAAAAATTTTTGATCTTGGTGTAATCGGTATCTATAGAAGAACCAAAAAATTAATTTTTATTAAAATCAAAATTTTTAAGTACAAACGGTGTCCGGGTTGACATGGAAGGCCCATGCAAATAAAAAATATCCGCGTATGTGCAAAATATTGTTTATAGTTTGTTTTAAAATATTTGGTTTAATTTTGATTTTAACACTCAACCCTAAGGTGGTGTGGTCCTCAGCACTCATTATTATATTTTACAGAGCTTCTACGCACTGATAAGATAAAGAAAAATAAAACATCATGCTAAAACCAAGCAATTAAATCCTCATTTTCTTATCCCAACAAGATCAAAAAGCATTCAATCACATTGGGACGCGCAAATTTTTTCGAAAAAAGTCTTTGAATGTTTTTGTTCGAACGGAAAATGTTCGAAAATTTTTTATTTCGAAAAATAGTTTTTTTTTAATTAGCTCCCCTGTTCTGCTTTTGGGAGGTCGAAATCGAACGTATTATAACCTAACACGCCCCTGACCATTTTCCACCAAAAAAAAATTGCCCCAATGTACAGTTAGGAAACGTTTGCGATCAACTGATAAAAGTTAGAAAAACACATATATTGACTAAAAATTTATGAATAAAATAAAGATTACATTCAAAAATTATTTTGAAAAAAAAAATTTTCGTTTGAAGAAAACGTTTTCGAACAAATTTCCATTCAAAGAATATGTTTTCGAACTATTGATCTCAAACAAATAGTTTTCGAACAACGAACAAATTTCCTCGACTCAATCAAGTATAATCAACCAAAAACTTTTAAAAGCAGAAAAAAAAAGTTTTGCATTTAGAAATCATCAATTAAGATCATCCAAAATAATCACAACTCCAAAGAAAAACTCAAAAAAAAAGACACTCGCACAACAAATATTCACCAAGAAAAGTTTAAATAAATAAAAAAATATTGAAAATCTTGATATTAAATAAATCCAACAATACAAAATTGTTTAAAAATAATTTAAAAAAATTGTAACCCCAGCGAAGTTTGGTAAAAAAAACTCACACTTTCTTATTATTTCCACTGAGAAAATTATTCATCAAATCTATCATCTCGATATAAAAAAAAACAAAAGAAAACCGCGGTAGTACCTATTTATTGTGAATCTGAACATTTAAATTCCGATATTTCGTTCATAAAAACAAAATACAAACAAAAAAAACAATCGATTTCATAGCAAGTCTTAAAAATGGATTTTGCGATGTTTCGATGATGTTTCATAAATCAAACTGGCAAGTTCTGCGCACATCGACATTCTACAACTAACTGACTGAGTAAAGCAAGAACAAAATTTTCTGAATGAACACGAGTACCGGCTGATTTGAATCGTTGGCGGGAGAACCGGTACAGAATCTTATTGGCTCCAACCCTCGCTCCTCCTTGTCCGGGGGAGTAGGGACTTCTCCAAAAACGTACTATGTATAAAAGCAATATTCAACATACGCGAAACTCCAATCTTAAAACGATTCACCACTCGGCTAAAATTTTAAATTTACAAAAAACACTTTTTTTCTTAAACACGTAAATAAATAAAAAACACAGACATGCTAGTATACAGTGCCTCGGTGATGTGGAGCTTGATGCTCGAAGAAGTTTCCACAAATTTGTTGTTGATCTTCCTCGGTGTGTTAGTTGTAGTGAAGGTGTCCCAGCAATTGAAAGAGAACATGAGTCTTCCTCCAGGCCCATGGGGTCTGCCGATATTCGGTTCCATGTACAGCAGAAACGGAATGGACTTACACTTGTATTTTAAAGACTTGACGCAAAAATACGGTTCTGTCATTTGCACAAAATTGGGAGCACAAGTTTACGTAGTGGTCAGTGATTACAAAATGATTAGGGACTTGTTTAGAAAAGAGGAGTTCACTGGAAGACCTGCTACTGAGTTTAATAATGTTTTGGAAGGATATGGTAAGTTCATCATTCTTTTTTTCAATAATAAAATATTTTTTATTGCTTTGAGTTTTAATTGACCTTTAAATATTTAAAAATGTTCAGTAAGGAGTCTTATTTGATGTTAATTTTATTCTCGAATTTATTGCAATGTTTCATTTTTTATTTTACTACCTACTTAAGTGTCATCTATAGTTTGCTGAAGTAGCACAGAGTTTCTTGTTTTTTTCTGTAATTTTTTTTTAACTCAAATCAAGCCTGCCTATATCTAATTGGGATCCTAACTATCTTAATTAGTTTCTCAATTCTTAGCTCAATTTTTTTATTAATTAAAAAAATTGCCTATTTATGCCACCTTATATTTATTTAAAGTTTACTTTTGTTTGATGTTATTAAATACGAATAAGAAGTCTTTAATAGTGGAATAATTTTAAGCCACTTTTTACCTTGCTAAACATTTTAAATATTTTAAACAAATAAACATATTTAGTATCCAATTTTGGCAATTGTAATATAATAAAATAAGAAACTAAAGTAAATAAAAAGTTATCTACACGTTTGCTTGTGTGGAATATTTTATATTTTTTGATACCTCTTTATTTAAACAAATCAGTTTTTCTGAATCATTAATTTTAAAAATTCGAAATTTGTTAAAATATTCAAAATAGAAAAAAATTGAAAATAAAAATATTAGTTTTGTAACTACTTAGGTACTTATTTATTTATTTGCTAATACTTATGATCACTTGACCTAACTATATTTGTGTTTTTAAAGTTTAGTTTACAGTTTTTATTAAGTCTTTTTTTAAAAAATATACAGGGTATATGCGCAGGGCTTCAGGATTTGATAGCTCGTCCTAAAATATGAAAAACAGTTTCTATAAACTTGCCCTCTAAAATGTACCATTTTTGAGATACAGGGTGTTCAAATTGAGGAAAAAAATTAGGTGTTTACGAATGTCTCCGGAACCGTTTATCGTACAGAAAACAGTATAAAAATAATTGGTAGAGATTGTGAAGGGGTAGTGAGTGTTTTTTTCCCAACTTCTACGCTACACAAAACAAATACTATGATAATAAACTGTAAAGTACAGTATTGACTTGTTCTAACGTTTAAATAAGTTTTGTTTAATTAGTAAGAAAAAAAATTATTAAAAAAAATTGACCATGTTTTTCAACATAAAAGTTGATTTTTCTCGAAAACAGTTGAATTTAGAGCGTATGATCGGGGTAGCTTTTTTATATAAAAAACATTGGTGGTTCAAATGGGCGTCTCAAAGCCGTACGTTTTTCAGTGGCGTAGAAGTTGGGGAGAAAAACACCCACTACCCCTTCAAAACCGCCACCAATTATGACTTTTAAAAAAATTCGTACAAAACATAGCTTATTGCATGGGCGCACCCAAGGGGGGAGGGGGCCTTGGGGCCCGCCCCCTCCCCCAGGCTCAGTTTTTTTTTAAATAAAATAGCATAAAATACGGAATCATGGCGTCCCGCCCCCATCAAAGACATATTCCTGTGTGAGTGCGCCACTGACTTATTATGAGTAGAAAATGCTTACAAAAGCTGTTTTCTGTACGATAAACGGTTCCTGAGATATTCACAAAAAACTTTGTATCTCGAAAATGGTGCATTGTAGAGGGTAAGTTAATAAAAACTTTTTTCATATTTCCATTCAAGTCCTGCGCATATATTATGAAACACCCTGTATAATTAGGTATCATAAAGATAAATAAATACATAATGGTTATTATTTACATAATTATTTCGATACTTTGTAAATAGTTTTTTTATTAATGTCTTTTTGCATATGGGCATAAAATGTAAATCATATAAAAAAATCGAAAGTGTGGGAAATAACACATAAACTCAAGACACAAGTCTTATTTTGTCACACTTCTCGAATTGTGGCAGTTACTAGGCTTGTTCTACAAACTTATTTTAACAAAAAGTACCGCACCGTTTATCTAGGTATACACATATACTTATTATTATGTTCTTTTTTTGACTGACACAGTCGTTTTTGGGTTATGTTCTTTAAGGGTCATCATTAGCGGTAATACTCTCGTAATCATTAATAGAGACTTATTGGAATAAAACCTGACTTTATTTTTGACTCGACTTTATTCTGACACATTTGCACAGAAAACTAACAGCTGACCTCTCAGAATTGACATACCAAAGTCAAATTTAATAAGACAGAGCAGAGCAGCTGCTTTTTATATGTAAATATGTCACCATAGGGTCGATTTTAAAATAAGGTCAGGTTTTATTCCAATAAGTCCCTATTAATGATTTCAGTAACACATTATATTTTGTTTATAAATTACGTCACAAATCTAGAATTTAATTGATATATCAATAAATATTACCAATACGTATGTTTTAATATGCTAATCAATATAAATAATAACTGCAATCAAAAGTGCGTCTTTAAATTAATACTTTTTTTTTTATCTTATCAAATAAACTAACTGAGCCATGCTTGACCCAGTTTTAGCAAATAGTATTATTTTTTTTACAATATTTTTATACAAATAACTTAAACATGATTGTTATCAATAAAAAGTTAAAGAAATATATATTTTTTATTGCTTTTTAATCCCCAAGTGCATTTTTTTATTATCTTTTTTCTTTAATTCCGTTTACCTAAAAAAGAAACACAGTTGAAAAACAGTTTAAAATCAACTTTATACAATTTAGAATTAAAATCTTACATTATTATACGTATATCTGTTTTCTTATATGATTAATAAGCACATTAATAATTTCTATTTCTCGGCCCCGTCCTATTTCTTCTTGAGGATGGTAATGTCCATTTGCAAACAGGGTCCTTAAATGATTTTAAAAAAAGTTAATCATTTAAAATGTTAGTGGAGCGCGACCATACCTAGTTATAGTTTTATACAAGTGGTCATGGTTGAAGCCTATGACGTCGTAAATGACGTCATTACTTTTAACCAAATAATACTCAAATCCCAAGCGGTTTTCTAATTTCGGTGATCCCCACACTTTTTAATTAGGATCTCAATTTTTAGCTCAATATTTTTAACAAATAAAAAAGAGAATGAAATGACAGATTGAATGCCTATTTTTTAAAGATATCACACCGTATATTTATTTAAAGTTTACTGTTGTTTGATGTTAATAAATACGAGTAAGAAGTCTTTAATAGTGGAATTATTTTAAGCTACTTGTTTCCTTGATAAACATTTTAAATATTTTAAACCCACAAACATATTTAGTATCCAATTTTGGCAATTGTAATTTAATAAATATGAAACTAAAGTAAAGAAAAAGTTATCTACACTTTTGTTTGTGTGGAATATTTTATATTTTTTGACACCTCTTTATCTAAACAAATCAGTTTTTCTAAATCATTAATTGTAAAGATTTGGCAATACTTTTAAAAATTCGAAACTTGTGTGATTTTTTAGTTTTTTTTTACATATATTATTTTTCCCAGGCGGCAGTTTCCAAAGAAAAAACTATGTGCCCAATTTTAAAATAAGAACCGTGGCTCATAAACATGACAAATAACTTTTTATTTTATTAACCATTTATCTTCCCAAACAGTATTGTTTAGTTCTACCATTCAGCTGATTTCAAGGTTTTGTTTGGTTTGGTTTGGTGACCAGGAGTCTAGAATTTAAACCGGAGTCCGCGGTATTTACGGGTAAACTGCTCTACTTTCGGTGTTCATACAAATTGACAAAAGGCTAAGTCTTAACGGTACATTTAAGCAATGGTTTCACTTTAAGCTGTTTTTAAGAAATATTTTTATTTTCCCTTTCTATAGGTATCATCAACACAGAGGGCAAACTGTGGAAAGACCAAAGAAGGTTCCTACACGACGGTCTCCGCCAGTTCGGCATGTCGTACTTGGGTTCCCGAAAGGCCCAAATGGAGGCCCGCATCAGCACTGAAGTCGAAGAGTTCCTGGCCGTTTTGAAGCCGAGACAAAACGAAGCCTTAGATCTGAACCCCTACTTCGCAGTGCCCATAAGTAACGTTATCTGTGATGTTTTGATGTCAGTCAAATTCAGCCACAACGATAAAAGGTTCATCAGATTCATGAACCTTATTGACGAAGGATTCAGACTATTCGGATCCTTGGAGGCAGCATTATTTGTTCCAGCTCTCAAATACTTGCCTTGGAATCTTGCGGTTCTCAACAAAATTACAAGGGTAAGAAACTCTTAAAAATTCAGTACACAATTCTTCTTCTTATTCATCAAATTGCCTATTATTAACTCTATTAATAACTTGCTAAAATGCCAATTGCTCAGATCTAATACCAAGTTTAATTTCTTTAGCCAAGATATTGGAAAACGACTTTTTGAATCTATTTTTTTCGTAGCTTTCATTTTTTACAAAAAGTGTAAATTTACATAAAATAATCGATTTCGGTTAAACTACGTTTTTTACTGAAGCAACATTAAGCAAATCTTTGATTTGATTTTTCTTGTTGCTTTGAACATGAAACTTTTAGACACCATTATAAACTTTTTGGTTGCATTGATTATTGACAAAAGAGAAACATTTATAAAGTCTTTGTTTCCACTCTGTCATTCAAGCAATATTGAGCAATTTTTTGTTAAGTTTTGCCGTAAACACACAACTTTTAGAAAATATGAAACACTTTAATGCTTTGCTGTGTTGCCGATTTTTATTTGAAGTTTATCTCTCAAATTGGAAACCGGAAAGAAGAACATTCAGCAACTTCAAGGAACATTTTTGGAAAGAGAGAACAGAAATACAAAATTTGGCTTCAGTGGAAAAGTAGTTTTATTAACAAAGTTGAAGATAATCTAATTTTTATATCCGGAGTTTGGACATTCCTAAACTGACATTATTATTCATTCTTAAATATTGTATTGTATTGTATTTCTCAAACTTTTGATCATTTGCTGTTGTTGTAATGAAGTATTTTCAACGGTAAACGGGAATTTACTTGATTTAAATCTTACTTGCAAATTAAGATACTTATACAATTTTTTTGTTATTTCAGAATCGTGACGAAATGGCTGTTTTCTTTCAAGAAACAATCGATGAGCATAGAAAAACCTTCGATCGCAGCCACATGAGAGATCTTCTCGACACATACCTCTACGAAATTGAAAAAGCCAAAGAAGAAGGGATGGATGTTCACTTATTTGAGGGCAAAAACCACGGTAAGTTACAACTTTTTTATTGCCTCTTTATATTAAAATTTTAATTCTGCTGTTTAAAAATAAATTAAATAACCAAAAAAGTTAAAATATTAAACAATGATAAAATAACAGTTAAAATAGACAAAGAATCCTATAAAAAATAATAATTGTTTGAAATTGAGTGTAACACAAAATTTCAAAGAAAATTTGATATTGATTTAGAAAATTAAATAAAAAATACTAATTTTATGCAAAATCTCAAAAACTAATGATGACAGATAAAATTAAATTTAACTGGAACGCCTTAAAAAATGCAAACTTTTCAAAAAAGGCTTGCTCTACTTGAAATGGAGGCTTGCAAGAAGTGCAGTTTTTTTTCTATCTGCCCTAGAAATAATCAAAAAATCGCAACTTGATAAATCTAAATGTATTTGAGTAAAGGTCAATAATCTTCCTACACCTGATGTTCAAGAATTTAGATTAATTTTAAATCAACCGAACTTTAGTCGCACTTTTTTATAATTTCTTTTTAATAAGTAGGTATTTATTAATAATAATTAATAATAACTAATATTTGCGGTTTTTAATGCCGTAGAATTTAAAAATTAACCCAAATTATTAATTGCATTATAAAGTAAATAGAATCCCCGCAAAAAGGAAATTTTCAAAAAAATTAATTTCAAACACTTTGCAAGAAAAATATTTTTAAAAGCGTATTTAGCTACAAAAAATAATAAATTTAATTTTGAAAATGTTTTACAAAGAAATATTTAAATGGTGTTGAAATAAAAAGTTTAAAAAAGTTTTTCAATACACCTTAGATTAGGAACTACTTGTAAAAATTTTAAAAACAATCTAACAAATAAACAGTTCAACCTTATACTTTATTTTTAGAAAATGCTAAACTTAGCGGTTTTCTATTTTTCACGTGCCACGTTTATTATTGCCAAATCCAGTAACTCTAAATTATTTTAATATACGACAATATTTTACCGATCTTCAATTGTTTCAGACCGTCAAATGCAACAGATCATGGGCGACTTGTTTTCCGCCGGAATGGAAACTGTCAAAAACAGCCTTCAATGGTGCGTTCTGTTCATGTTGCACAACCCCGAGCACATGATGGCCGTGCAAGAGGAACTAGACCAGGTGGTGGGCAGACACAGGTTACCCAAGCTAGAGGATTTAGCTTATTTGCCGGTGACCGAGAGTACCATCCTGGAAGTGCTGAGGATCTCCAGTATAGTGCCTATGGGAACTACGCATGCGCCTATCAGGTAGGTCTTCTAATATATTAAAGGGTTTTCATTGCCTATTATTCCTTTCCTCTACTCCTATTACTACTAGTTTTAATTTATCATTTGTTAAATGTTATTAAGAAAAATAAACAGATTTGGTCTTATCCACGAGTACCAAATTTTTTTTTTAATTTGGTTTGAAATTGGTAGAACAGTTTTTAAGATGTTCCAGACAGACAGACATGCACCATTACAAAATTTGGTTAGGTTTTTTATTATTAAATATGACAATCTCAATCCTGCGCCACTGGTAAAATATGTTATTAAAAATCATACTTACCTGTTAATTTAAATTCAAACATTTTTAATAACTTTTTTAATCTTATACTTGCGCCAAATAATAATAATGCGCTTTTTCCTAAATCTAGCAATACCACACTATCGATTAACATACATGTGAATCTATTATGCACATGGTGAAGTTAAACGTTAAACACCAAAATTGTCCACTATATAGATTCAAAAATTCCAAGGCAACTCCGTCTACCCATATATTTATTAAACAGTTTTAAATAAACCTTCAACAGTTTTTGCATTAACACTATCTGTTACGTATCTGAAAAATATAATATGTCTACTAGTTACGTAAAAATATTCGGCAGGTCAAAATCCTTTGCACTTGCAATTGCGTAAAAAGTTTATATTTTTTAATGGTCTTGAATACTTATTATAAATGCCAACATTTATACGCACCGGTCGTTCAGAGTTACGAAATTATCGAAAAATTAAGAAATCTGGTTTTTACTGGTAGTACATGGTCTAACCCTTATTTGCACTAACTCTCCATTACGTGTCTCTTAACTTACTTTCAAATTTTTAGCTATTTTCAAAAAGTTGTTATATATAATAATAATTCAAAATCCTCTCAGATCAAAAACATTAAGTAGTAGTAGTAGTAAACAAAACTAATACAACATTTATTCATATTTCCTGCTATGCGTTCTACTATTTACTATAAGAACGGTTTTAGTAGTAAACGGCATAAATATTCAAATAAATGATTTTGTCTGGCCGTTCCTAAGGTAGTTCGTTGACCGTTTCAAACAACAGTACTTACTGATCGACTCCTTTTTATTACCGCTATAAGCTGCGTTCACACTAACTGACCATCAATAATTTTGTCTAGAGGCCCTCGATACATTTGACAATTGTTTTACACCAAAAACAATTGTCAAATGTATCGAGTGCCTCTAATTTTGTCTACTTGGTTGTGTCCAAAATATTTTATATTTAATACATCGGTGTTTTTTAACCTCACAAAATAGGTATTTAGAAGAATAGCAGTTTAAACGATTTTTTTAACCAAAGCTAAAGTAAAGCCGATTTTCAGCGAGGATCAGTTATTTATTATGTAAATACCGCGGTTATTTTTCTAATTAAAAATTATGACAGCTGAATTTGACGTAACTTCCCGTACCACCTAAGAATTATAATCACTGAAATGAATTGGTTAAAGTAATTTAACGATTTTTCATATTAATTAACAATAACAAAAGTTTTCATGGTGTTTGTTTTTCTAAAAAGCATCTTCCGTTTTCTTTCAAATCACAACTACACAAAAAAATTACAAGTAAAGAGAAAATTAGAAAATATAAAACTCCAAAAGTTTAATCCAAGTCCAAAGTGTAGTTAGAAGTGGCAAATGCCAAAAGTAAAACAGCTGACCCATTTGGTTCTTTGGTTCATTTCAAGCCTGCAGAGATTTGTTACTTCCTAAAGAAGGTAGCATAGAACCAAGGTCCGTCTATATTCTTACACAGGTTACCTACAGAATTCGAAAGGTCACTGAACCCAACTTCTACGACACCCTGTTACCTTATGCATTTGTTTAAAGGTAATGACGTAGGTAAAGTCGTCCAGTTAACTGTTGACATGAGTTGCCAAATTCTATTGACAATCTGTGCGAGTATAAGGATCTTGGCATAGCCCTAAATTTATTTTTTACAATTCGCTTGAATTCAAAACCCAGATAATCAAAACCCCAAATCAGCTAGAATAAATTACGAGTAACCTTCGCGAGTAATCGCTGCGATGTTTTAGTGTTAGGGTTTAATTTTTTTATAGTGTCAGAATTATATTTAGGTCTAGTGGAAACGCACCTTTAGCGGTGGCACTCGTACAATAAATAATAGGCCTATAGGACTTACTTTCACTTTTTTCGCGAGCCTCCTGAAATTTAAATTTTAATGGCCGATTAACGGTCGTTTGTTGTTTTAATAAGAGGTGGACCGGTTTTTTTTTTAAATTTACCTTCATATAGGTAACTTATTTCTTTAATATGCTGGTGCCTATCTTTTGTATCTCTTGTGATGTTACCTAATGTAGCAAACATTTTTTTTTCGGCTGAAACAATTTCATCATCATCAGGGTAAAAATTATCTACACCTGCACAAGAATATTTTTTAAAATTGGGTAATAAAAACTGGATTTAAATTAATGTTTTCTTTTTCTTTGTTACAGAGATACCAAACTCAATGGATTCCGCTTGCCCAGAAAGACCCACATTGTACCTCTTCTCCACTCTGTCCATATGGACCCCACGCTGTGGAATGAACCAGAGAAATTCAACCCAAACCGTTTTATCAACAACGAAGGCAAAGTCCATAAACCCGAGTACTTTTTGCCTTTCGGAGTTGGCAGGAGAATGTGTTTGGGAGAAGTTCTCGCCAGAATGGAAATATTTTTATTTTTCGCCTCACTCCTACACACATTTGATGTTCGAGTACCAGAAGGTGAATCTCTACCAAGTTTAAAGGGAATCGCTGGTGTTACAATTGTGCCTTCACCATTCAAAGTTACCCTAAAACAAAGGCCCATGAAATGGGAAAGTGAAGATTGCAGTAAAAGACCAGCTGGTAGTCACTGAGTCCAGTGAATCCGGTTTAGTTAATTCTTGTGTAATAGGCTTACTCAGTGAATCGATAAGTCCAGTATGTGAATCCGTGCTTTGGTGTGAAAATGATTTTCAGTTAAGAATCAAGGATAATGGTTAGCACTAAAACGAATCATTTTAGGTCAACTCTATGTCTATTGGAATTCGTTCACCATTTTGCACGATGATTATTTTAGTATGAGAACAAGGCTTTTATGAAAGGATAATGATCAGCTGACAAAACCTGTAGATAATAAACAGTTTTTTTTATCTTAATTAAAAAAGAAAAAAAGTGGTGGAAAAAGTTAGAGCTTTTTGTGAGACAACTAAACATAAATAAATTATTTAAGCTTATTTGAACCGCAACAACTATATTTAGATAAATATTTTAGTCAGCTTTTCAGCTGGCGTGCGTGTGCCTTAATTTCATGGTCTCAAATATCCTTCACTATAGTTCGTCTTTAGGTCGTCTGCAGGTCGTCTTCAGTTCTATCATAAAAGCCCATACGTATGCCAGGATCCACATGTAACCGTGATACGCATTCGTTGTGAACCACGTGATCAGTAGCAATCAATGATGTTCTAGTAAATAAAATCTGTCTAAAATTTCATTGGGTAATATTAGTCACATGATACACAACGGATGGGTGTCAAGGATGCATGTGGATTCAGCCTAACAGTTGAATACCGAGTTGCAGAATGGTGGCAACAAATTTGTCTTTTGAATATTTGTTTTTGATGATAAATCCAATGATTACCGGTTCAAAGTTACCCTTTTTAAAATTCCTAACTAAAGAGGTTAAAAAATCAAAAGTGTGTTTCGAGCACGGTCAGATATAAGTTCCTAACGGTAGAGATGCACTAGTACTTAAAGAAATCGGGTTTACACTCGTTAACATTTTTAGAAATTACTATTAAAAGACTGAAATTTTGTAATGAAATTTTTCAATTCTTTTAATGCTGATATTAAGTGTTCAATGATAAATTATCTATTTTAGAAATTTGATATCAATTGTCTAAAAGGGGTACAGATAATTAAAGACATTGTTTTAAATGTTTAAAGAAGAGAAATTTCTGGCTCTCTTATTAATGGATGGCGCTGCGTTACAGTGTCGGGCTGTGTGTTCAAGGTGTTCACAAAATAATTATTAAAACGCTAATATTTAGTATTAGATTTATTTATTTATTATTACATTTTTAGTACAAACGCTAGTCAAGCATATCATTTTTGTTCATTAATTTTTTTTTGTTTTGCAATACCATACGAAGAAGTTTAGGCATAATTTTATTTACGTGTTTTTACCATTTTGACAATCCATGTATAATAATATTTTTCGTGTGGGGTTGTAAAAAGATCGTTCACCATTTTCGCGTTACCTTTATTTTTGTCATTTTTTACTAGTTTTTAATTAATTAGACTTAATTTATTTTCGCTGTAGGTATTTTCGGGTTTGTATTTTTATAATCGGTGAAAAATGAAAAGCATATCAAAGTTTTTAACAAATGATAATCGTTTTTCCTTTTTACCCTTAAAAAAATATATGTATTTTGGTATTTTTTCAGAAATTTTTGGGTATGGGCATTAAGTTTCTTATAGAAAGTTAGCCCAAAAAATTAAGATGAGTTTATACCACCACATAAAATAAAATAAAATTAAGTTAAATTACAATTCAAAATAAAATAGAATTAAAAGGCGATATTGCTATTGTAAATTAGATAATTTTTTATAAAATGATTTAATTTTGTTTTATTTGTCTGTATAAACCCAGTAAGAATCTTATTTTTACAGTTATTCTTTATGTTAGAGTAATACAAGTTTATTATAATATTTTATGTATAAAATAGTAAAAAGATATTAGTAATCTTGCTTAAAGATTTTTTGTAATTGTACTTTAGTACTATTTTTCAAGGCAAGACCTTATATTATTGTTCTTTAATTTTTAAGATATTTGTTGTAAAATATATTTTAATAAAGAAACAATAAAGATTTTTATTAAAAATATGATTTTATGTTTATAAGAACCTTCCTTGGTAAGAATTACATGACTTTATTCTACCGGGTTCGCCAAAAAAACCGGTAATTTTTTTTCCATTATAACTTTCGAATTATGCAATCAACTTTAATGGGACAACTGAACTTGGCAGATAATTAGTCAGGGTTTTAACTAAATATATTTTTTGTCCGCCATCTCAAAATCCAAGATGGCGGACGAAATTAAAATGTACCCTTCAAAGATGCTTATTTAATCTTGTGTTGCGAACATGTTTTAATTATTTTTTTAAATCAGTAGAAAAGCTGCATTCTTGCCACGCACAACAAGGCATGAATTAGAAAAATCGGTTTAGTGGTTCTAGAAAAACATATTTTTCTTTCATCCATTGTTTTGCATATTATAGGATTGCCTTACCAATCATGTATGCATTTATTTCCTTATAAATTCTTTACTACTGAAATGATTTTTATAAAATAAGAGACAAATATTTATCTTTTAAATTATGCGATTGCATTGCCAATCCTGTCTGTATTAATTTTTTTGCAAATTCACAATGCTTATCTGACCCGATTTTAGTGAAACAAAAAACATCATCGTGCAAACTGATTGGTAAAACGCAGGTAAAACTGATTCATGTTTAAAGATCGAGAGAGAGTAGTGCTTTTCTATAAATTAAATGAAAAAAAAACTAAAACATTTTCTGAAAATAAGAATAAACGTGCCTCTTTGAAGGCTCAAGTATGATTCTGTCCATCCTAACTTTTAAGATGGCGGCAAATTTCGAATATATATTCTTTAAAGAACAATCATTTCTGACCAAGATTTTTTTTATTTCACTAAAATCAGTTCTGTAATAATGAGTAAATAAGGAAATGAATGCAGACAGGATTGATAATACAATCGTATAATCTGTAAAACAATTGCTGAAACAAAATTAGATTTTTTGAGAACCATCAACCCGATTTGAATAATTTGTACCTCGTTCTGCGGGGGAAAAGTACTGCTTTTCTATAAATTAAAATAAAAACTAAAACATTTTTAGAAAATAAGAATAAACACGCCATTTTTAAGAATCAAGTATGATTCTGTCCGCCAGCTTAAATTTTAAATTTTAATAATAACCTTTAAAAAGCAATCAATTCTCACCAGGATGTTATTTATTTCATCAAAATCGGTTTAGTACTAATGAATTTATAAGGAAATAAATGCATTCATGATTGGCAAGACAATCGTATAAAATTCAAAACAATGGTTGAAACAAAAATATTTTTTTTTAGAACCATTGAACTGATTTTGCTGACTCGTACCTAGTTGTGCGTGACAACAATGCAGCTTTTTTACTGATTTAAAAAAATGAATAAACGAGTATCTTTGAAGGGTACAATTTAATTTCGTCCGCCATCTTGGATTTTGAGATAGCGGTAAATACTTTTAGTCAAAACTATGACTAATTCTCTGCAAGTGCAGTCCATCCCATTAAAATCGATGGAATAGTTCAAAAGTTATGAAAAAAAATTGTCCGGTTTTTTTTTGGTCACCCGGTATTTAAAAAAAGGGAACAGTCTAAAAACATGATTATTCTTTTAATAATTTTTATTAATTATTATTAACAGGCACACAAAAAAAGCATTTAAAATAAAATGAACTTACACCAAAGATTAGCATTAGCACTTAGGCGTTGCAAAATTTCATCGCATACGATTTTGGTGTAAGAGTAATTCCACAATCGCCTTCAGTGTCAACGTCATTACAATTTTGAAGGTCTAGTGAAAAATTTTGCAGAATCGTAGCTCCGAAAAGAAATAACATCATTTTCGCCAGTTCATCGCCTACACACATTCTTTTGCCTAAAAATTATAACAATTATTATTATTTATTGAAAGGAATATTGTGAGGATATACTTAACGAAAAACCAACAAAGCTTGCGGGCAATTCCTCAAAACAGGGATATTAGTAGCTCGTATAGATACTAGTTTCAGTCTTGTTGGACATCCTCGGTACGAGCGTAACAAGTGTTAAGGGACGATAAATGGGGATGATGATGTCTGAAAAGGAAAATAAAACACGAACATTTACTGAAAACAGACCAACTGCGACGTTAAATATTGCCTCAAAATGTAGGCTACCTTGACTGATGCGGCAAATCGGTAGTTGGTCTGTTTTCAGTAAATGTTCGTGTTTCATATTTCCTTTTCAGACATCATCATCCCCATTCATCGTCCCTTAACACTTGTTACGCTCGTACCGACGATGTCCAACAAGACTGAAACTAGTATACGAGCTACTAATATCCCTGTTTTGAGGAATTGCCTGCAAGCTTTGTTGTTTTTCCATTATTATTTATGGTTACTTTTTAATTTTGGAAGACTTTGAAAAGGTTTTTTCTAAAGAAAAGTAAATTTAAATACTGACCGGGGACTAAAAAAGTATACCGAACGAAAAAGGTGTGTAAAATATTTCAATGTTCCTTAATTTTCAGCCAATGAACGAAAAACACTGATTCAATGAACACAACAAACATTAATATTATAAAATTGTCTTTAAAATTTCATTATATTCATGTTGCTTATGATTGGAAAAATTGATTTATTTAATTAACACGAACATTAATTCTCAAAGACCAAATTGCAAAGTTTATTCTGATTTTTCTTTCTTTAATTTCACTTGTTGTTTACGTATTATGAAATTGTCTATAAAAGTTCTTTATAATAATTTTTTTGTACATTGAATCTTATAATAATTTTTGTGTACATTGAATCAATTAACTTCCTTCCTTGCTTTTTCTGAGGCAAATGAATAGGCACTTATAGTGGCAGATCCCCACCCCCTTCCTTGACATAAAGCTTTTAATCTTTACACCACGACGAAATTCTCCTTTTAGGTCAAGAATATACAAATTTTATGTTTGTCAACTTTCTGCAAAATTTATTATGTCAAACCCCAAACTTTTTCTTATTTATAAGCTCGAGAGCTAGAAAGGAAATTTTTTTCTAATTTTAAATAATAATAATATGCAGATTCCAGGTAATGTTAGGTACACTTCGTGCGCATTATTAGCCGATTAGGCGCCATTTTGAAATTATTAACTAAACCAGAGTTTGCAGGCATTTCGCAGGTAAAACGACCCCTAACGATGATTGACTAAAATCAGTAAACAAAACCGCTTTAAAGAAGTGCGTAGCATTGCCCACTACCTCCAAACTAAAAAAATCCATGAATATTTATCCAATGACTTTTACGGGGGAGAGGCTTAAACTTAAGAGCCACTTGCCATAGTGACCCCTAAAAATTTACCCCTGGAAATAGCACTTTAGCGAAAAATCAAGATTAAAATGCATCAATTCACGCTTAAGCATCAATTCACGCTTAAGCCCCCTCCAGATATTGAGACTAATGAAACAAAATAATGTCAACATACATATTTTTAAACTTATGAAGAAAAAATCTAAAATAATATACAGGGTGTCATCAACCTGTCAAATTTTGACACAAATTTTTTTTTAAACATTTTGACCCAAAGATTTGTAAACTTCGTAGAAAATTATAAACATTTAAGATATAATGTAAAAATATACGGGAAAACCCTGTACCTTAGATGTAGAAGTAGGTGAACCCTGTATCTAAATCGAAAAAAATCTTACCATTTTGAAATGGAACAAATGCTTCTTTCTTAAGAAGTTTTCCACCGCTGTCCAGAAAATTCCAAGGATTAAATTTTTCTGGATCTGGATAACTGTGTTCATCCATGTGGATTGCCCATTGTAGAACCATTATCATTGTTCCCTTCGGAATGTGGTAGTTCGCGATTTCAAGTGGTTCCACAGCACCGTGGGGAATACCTTTAGGCAATAGCAAAGAATATTCTTAAGCAATAGAAACTGTTTATTTAATAAAAATATATTTTGAAATAAAAGTATATATATTGCGATCGTCGTTTGGCATAGGCGTTAGGCCCACAGGTGCCAGTGGGGAAAAAGACCCCAAATTTCAAGGGGGGCACAAAACGTTTATGTTATAACTTTCGAACTATAGCACCGATTTTATTAGAACAAACTAAATTTTGCAGGAGATGAGACCATTATTAAAACTTGCAGCCATCTTAAAATCCAAGGGGTCGGACAGAATCAAACTTGACCATTAAAGATGCTCGTTTATTTTTATGCTTCAAAAAATTTTTTTAGTTCCATTAAAATCGGTGAAACAGGTAATTCTAAAGATATAACAAAAAATATTTTTTTAATTTTTTTTATAACCGAACCAAACTATTTTCTAATTCTTAAGTTTTCGACTGTGTTATGGAGCGCCTCCCAAAATCCAAAATGCATTGCACGCCTCTTTCGATTGGTTGAACGACTTAGGGCTTTTGAAAATGCTCTAGAACTATTTTCTGAAGAATATAACCACAGAAAATCTACCTTAAACATTCCGTACAGGTGGTGGGTTCGATACCCGTCGGTTGCTGAGGTCGGGTGTAGCAGATATCTATAGGATTTCCTGCATGGGGACTGTAAAATGTAATAATTTGGGTACTACCCCTTAAGGATAAGGTCGGATATCTCGTGAAGGCGGACTTTGTTATACACTCCCTCGGTCGGGAGGCCATTCTAAGGGACAACAGGATCGGATAAAAAATAAATACCCGGTATGGGGTTCCAAAGGTGCCTGATGACCCGTGCAATTAGGCGTTCCCAAATGGCGGCCTTGGTGTCGGTGAAAGTCATAAGTATCAAATGAGAAAAAAAATAAATATAGCAACTTTTAGGCGCGGATCTACAGGAGGGGAAAACGGGGAAATTATCCCCCCAAATCTCAAACTACCTATATTTGATTTTGACACACAGAATACACCATGCAAAATAGTTTTATACAATATTTCCTATGGTATTCCCCTCCCCCAAATAAAGTTCCTAGATCCACCCCTTCAACTTTACGTAATATCTTAAAAACTAAACGTGGCAGATAAATTTCAACTTGACAGTTGGCTTCTCCCAAAAAACAGAAATTTTTTGTAGCTTAACAACGGCTTACTATATCAAGATGGATGGTCAGGTTTATTCTATTCTTATTCTTCTATTCTATAAATTCTTCCCCAGAAATACCTAAAACTCCCCAAAAACATTCGGGACACTCTATACATAAGTTTTCTGCCTTCACACTATACATTGTTTTTTCGTCATTGTTATTAATTTTTTCAAAGCATATGTACATCCCTGTTTCATTTACTTTACATTCATGAAATGTTAGATTAATTATCATTATGATATCTTACCTTTTTTTATCTCATTTTAACAGTTTAAATATTTTTGCTTCTCTTTTTAACTTTAGTCCCATTTTGACCTAAAAGAGCTCTAACAACTCTAAGCGAAACCCTTTTAGCACAAAAAATATAGGTTAGTTGCCCTTCTGAGTTGATGGGTGACTGGGAAATTATTAGAAACATGAAGACATAATCGAGCACACTTCTAACACCTTTTCATCTCTAAATTGCAAAAAACGAATTCTAGTTTCAAGGGCGCAGAAATAAATGATTGCAGGAGATATATGTTTAAAAGAGGCAGCAGTTTTTTGCTTTGCCTCGGGCAACCAAAAAGTGAGGCACGCCCCTGTCCTGAGCAAATCGTTCTCAAAACAGTTAAACTAAAAATCGTTTAACTAGCAATTTTTAATTTACATTTATGTTGGAAATTTCCAGGTCCAGACTAACTTTTTCCTTTAAATATAATTTTTTTTTAACCTTAAAACAAAAAAATATTAAATTTTTAATATTTTGTGATAATAACAGCATGAAACCAATCAAAATAGTAATAAAAAATCCAGGTCCGTATTTAATTTTTTTATGATAAATACCATATTTCAAAAACTAAACAATATTTTAAAAAATTGACAACGTCATTATTTTGTTCTAAAAAAGTTGCCACAAAAAGGTTTTTACGTAATAAAAATATCTTGCAAAATAAGCGGGATACAAGAAATAACTAAAAATGCAGTTTTTTCAAAAACTCCCTGTATTAGCGAAACCAAGGGTATATCAAAAATCTGATTACACCATTTTAAGTGCTCAAAAATGGGGCACGGTAAGAGGCAATCAGAAAATCGATATGCTTAATAATAACCTAGTTTCCCATTTAATCCCATCGAAAATGGGAAACGCTGTATATAAATCTCTCGGTAAAAGCTTTGTAAATAAAATTAATAGGTAGATACAAACCTAAAGGAACAACAGGTCTTATCCTTTGAGTCTCGTAAATGGCTGCTTCAAACAGGGGCATCTCAGAAATACTATCTAGAGTAGGTGGTCTGTCCCCTAATATATCTTTGATTTCTTGTCTCACTTTGGTTTGGATATCTTTGTTTTTGGCCAAGAAAAGCAGAAACCATCTGCGAAATATTAGTGTCATTTGAGAATCATGTACTTTGATATTAATGTTTGTTAAATGCACTTATTGTATATAAAATAACTAGGTACAGTGGCGGATCCCGGCTTTCCGGAGGGGGGAGGGGCCAAAGTGGCAGCCAACATCAAAATATTTTTTACAACGGTTTTTGATAGATCTGGGGTGGGAAATTTAGTAACTAAAGGAGATTTTTATAAAAATGAAGTAGAATTTGTGACAAATTTTAAATAAGTGATCCTGCTAAACTAAAAAATAAGTTGTATGTCTATTAGACCCCCCCCACCCCACCCCCCTCCCCTGGATCCGCCATTGACTAGGTAGGAATTTCTGATAAACGTGCAGAAACTCTTTTGACGGAAGGAATAAAAGTTTAGTGAGTTTTTCACAGGCTGTCTGCCTGACACAAAAACTTTTTGCTTGGACCTCTGGACTTACATAAAGCTTTTTTTTCAAAAGAGTAATAAATAATAAAACAATTTTTTTCTTTAACATATGCAAATTAAAATGTAAAAAAATTAGGTATATTTTTATTTTTTTTACTGGGTTTTATCCTATCAGTCCCTTGATATTTTAGTTGATGTATATTGTTGTTTTTCTTTTGTTTTGGAATGAAATACTTTTTGAAAGAAAGTTGTATCTAAAGTAAATTCCTTTCTGGAGGCCAACCAAAATTTTTTTTGAAATAGAAAGAAAGCACGAGAAAGAAACTTGCTACGCGTGCGTTTTTTTAAACTCGATGTTTGAAGTCGCCACACTGTATACAGGGTGTCTCAAAATTTAATAACATAATTTAGTGCTAAATTCCTTGAGTGATTAATACAAAAAGTTTATATAAATATAGGTCCACAAACGCTTAGTTTTCGAGATAATATTTTTTCTGTCTATTTTGATATACTCGCCACAGCGATTTCTTAGGAATGGTTAGAGATGCGAAAAAATCGCAATAAACAAGAAAGTTTGCCAATGAAAGGAGGATTTTATTCCTTTTTTTAAATCTACCAGTGGCTTACAACAAAAAAAATCTAGGGAAAAGCCGACATGACCCCTAAAAAATTATCAACCTATAGAATATACGCGTCGCATTTGAGGTAAATATCTCAAAAAGAGCACGAGCTATAAACAAAAAACTAAAAATTAAATAAAACACTCCGAATCCCAAAAATTAAGCGTCTGCTGACCCTTATTTATATATAATATTCCAGTACTCGCTGTTACCCATTTACACAATAACTGGCGTTTGATGCAAACTTTAAGAAATAAAGATACAAAAAATGCATAGATTTAAAATTTATATAGAGTTTTTGTCAACTGTGCGCCGATGATTTGACGTAACGAATACACAAAATAAAATTATATGCATGGACGTACCCCGTCCCCCCATAGCCCATGATTTTTTTAGATATTTTCCACATATGAGCGTTTGCCCCCCCCCCCCCCCCCCGACCCCAAGACATGATCCATCCATTACATCATGCATCGTAAGGTACCGTGGGTATTGGAATAATACGTACTATATAGAAAGAATATGCATGTGTTTAAAAGCAACCAATCAGGACATTTTATCTTAAGGACTTATGTTTGTATCATGCATTGGCAACAAGCGCGGATCTGGGTCAAAATCTAGGGGGGGTAATGGTCGACGAACATTTTTTTTGTCATATAATTTTTTTTCTAGGGGGGTAATTCTCCTGTTTTCCCTTATTTTATTAGGAAAAAGTGCATATTTTTCTTACTAGGGGGGGGGGGGGTAATTACCCCGTTACCCCCCCCCTCAAATCCGCGCTTGATTGGCAATTACCGTGGGTATTGCAATATTATGTTTATGATTTATATAAACTTTTTGACTCAAAATCACTCAAGGCATGCAATTTCAAAACTAGGTATGTTATTGAATTTTGAAACACAATGTATAGGTATCCTGGTAAAAAAAATAGGGCAAGACCATTGACTTCTATACCCTGGCAAGACGTAATTAAATATCAAAGGAATTTTTCGAGGTGTAGTCAAAGACTAAATAAATTAATTATCGGGCTCCTCCTCAGAACGGAGTAATGCAGCCATATCCTACCCCGTTCTGAGGAGAAGGCGTTGTAAAAAGTATTTTTAATTTTTTTACTAACTTTTAAATCATTTTAATTAAGATTAAAAACTTTAAAGCTTATGGTGCATCGTGTATTTTCGGATATTTTGCAACTATTAATTTTACTTCAAAGTAGCCTTAACTGCGTTAACCTTAGCGCCTTGCCTTAAAGTGCGCGTTTTGCTCTGCTTTCCCCTACCAGCAGCGCACCCAGGAATATTCCTTTGGGGGGGGAGACCCTATAATGCTGTATTTTATGCTATTTTTCTTTTTTCATAAAAATATCTAAAAATATCCTTGGAATTGGGAGGGGCGAGCCCCTAGCTCCCCCTCCCCTCGCTGGGTACGCCCATGCCGTACTATACTATGTTTACCTTATTGTGGTTAAAGTTGTGTCCAAGCCCGCTCCGAAAATATCAGCGAGCAGGTGGTAAAACTGCTGGTCACTGTAGAATTTGGTAACATCTTCGGAATATTGTCTTTTGCGACGCTCAAGGAGAAAACCTTGGATCAGGTTTGTATAGGAATCCGTGTCAGGGTTTTCAGACCTAAATTAAATTGGGTTTATGCCGAAAAATAATTCAGTAAGTGACCCTTTTTCACTTTAGATTAAGTTTTAATCCAATTATCTTCCTGCGTACTCAGGGAAATGTTAGAGAATTTCTGGTCAAAAGGACATACTATCGTTTTGGGAAGGTACTTTCCAACGTTAATTCAAAGGACAAGTATCTCGACATCTTAGGATACCCTTTTTGTTATAATCGGTTTGCTAGTTATAAAGTTATATTAGTTTAAATTTGGGTATATCGATAGCAAGGCAATTGGGGGGGGGGGATAAGAAGGTTTAAACAGAATTTTAGAAAATTGGCGTTTTTTGTTAGGAATTGCACAAAATGTTAATTTCTAACATGTTTCATAATTTTTGCTGACATCCAACCTTTCAACAACGCTATCAACCAAAAAAGTCTGTAAAATAATTTGCCTATTTTGCACCCTGTCACTTCTGTCCCTTTATTAATAACAATGTTAATCCTGGATTAAAATAAATAGACGGAGTACAACAGATCGAATACCTTCTAAAATTGAAGAAATAGTCCATGTTGAGTGAAAAATATTGCTTTTAAATTAAATTTTGCGTTTCTTTTCAATATCTCGAATATCACAGTTCTAAAAGTTTTTTAGTTTTACAAAAATCGTTGCAAGAAATTCCGTCCAACGCAGAATATCAATACATTTTGTGGTTTAAAAGTTATATAATTTTTTACACATTGTGCTCGGATGGAGTCACACTTGTGTTTCTACCTAGAGTCCCTGTATGTTGACATATTTGGATAATACATCCAAATATGTCAACATACAGGGACTCTATTTCTACCTACCCTAAAAAGATATATATTTTAATGATCTGCATTTTGCTAAATAAACCAAAAATGACGCCAGCAGGCGCGTACAGTCGTTCATAATACCTACTTGTTCTGGGTGTTCGGGAAGCTTTATTTTTGTTGAACATGAAATTTTCAATCTACGTTATTCTTCTATCTATGAAATAGAAAGAGGTAAGATATATTAATATTTACATAATTTCAAAATAAACCATTATTTGTTTTAAAACATAATAATTACCTAAACTGTAATGTAATATACTAGCAGAGTAGCACAGAGGCAGTTTAATAGGCGTTTCAATGTGTAAACTACTTTTTATTAGATGAAAATTATCTGACAACTAAATTATATTTTTCAACTGATTAACACAACATATTATGACACACACTGTTATACAAGGATACTAGAATTCCTTATAGTTGCTTTCTCCAACACCCCTCCTCAACTTAAGGATCTTCTTAATGCTAAACTTCTACAATGTCTTTCAAAAACTTCTCCTGTTAAACTTTTGGTTAGAACATCTGCACATTGTTCGTTAGTATTAATGTACTCGACTTGTAACTTATTTTTATTATACAAATCACATACAAAATTGTATTTGACATCAACATGTTTAAGTCTCTTGTGTTCCCACTTTCCAAGGAGATGAATACATGCTTGGTTATCTTCATACAATTTTAACGGAAAGACGTTATTTATTTTAAGTTCTTTGACTAAATTTCCAAGCCAAAGTAGCTCTGCTGAAGCAGTTGCAAGAGAAATGAATTCTGCTTCAGTTGATGAAAGTGCAATTGTAGATTGCTTCTTGGTAACTCAACACACTGTAGAACCATAAACTTGTAAGGCAAATCCACTTGTCGATTTCTTATCTAGACTACTTCCCCAATTTGCATCTGCATAACCAAACACCGGCTGGTTTATATAAAGCTCATTTTTCTTGAACAAAAGGCCAATGTCTAAAGTATATTTAATATATCTTAGTATTCTCGTAAGACCTTTTCATTCCTTTTCGGTTGCATTGCTTTGGTATCGACTAAAGTAGTTTATAGCAAAACTCAAATCAGGTGTGGTACATAATTACGTACATTAAACAACCAATTAATTCTCTGTATGGTTTTTGCCCAATAATAGTTTCTACTAAAATATCTGTCTCTTGATACTTAAATTCCATCGGTGTTTTTATTGAATGACATTCTTCCATTCCAAAACGCTTAAGCAAATTTGCAAGATAGGGTTTTTGGCTCAAGAATATACCATCAGATGATATTTCAATCTTTATTCCAAGGAAACTTCGAAGTTCACCCATATCTTTCATTTGAAATTCTGTGCTCAGTGCTTCTTTACATTCCTTTAATTTTGAAAAATCATTACTTGTTATAATTAAATCATCCACGTATACTAGTAGATAAATCTTAATACTGCCTTCAAATTTATAGTACAGACACTTCTCGTGAGCACATTGTGTCATTCCCAACTTTTTCAAAAATGAGTCCAATCTGAAATTCCAAGCTCTTGGAGCTTGTTTAAGACCATAAAGCGACTTTTGTAGCTTGTAGATCTTATTTGACTGTTTTCCAAAACCATCTGGTAATTTGATATATACGTTCTCGTCTAAATTACCATGCAAAAATGCATTTTTTACATCCATTTGATGAGCTATAAGGCCCTCTTGATTAATTATTGCTAAAAGTACTCGTACTGTTGTCAAACGAGCTACTGAAGCATATGTTTCAGTGTAGTCATATCCCTTTCTTTGTAAAAATCCTCTGGCCACAAGTCTTGCCTTATACCGGCTGACATTTCCATTTTCGTCACGTTTTATTTTAAAAATCCATTTTGCATCTACTGCTTTTGTATTTTCAGAATATTCTGTTTTAGGCCAGGTGTCGTTTTGTTTTAAAGAATCTATTTCTTCATGTACCGCTTCCAGTCATTGGTTAGCATCATCTCTGCTTGGTATATATGAATATTCCAGTGGTACACTATCTACAAAAGATTCTGCACCCATTGCTATTGCCACATAATCATCTAGAGATTTAGGCTGTGTTTTTATTCCGGTACTTCTTCTTAACAATTCTTCCTCTTTCTCACTTTCTTCTTGTGATTCAATACTTTCATTGTTATTATGACTTTCAGGTATATTTTCCACATTATTAGTGCTACTTTCACTGTTTGGAATTTCTAATATTTCATTACATATCTTGTCTTCGCTGTCATCATCCGATTCAACTTCAAAACTCTCAGTTATTTCCCCTCCTGAAGTTGTTGAGGGTTGTGACTTTAGAGTAAACAAAGTTTCATTGAATTTTACATCATGACCTTTGTAAATTTTCTTTTCTTTTGGACACCAAAGTCTGTATCCATTTGGACAATAAGCAATCAGGTAACATTCTCTAACCTGACTATTAAATTTTTTATTGTTGACTTCCTTTGGTATATGAAGGTATGCCACACATCCAAAAATTTTAATTTTTCCAGTCTAGGTTTCTCTCCAAACCATAATTCCGCTGGTACCGCATCTTTGACTAATTTGGTTGGACTTCTGTTAATTAGATAAGCAGCTGTCATAACTGCCTCTGACCAAAAACTTTTGGACATGTAAGCATTTAACAGCATACATCTAGTTTTCTCAATAATGGTCCTATTCATCCTTTCCGCCACACCATTCTGTTGTGGAGTGTATGCAATGGTGTACTCCCACTGAATACCATTTTCTTAAAAGAAATTTCGGATTTCATTAAAAACATATTCTCTACCATTATCACAGCGAAAACGAGAAATTTTTATATTGAATTGAGCTGTATATGCTCTAATGTTGCTAAATACTTCAGCCTTACTAGCCAGCGTGTAACAAGCAGTAAAATGTGTATAGTCGTCAATTAAAGTCAAAACATATCTCTTTCCATCATAAGATGTTGGGTTTATTGGTCCAAAAACATCACTGTGTATTAATTCCAGGGGTCTTTTTGATCTTACTTTTTCTAGCTTGTGTGGTAATCTCGTTTGTTTTCCTTTAATGCAAATCTCACAACTACCATCTTTGCATAATTTTCCAAACCCTAAACTGTACATTTTGTCCAAATTTTGTAGGATGTTGTAACTGATATGTCCAAAACGTTGGTGCCAAAGTTTTGATAAATTTTCGCAATTAGCTGCACAAGCCTTACTATTTAAAATATTACAGCTAATTTCATACATTTTATGAATTTTCTTTGCTTCAAATACTATGTTTCCAGCTTTGTAAATTACAGCTTTCTCATTTTGATAAACAATCTTACAGCCTTTCTCATCCAACTTTCGTACAGAAATAAGATCAAATTCTAAACCAGGGACCAATAAAACTTCAGATAAGGTAATTTTCTTCTCTATTCCATCCACTGATGTGTTAGCTATAATTTCACCTACTTCCTTTGCTTCAAGTGTTTCTCCGGATTTCGCTATTCTTATTGTTATAGTATTCTCAAGTCTTTTAATGTTTGATAATAAGGATTTATTACTGGTCATATGATCCGTGGCGCCACTGTCTAAGTAAAAAATTTATTTATTTTCAGATGGCTTACTGCTAGAAAAAACTAAACTGTATTCTTCCTCAACATTCGCTGGGGTAGCTTTTGAGTTCTGACAGCTGTCATTCTTGTCTTTAAACCTGCAATCAATTTTTTTATGACCAATGTGACCACATTCATGACATTTATATCTAAATTGTGTATTATTTCCTTTTTGGTAGTTACTGTTGCTATTCTGATTAAATTTCCTATTGCTAACACTTGCTTCAGAAACAAAGGTTTTCGACTTTTTGGAAGACTCAGCCATTAGCCTATTTTTGATGAAACTCATTGACAAACGATCAGGCGAAAGAGTTTCCAATGCTGTTACCACATTATCATACTGCGTGGCATTGTAAGTAGTAAATGACAGACAACATCCAACTCTTCTAACTTTGCACCTGCGTTTTTAAGCTCTCTAACAAGTTTATCAAATTCAAGAAAATGGGCTTCTAAACTCTGTTCTGACGGTTGAATTACCATAGTGAGCAATTTCCTTCTAATTCTCGACTGACTAGCAATTCCTACTCTTTCAAAAGTTTCTCGTAAAATTTTCCATAAATCATATGCGCTCTCAGAATCCTTAACATATTCTAAGTGACTATCTGCTATTCTTTGAACTATTAACGACTTACATTTTCTATCTAGTTTCTTCAGTTTTGCCAGTTCATCCTCTTTTTTATCTTTTTCTTGTTGGGACTCACCAGATACAAACTTTACTTTATTTGTGTACTTTTCCTCGACAAAACTAAGCAGTTCTTTCTCATCTAGTAAAACTTCCAACCTATATTTCCGGTCGTTGTAGTTACTTCCAGCGAAGAGAGGAATTTTATACTTCTCATCATCCATTCTCTGAAGATTAGTGCTTTATTTACCAATTCCAAGATCTTCAGTAAATCTTCCTGCCTTGCGTAGTTCTGGGCCCACAACCTAATGTAATATACTAGCAGAGTAGCACAGAGGCAGTTTAATAGGCGTTTCAATGTGTAAACTACTTTTTATTAGATGAAAATTATCTGACAACTAAATTATATTTTTCAACTGATTAACACAACATATTATGACACACACTGTTATAACAAGACGCTAGCCCTACCAAGTCCACTTCCAATCCCTGATTTCGCATGCGTAGATCTACCAATATTATTTACCTCATGTATTAGAATAGATGTACAGGGTGATTTTCACTTGAATGATTCTAACCACATGAAAATAGAAAGTTTCAAAAACGTAACCTAACGAAACCTAATCAGATCTAACCCAACCGAACCAAAGCAAACTAAACCAATATTTTTTTTCAAAAAAAAAACTTTCCTGCCTTCCTACCGGGGACCCTAGAGGATGTGAATCCGAACCGGACCGTACCGAACCGAACCTATCCAAACCTAACCCTACCCAACTAAACCTAATTAGCAGTACATGTTGTAGTTTAGTTTGGTTAGGTTAGGTTTGGTTCAGTTTAGTTAGGTTCGGTTTGGTTCGGTTCGGATTCACATCCTCTAGGATCCCGGGCAGGAAGTCAGGAAAGTTTTTTTTTTTTAATTATTGGTTCAGTTTGCTTTGGTTCGGTTCGGTTAGATTTGATTAGGTTTTGTTAGGTTAGGTTTTTGAAACTTTCTATTTTCATGTGGTTAGAATCATTCAAGTGAAAATCACCCTGTATTCATCTATTCTAATACATGAGGTAAATAATATTGGTAGATCTGCGCATGCGAAGTCAGGGATTGAAAGTGGACTTGGTAGCGCTAGCGTCTTGTCACTGTTATACGGATACTAGAATTCCGTATAGTTGCTTTCTCCAACAAACTGTATATTATTTGGCTAAGATTTTATATTTTCTTAAAAATTTGGACCCTATATCAATATCCTCATGTAATGAACCATGCTGTCATTAAAAACCTAAATTGTTGGTTAAAGTTAAAGTAAAATTGACAAAAAAATAAATTACAATTTCACTTACCTTAATTTGTCTTCTAATTTCGATCTCTCCGCATCTATCAGCTGCTGGTAGATCTTATGAGTTTCTGATTTACCTTCAATTAGAAAATTAAGCTTTTTCTTATAGTACGGTATGAATCTGAAATAAAATTGAAAATAAAGGATTAGGGGAGAACGGGGCAAGACGACGTTGTTATGGATTAAAGCTTTCTAGAAAATACCCAAACCCGGTTTTGACAAAAAACTTCGTTTAATTGTTAGATAGCAACAAATTTTAAAAAAGACACAAAAATTTAAAGCTTAAAAATCTACACAAGAAAAAACTTATAAAATGCATTTTCGTCATCTTGCCCCACTAGCGGGGTAAGTTTACGAGCCTATTGGGGCAAGATGACGACCACGCGCTTAGGTCACAAATGAACGTCCCCTTCTTTTCATATGAGTTGCACTTCTCATGCCCCCAACCCTCGCCCTTTCCACATTTAATCCAGTCCGCTACTAGAGGTTTAATTCATGATTCCTGGTACTCTAAACAAAAATATTTTCGTTGATTTTTTTTTCTGGTAGGTTTTGGTTAAAATCATTAAAAACTTTCTTTTTAACTTTTAGGACATTGCCATGAGTTTTCTTTTTATTTTCTTGTTCAAGTTTTTATCTCCTTTATTTGTCATCTTGCCCCCGCCAATTTTCCCCAAGGTACAATTTATTTGATAAAAATAAAAAATAAAGACAAAAACAAAAAAACAACCAAAGATGGTCATTTACATGTTCTTATTTTGAAAACATAATAAATAATTTACTAGTTACTAACGAATATTATTCTTCCTTTAGATTTTTCCGCAAAATCTTATTTTTCGGCATAAAATTTTATAAGCGACCACTCGAATTATTAGGTTATGAGTACTATTATTATTTTTACGTCCTCCATCTATCTTTAACCTACAAAACATTGTTTAAGTCTGAGAATTTACAACCTCTAATATATGTAAATTTAAACAAAAAACATGCAAACTGCAAAATGTAGAATTTTTTAAGAACTTGTAAAACCTCGTCTTCACAAAATAAAGTTTTATAACAAATACAATATTGCTACCACAACAAAACTAATACCTGTCAGTACCGTTACATCCAATATGTTTGCTAGAACTCTAAACTAAATATTAAATGACCATTTTTACTATTTAGGTAATATATGAAGCCAGAAACAACATACATCATTTTTGCAATTTTCATTTCGGCTTGCAAAATTTACCTTAGTAAATAACGGATAACGAAATATGTGGAAAATGTTCGTGAGTCTCGAAATAATTGGGTAGGTATTTTTGAAAGCTATGCTATATAAAAATTTAAATAAATCCTTTATAATTTAAAGAACTTGTAGTTTCCTGCTACTAATTTTGGTAGCGAATCTGATGGATATCGAAACTAAAGTATTAAATTATTGTAGACTATTATACCCACTCATAATTTTTTACGTTACTCATCACAATTTCTAAACATCAAATTTGCTATTAGAAGATTAAATTTTTTAAACAAAACTTTATCTGGGTATTACGCCACTATTATGAAAATTTTTTGCTTAGGAAACCACTGTGTTTCTAGTAGAAAAAGAAAAATCACTAATTTGTTGTTTGTAAAATGAATCCGCCACACAGTGGAACGAAACGGGTATTTTTTGTGACATCTGGTATTAAGTGTTTAGCCAAAAATAATAACATTTAACAGGACGGTAAAAAATTAAGTAAGCAATTACGCTTAGCAAATACATACAAAAGATTATATATATAAATATTTTTTTTTTAATATACAGGGTAAATGAGTGTGAAAAATTCCAATAGAACGTGTTTTAAGTTTATTCATATAATTATTTTGAATAAAAACCAAATATTATTTACTAAACATCTCAAGAAATACATATAGGGTGCTTCAAAAAAAAATTTTTTTTGTTCTTTAGTAAAATCTTTGTTACAATTAAAATCTGCAGGTTTTATATTAACATTTTTATTATTACCCCTCGTAGTTTAAAAGATACCAGTGATTAAATAAATTTATTAAATTTAAATAAATAAGAAACTTTTTACATGAACTTTAATGATATTTTATGGCAATAATATTGGAAATCACCTAAAATATATTATATTAAAATTTAAAACTTAATAAATACCGAAGGTGACGCATTTAACAGCAGAAAACACATTTCAATTGCTATGATTACTTCCCACATTCGAGAGAAGATGCAACATCTAGAAGTAGAAGAAGGCGACTTTAAACGAAAAGGTAGGTGTCACTGATATGTTTAAATATGTTTTTTAGAAAAATACAAAAAATAATAGCTAAGATTTTAAACAGACAATATTTTTGAAAAAAAAAATTTGAGGCAATGAGTAGACCTCACTTATGGCACCTTTTTCAAAAATTTATTAGGAAATAAAAATGGTTATACATTTTGTTTACATCTATCAAACAATATGTCAAAAGTTTAAAGATAAAAAATTTTTACATAATATTTTTAAAAATTATTTTGAAAGAAAATTCATAGCTGGCACATTACATTACCCAACACTAAACACGCTGAAAAGAAATTTTTACTCAAGATCTATCGGACCTAGTGCCAATTCCCTACAATAAATGCGATGCGAAAAAGCATTTCTCAGTGAGTTTCATCTCATATAAATTCAAATTAACTTTAGAAATAAAGAAAAACCACGCACATAAAAAATTTGTAACAAAATGTTATGTTTTGGAAATTTAGTCCGTGCAGCCGTAGGATTCTCATTAAAAATATTTCTCTCAAATTGTAGTGTCACCCCTGAGGGTCGGTTTAAAGTTCGAAAAATAATAGAAATAATCCATAATTAATAAAAAAACTTATATACAAAAATTTTCAAAGCTAAATAATACATAAATAACTTAAAAGTATGTTTTTAGATGCCTTACCGTATTTAATACGTATCAATATTTAAATATTGTAAAAAGCACAAGATATATTAGAATACGTTTTCAATTACACATCCACCAAAACAATTGAACATCGGTTTAATTATCCCTAACTTGTCTAAAAAATGAACTATAAAATATAGCGGACAGCTGACACTGACTTACACCGTTTTTATTAGACATCTCCTGGTGACGTCTGGCAGTTTAAATATGGCTACCATTTTTAAACCAAAATATTATATTATTTTTATTTATTCCTAAGCTTTGTGTGGAAATAGTCTTTGCTACAACGAAAAGGGATGACCCATATCGCAAGGTATTTATGAACACTTTATATAAATATTAAAAACTATTGCATTCACCAGAAAAATAAGTTAAACCTTCAACCAAATCTATACTTGTAGACCTAGGATTGTAGCACTTAGCACTGTAGACCCTTTAGTAAATACTGGTGATTTTATTTAGGAGATTAAATTATCTACTCTGCGAAGTAGCGAATTTGATTGTATTAACCTGACAATTCCATTTGATTTTTTAACCACCTAACCTACAAGTATATATAGATAAAAGAAAAGCAATTTATAACCAATTACACAAGCGGTACCGTCTGAATAATATTGGAAACAATGCAATGGCGAATCGGAGTTTTAACTATGGTACTCACACGTTTTTTCTTTTTGACTTCAAGTAAAATCATGAAAAGAACAAAAACTAAAATTTTTCCGTGATGTGTTGTCAAACAAATGAAGTTCGCCTAAACTCCTGTCTTGGGTCACTAGATCATAAAAACTGTTTCTTCGCCAAGCATCCAGGATCTAGTGACCCTACTCGTGTCAAATATTGAGCGCCACCAGCTGATTATGTGTAAAAATAGGCTAAAAAGCATCCCTTTTTATTTGGCCGTATCAGTATCAGTCACGCAAGTTAAACACAAACTGGAATGCTATTCGCGTAGAAAGAAAATTACCGCTACATATACTTGACAGATTAGAGGTAAATGGGTTGGTATGAGCAAAATATCCCTAAATCGGCACCAACCTTTAAAAATTCCCCTAAAGCTCTGGGGCTAAAAATTAGAATTTATTCCAAATTCCTACAGTGCAAATTTTTTAAATAAATTTTTTACCAATATCTTTTTTAAAAGTTACTTTTAGGTGCAAATTCTACCAAAAATGACAATTTAAAGTAAAACAAGTGCCTTGAACTGCCACCTCTACAATGTACGGTAGCGAATTTGATGCCGAATAGATTTCTAAATTAAAAAATGGGAAAATATGAATATCACAAGAATACAATAATTATCATTAAATGAGATTGACCCATTACCTTAAAAACGGCAAAAAATTCAGTTCCCCAGTTACTCCAATGTGCTTTACCCCTTCCTCCTGCATTTCCTGCAACCAAACCCACGTTTTATCGTCTCTTGCCCAACTTCTACCGAGCACTATGGTGTTCATGATTGAACCCATACTGTGACGTAACGGTTCTAGTGGATCCAATGGTGAGTAATTTGTCTCGTTATTGTGTTTTTTGATGTGCTAGAATGAAAAAAAAACGCAATAACACAGTGTACGCTGTATGGGCCACGGTGGATAGAATAGACCGATTTTCGGATCTTATATATATATATGTGTGTGGTGGTCCAGCTGATTTTTTTAAACAAAAGTTAGATATGATATGAACAACTAATATATTTTGAATTTTTTGAAAACTAAGGTAATTTTCCTACTATTTTTTAGTATATTCTTATAAAATAATAAATTTTAGAGATGCCAGTCGTTATTTTTTTTAGCCCGCTTCATTTCTCTTTACACAAAAATGAAAATTCAAAGAAAATAATGTGTTCATTTCAGCTTCAAAAATAATCCGATGACCTACATCTTTGTTTACTTCCCAAGTCCTCAGTTGACCTTTGATACTAAACGATCACATTCAGTTTGACTTGTACTTTAAGTTTTGTGCAATAAAAAATAAAGCGGGCTAACAAAAATAAGGACAATATGTCTAAAAATTTATATTTTATAAGGATGTACTAGAAAACAGTAGGAAAATGGCCTTAGTTTTCAAAAAATTCAAAAAATATTAGTTGTTCCGTTGTTCATATCATATCTAACTTTTGTTTACTAAAATCAGCTGGACCACCAGTGAGGTGAAAAAATTCGACATATATATATATATATATATATATATATATATATATATATATATATAAGATCCGAACACCGGTCTATTCTATCCACCGTGGTATGGGCGGCACAAATTCGTCATCTTCACGCATCATTGTATAGAGTCATGTGCGGATCTACGGGAGGGGAAAAAGAGAAAATTTCCCCCCTAAAACTGAAACTTTACTTAGTTTTGACATACAAAATACACCTCCTTGTCACTATACAAAGTAGTTTTGTGCAATATTTATTATGATATCCCCCCCCACAAAATAGAGTTCCAAATATTAGGTGTGATTTTACTGATTTTTCGTCGTTTTGTGTGTTTAAACATATACATAGTTATCCAATACCCACGGTAACTGCCCATTCATGATGCAAACATGAGGGACTTGGGGTCTTTAAGCAAAGACCTGACAGGTTGCTTTCAAACACATATGCACATTATTTCCATATAGTACGTATTATTGCAATACCTACGAAACCTTACGATGCAGAATGCAAACATATTTGAAATAGCAATATCAATGGGTATAAGTCAGTCGTTAAGATAAAATGTCCTGATTGGTTATACTTTTACGCCTTAATATTATTTTATTCTTGTATTCGTTCCGTCAAATCATCGGCGTACAGTTCACAAAAACTCTATCTATGTAAATTTGGTACCTTTATTTCTGAATATTTGCATCAAACGCTAACCATTGTGTAAATAGGTAACAGGGAGTATTGGAATATTACGTATATGTGTTTAAAGTGGTCAAGGCTGTTTTAAAGTTTTTCTAAATATAATTGTTTTTTACAAAAAAGAAATGTAATCCACAATGGCGTTTTGTGGAATTGCAAAAGAAGAATACACGTGCCTATGCGTGCCCCCCTGCTGATGAAATTTTATATGTCGGATGGATGAAGAGAGGGCCACAACGACAGGCCAGTGTTGCGATATGTGGTGCAATGAGCTCTAGCCCATCAACTGTACTTGGATGTGTACTAAACTTACATCCGCTTCACATTTTCTTAGAGGCGGAGGCACGAATAGCAACATATAGAATAAATGCTAACTACCAGGATGACAAACAAAGTGATATCAATAGCCCTAATTAGGGAACACAAGTTAGGCTGAAATCTAGGAATGATATACGACGTAATGCCCAACACGGTGTAAAGCAGAGAGCTGTACAACATTATCCTCCCGGAGAGGGAAGACTGGTAAAAGAACAGGATCAATTTTTCAAATAACGATGGCTTCTGGTATACCGACGGATCCAAAATGCCATCAGGCGTTGGATCTGAGATTGTTAGTATCCAAGAAAAAGTGGAGATTAAACATAGTCTCGGCCAATTGGCTACTATATTTCAGGCCGAACTCGTAACCCTTGAACTGAATGGACCAATAGGACAATTAAAATCTTTTCCTACAGTCTTATAGAGAACCGTGAAGAGCTGCAGGAATTCGCTGAATACGCTTGGTAGCGCCATGTGTCATTAGTATGGATACCAGGGCATTCTGGAAATAAGGAAAATAAGGCCACAGACCACGCAGCGGCGGAAGCTGCATCTGCCGAATTTTTTGATCCCGAACTAGCCCTGGGAATATCGTACAATGCTGCTAAATTAACCAATTAACCATAATGAAATGGACGGAAAACAGCTTCCAACAATACTGGAAAATCTACCAGAACTGGCTCGTAATAAAGAGTGCATTAAAGGACATTGTAGAAACAGAGCTAAGAACATCATTGGACTTACCAGACAGAAGATCCGTATAGAGTTTTTGGTCGTGCCAAATTTAGGCCCGATAACTTCACCGACAACGACAACCTTAACAATATTTGACAGTTCGAAATAGCATTTTTGGTACCGGTTTTAGTCGACGCCGACGGTGCAGTTATCTGTCGTGATATTCATTAGGGGAAGATGGGGGAGTTTTTTTAAAGGAAAACTTTATTTGCAGTTTTAATACTTTGTTTGTGTTTTTTCTTGTTATAAACAAGTTTAGAATGGAAATGTTTCGTATTATTTCTTCGTTTTGACTATCGTGGGGTAACAGGAAACATCGTAATGGAGTAATAAGAAATATAATCTTTTTTGTTGCACCTTGATTTGATTAGTGTTACCTTAAAATTTTACTAAAGTGCCTTATGTAAAGCAGTAAAAATGACAAGTTGCAGAAATATTAAATGGCATCTAACGCAAATAGTCCACAGTACATCGGTGTATTTTTTAATTGATTACTAACAGTCTGAATTCTCGTACATAGCTTTATTAGGCCAAGACGCCTATTCTAACAGAATGCGCAGGTGCAGAAATAGCTAGGTAGCTTAATTTGCCGAGTGCTGCCTAGGCCAATCTTACTCGTCTCTTCATTTCAGTTGTTTTTGTTTTCTTTTTTTAGTTTATTAATTTGTCCCGGCCTACGTATATATTCCTGTGCATGTTCTATTTTCTCTTGGTTTATTCTGATCGTGATATCTACATCTGTGTTTGTTATGATTTTAGTTTTAGTGTAGTTCATACTCAGACCTATGTTTTTAGCTGTTGTATCCCGTTATTCCAGCATTTTTATCAGTTCTTCTTTCTTATCTGTTATTAAGGCTTTATATTAGATGGTTCAAGTATTGACCGTTTACTTTGATGCCTATTTCTTCCCAATCTAATTTTTTGAAAATATCTTGTAGGGCCCGGTTAAATAGTTTCGGGGATATTGTGTCACCCTGTCTCACACCCCTTCTTATGAGGATTGGCTTGGTTCCTTCGTGGATTTTGATTGATGTTGTTGCTTCGCTATATTGACTATTAAATTTGTGTATTCGGCTATTAATTAAATATGCTTTTACTGCCCAGTGCCCAATGCTATCGAAAGCTTTTTCAAAGTCTGTAAACGCAATATAAAGTGAAATGTATTCGTTGGCTCGTTCTATTGGAGAATTGGTAACTAATTTTTTTTTATGTGTAAAAGTTATTAGAAATATTGTTCTACAAATCATATGCTTGGTTTAGTCAGTCCGATGCACGAAGCATGTCTACGCCTGCACACTCTGCTAGGAATCACTTTCAAGTATTTTTACGGGGAAAAAGTTAGGCGTCTCGGCCAAATAATATATGTACAAAAATTTAGCCTGTTAGTAATCACTTAAAAAATAGACCGGTGTGCTGTGGACTATTTAAGTTAGATGCCATTTAATATTTTTGCAACTTGCCATAGGTCACTATTGACAAATTTGAAGGCAACTTCACTAAGTACTCAAATCAATATACAATAAAAAATGATATATTTTTTATTGCCCCATTGCGATGTTTTTCATTATCCTACGATAATCAAAACGAAAGGGTCATAAGAAACATTTCCATTCTGAACTACTTGCTTATGACAGGCAAAATTTAAAACAATACATAGAAAGTCTTACATTTGACAGCAAACTTAAGTATTAAAACTGAAAATAAGGTGTTTCCTTCAGACAAAAAAAATATTATTTGAAATCGTTTCCTTGTAAAAAACAAAAGTGCTAAAACTTTATTAATATTGTAGTAGAAAATTTGAAAGGTTTTTTCAGATATCTCAAATGACAAACCGCAAACTGCAAGAGTAGCGAAAAAATATTTCCTATTACTTATTACCCCATTATCCCCCAGTATATAGCGACCGTGCGCTCAACACTGTTGTGACCTGTGCAGCCTGCGCCACCAAATGGCGCGGAATTTAATAGAAGCTCGCTAAAACACAATTGCGCACGTGTCAAAAATCCTATGTTAACCGTCTGTGAGTTTGCGGCGTTCCATGGAAGCCGCTAACTACACGTGTCGTTCAAATGTCAACAGTGTCAAGTTGCGTTAGTCGTCGGCCGTTTTTGGCATGACCAAAAACTATCTAGTGACTGGACTTTTTACGGTCACTGTCGACTAAGAGTACCCATGCACAGAATGGGACAAACCGAAGAGACCGAATATAGGCTCTGTATGGCGGATGACGAGACAGTTAGACATGTACCTACTGCAAACTGTGCGAATGTCCGGCTATTGCACATTTACGTCAGAACACTTTCAATAAACCTCAGATTGATTTAGAAGATCGGAACAGTGTCTCCTCAAACTGATAGCCGGCTTTTTGGTGGATTAGGCATACAGTGGTGAGGGACCACTCAAAAGTGAGCAACAATAGACCCACTGGTGGTCGCAGTAGAAGTGGCTGGAAGGCCACTCACATATGAATACAGTGAAATATGAAAACCAGTGGAGAAGACGGATATTTTATTTTTTGTAATTTTGCAAGACTCCACTATGTAAAATGAACTGAATTTTTCATATACAACCATTATGGTTTTATTTATAAGCTTTAAAAACATTGCAATGTATACCTCGATAAAATCCCAAATATGTTCCATAATAAGTTTTTCCATTTCCTTTCTCTGTGTGCCTATTCGTGAAGCTCCAAAGTTTCTTAAGCAATTGTGGACAAATCTTCTTTGGTCTTTCCACAAATCGCCCTCTGCACAAATTAGGCCTGGAACCAAAACACGCCAATTCAGTGGAGAGCGGATCTAAATCTAGTTGCTACAAGGTTAAAACCAATGTGTGAAGAAAATGAATTGCAAAATATTGTAAAAAAAACATTGTAATTAGAGTTGCTTGTATTATAAAAACGATTCAGTTCCCAGAGGAAAAAAAATTAAAATTAGGCTGTTTATTGTTTTGCCCCACTACTAATAAAATTATTAATATATGGGGTAAACTCTTAGAGTAATAATTACTCTAAGGGTAAAACGATGAATAGGGGATAATTCGCCATGGGCGAATTTTTGTTTAGTTTTCATTTTAATCTAACTTATTTTTTCTTAAAAATCATAGCTCCTTTGTCCTCTTGTTGGGATATCAAAACCTGTGTTAACCTAATCGTGGTTAACAGATGTCTGGACGACCAATATTTTGCAAAAAAAATGTATTGTATGTATCTACATTAAAATTGAAAATCACGCACATAGCACAAAATTCACATCAACGTTAAATTAACGTGAACAAAAATAATAAAAATATTTTTTGCTAAAAAAGAACCTCATACCATGTAATATTTGTTTTGTTAAATCTACATGCATAAAGATAACAACGAGGAATCAAGCTATAAAAATGTAATTTTTGCTGAATTTTCTGGTGCTGTGTATATAACGTTTTTTTACCCACGTTATTTGCATGTGCCAAATTACCACTTGAAAAGTCCTCCACAGCATGTTCTAAAACGCTACTAGAATAAGACTCCTTAAACCTACAAACTTTCTGCGTCTTCTTTTGTCACGTTTTTTTTAATAACATTTTTTAAACTCAAAAGTGACGCGAAAGAAAGTTCTAAAAGTTCAATAGTTTAAAAAAACAATTATATAACTATTTTTATAGAAAATTATAGGAAATATATGCACAAAATTGTGCAATTTTGGCGTAAAAATAAAAATTTGACTTTAAAATTTTACACCACAATGTACAAATAAATACACACATGTTTTAAAATTTAACTACATAATTGTGCAATTGTATTGCACAAAATAGAATTAGAAAATTACACAATATTGTGTAAAAATGTTTAAATACATGAATATTTTTGATAAAATTATATAAAATTTTTGCACAAAATTATGCAATTTTTCCAAATTAAAAAAAAAAATTAATGCAAAATATAACCACAAAGTGGTGCAAAAATATGTGAATTTTTTTATACACCCTGTACAATAACATATTGTACAGCATTGTGCAAAAAAAAACAGTTGCACAATTGTTTAAAATTTTACAACAAATTCCATTGCACAAATCTGTGCAAAATTTTTGCACAAATTGGTTTTATACCCATTTAGGAAACAAATTGTGCAAAAAAAATTAACAATTGTTGAAAACAATTAAATACATATTTCTCTGTGTAGTTTAGAAGATATAAGGCATAATCTAAAAACACATTTTACCTCCTTGCGCCGCCTAGGAGAAAAATATATATATTTTTTTCACAGCCAAAAAATAAATACGTGATAGCCGATGTCCGTGCCAGGATTCATTACTCTATCTTAAACGATTCAGAATTAAAAACATATTTTGTCGCCCTAACCTTACTTTTTGACTGAGGCAATTTTGGGATGAGTGGCTAGTTCAACGAGCGGATAGTTCACAACTTGCATTCCATTTGCTATTGGTTGACATAGTCAGGCGCGGGGGACAACTTTTTACAACTTTTTTTTGTTGGCCTATGCTTTTTGTTATGGTAAACAACTGATAACTGTCAAAAAGTTATTTCAAAAATTATGATATATAGTTTAAATTAGCTTCCCTATCCTGTTTTCCTGTCGAAATCGGTGTTAACCTAACCCTGATAAATTATTCGACAACGTATCCTAACCTGTCCAGACACGCCCCGGTTAGGATACGTTTCCAATCAATTGACCACGGTTAGGTTTTGTTTCAGTTTGGTTTAACACCGATTTCAACCTCCCAAAACGAGGGCAAGAGAGTTTTGATTTTAAAAATCCCGCCTGACTATGTCAACCAATAGCAAATGGAATGCAAGTTGTGAACTATCCGCTCGTATTTTGGGTCTGTTAGCAGGTCAGGCAGTGTTGTAAAATCTTCATCAAAAACCACACGAAAGACGCTATGGCCCCGGACTAAGAGTACTAGAGTGTTATAAATCATTTTGTCATAAATTTGATTAGAAGCAAACAAAAATATCAAATATGACCAGCATTTCTAGAAATTCGTCCCCAGTGTGGGGGGTGCTGCGCCACCTATTCGTAAAGCCAAGTGTTGCCACTGCAAAGGAGAGCTCAAATCAAGCGCACAACAAAAATATCCAACAAAAACAAGATTACGCAAATGCCGAAAATAACACTCGATTTCATTGAAAATTAAATTGCGTCATCGCAGTCCCAAAAGAGCCTCCAAAAAAAGCAAGGGCGGTCATTGAACGTCTTATTGAAATTTTATACGAGATTATTCATTTGCTTCTTCTCTAAGGCTAAAGGTTTATTTAAAATAGCACGCTGCTTAAACCAGAGTGCAAGTGAAACGTAACATACAAATTTTTTTTTATCTTAATATATATTATATTTTTATTTTTTACATATTACATATGCATTTACAAGGTAATAACATTAATCATTAAAAAATAGCAACAATAATAACTTAATAAAATAACTTAATTGTATTTAATAAACTACATTTAAAATTACATAATTAATTTTGAATAACATAAAAAACTTCCTCCAAACCTCTATGTTCCGGGAGGGTTCCAAGAATCGATGCAGTATTACCCCTTTGAATAGCTAAGCTAATCAACTGGGTAATAAAGCTCCTGGTTAGTGATTTGTTACAAGAGTTTTTAAGTTTTTCAGAAATATCACTAACCAGTCGCCTTGCATCTTCTCCCCACGGACCTAAAGTCTCAACACTAACCGGGATAAACATATATTTGTCTAAAAGTTCTTTATATTTTGTTATTTTTTTGTTGCTCACCAGTAAGAGCAGCTTCTCCAGCCCTAATACTTGTTCTTAAAATATAAGAATTCGCTAAGGTGTCGCGATTGTTTGCTTTCTCTCCACGGGAAATACGACACACCATCAGCCCGCTTTCGGTCACTTCTACAGATTCCTACAGGTTCCAACATGTTGGGAGTGTCAGCTGCAGTCAATGATCGATGTCTTATATCATTTAAAAAACGGTGACGATTTTGTCCACAAATGCAGGTATGTTGTTCGCACACCGGTTGACCTAAGCGAAGAGCAACGGAAATGTCAAACGTCACACTTCTGACACATAGGGCGAGTTCGTAAAATCATCGATGAGCTCATCGATGACAACAGTCAAGTTCTTAAATAAATCAGTGCAATTCGTTGAAATCCATCGGGATCGTAAATTATCTGATGAATTCCATCAAGTCACCAATTGATGGCATCAATGCTCACCGACTCTGGGGGTCGGTGAGCGATCTTCGATGAATGTCAGTTAAGTCAAAATCAGCTGCTTTTTGTTTTTTTTTGTTCGGCCGCGTGATTTCCTGTGTTTTTTGTTTTTTTGGAAGATACAAATAGTGACCTAAAACTCGGATGATGAAGATCTGGAGTTAATTATTACCCTTTACCCTCAGATGCGCCGTAAGCACATAAGCACAATTATGAGTTTATTCGCGATTAAGTCTTTGTTGCACACATACAAAATAACAAAGAGAGAGAATGGATTAGCTAAGCCTTGTAACGATACATCTAGGGGTTAGAAAAAAATTAAAATCGAAAAAAGCGTGGTTAAGAAATCTGATTTTAGTGCGTTCTTTTTTATTTTTTGATGGTCGTCGGCCTCCCCGAACAAAAATGTCAGAACGTTATACTGCATATGTCAAAAAACCGATGTAATCGGTCAGCAAAATTAGATTACTTTACAAACTCGCCCATATACAGGCATGGCATTTGACAGTTGCCTAATTATTCACATGTCACTTGTGGTTTACAAATATTCAGCCTTAAATTCCCCCTTAATTAGAAATTAAAATGTCTTACTATTTAGTCCCTCTTTGAACAAATCAATAAGGAATTTATTCAGGGCGTAACAGTACCCGTGTCCATTCTGCCTCGGACCATTACGCCCAAAACAAAAGTTAAATAGAATGTCAACCGAATAATATTTCATACCGCCCCGTATTCCGTTACTATTCTTTTCCTATATATTATATGTGTTCACCCTCAAAAAACTATTTTTTAAAAGTATTTTGAGGGTAAATAATTCCAACATTGAAAAAAAATAGAGAAAAATGCATTTATGACTAACTAATAATTTTCTAGATTAGGAGTTTTCCGTTCTCTGTTTTCAAAAATTCTTTTTTCATCACCAATTTTTTATTGTTTTTAATTTTGAGAAAGACCTGCGTACAAATAAAGCAAGGGACCACAGTAAACTAATGGCAACGTAAACTAAACTCACAAATCTTTGTATGGATTTGGAAAGGATTGATTTTTATATCTCGGTAGGCTGAGCCCTCCAAGCCCTCCCCTCACTTTGCCCATACCTGTTCTAAATAAACTGTTGAGACTCAAGAAAAGACGCACTGCCGAAATACGTCTCTGTCTCATCAACGAAACGATACCCCCAGACTTGGACTTCGGTCAGTAATAGTCTATGGACAAATCAAGTTTCGTGTGCAAGTCGTGCCAACTTTCTGCCGATATGCTAACTTTGTTAAGGGCACCCCATGTCAGGTTTTGACTTGTTGTCATTCTGGTAAATGCGTTTTTTGAAAGATATGGCGGATTCAAAATGGCGAAAAGGCGTATCTTTAAAAAAAATTTAACTTTTTTATTTTTTATCCGATTTTCATGGAACAAAATTTAAAATATTTGCTTTGTAATTTATTTAAAAATGTATTGGTCAGAAAATATGTATTTTTTTGTATTTGTCAAAAAAATAAAAAAATTAAAAAAAAAGGTAAAAATTTTTAATTTTTTAGATTTTATTTATAAAACTATTGGAGCTAGAAATTTTTTTTATATAAAACAAATAGCAATTTTGATGCTTTAATGAGTTTTTAAGTTATTTCCAAATAACTGGAAAAAATAGGGGTTTTTGGGGTATATTTAAAAATTATGCTTTTAATGAAAACCATAAGAACTTTTTGAAAATAACTTGAATTTGTTTAATATACCGCCTTTTTTTAAATATGGCGGATTCAATATGGCGGAAAAGCATATTTAAAAACAAATTGTATCTTTTTTATTTTTTATCCGATTTTAATACAACAAAGTTTAAATTACTTGATTTGAAATGTATTAAAAAAATATTTTAATTTTTATTTTTTCTTTTGATATTCGAAAAATACAATCGGGTGAAACATGTGACAAAAATGATTTTATTAATTTTATGTTTTAATTGACCCCCATATACAGACGTCGCTGAAGGGTTTCTTATTAAATAAACCTCACTGACTTATACATCGTTAAAAAGAAAATTTTATTTCCTACAATAAAGTATAAAACCCATTTTTGTCAATTGAGCTTAGTTTCTGAGAAAATTGGAAAAAACTTGTAACAGAATTAGTTTGTTTGGTGATTTGTAAAAATTGATTTAAGTTGCACAGGCCTGTGAAGTTTTAATCTGAAGATAAATCTTACACTATTATACACGTTGAAAAGGACATTTTATTGTCTACAATCGACTATAGGTCACAATTTTTGATAGAGAGCTTGGTTTTTAAGATAATCGGGTAAAACCTATGTGGTTTCTTTAATTTTTTTATATTTTCTTAATACACGGACGCCGCTGGAGAGTTTGTCATTAGCCTGACCCCACTGACTAATACATTGTTAAAAAGGAAATTTTATTTTCTACAATAAACGGTAAAATAATTTTTTTTTCAAAAAGCTTAATTTTTTAGAAAATTGGATAAAACTTGTTAAAAATTGATAAATTTAGTGATTTTTCAAAATTGATTTTATTTGCGGACGTCCCTAAATTGTTATAGATAAAACTACCATTGCCTTATTATACATCATTTAAAATGCAATTTTATTGTCTATAATAAAGTTTGTATTATATTTTTGGAGAGCTCGGTTTTTAAGAAAATCGTAATTTTTTCTAAAAAAACGAAGCAAAATTTTAAAAAATATAATAGAAAGTTATTTTATTGCGGGTATTTGCTGATTCATTTGCCATTTTTTGCAAAACGCATTTACCAGAATGACAACAAGCCAAAACCTGATCTATGGAGTGCCCTTAACAAACTTGACTTATCGGCAAAAAGTTGGCACGACTTGCACACGAAACCCCCTTTCAGGCCGATTTGTCCATAGACTATAAATAAGTCTCGCCTAGACCAATCTAGACGCACAATATGGAAGGCCGTTTATTGACCTTAAATACTAGAAAAGCATAGTAAATAGGTCAGCGACCTTAAAATGAATGGAGAATTTGTCTAGAAGATGAAAAGGGTAATGTACTAAGATGTTATAACACTGGTCACGTAGCTTCCTTGGGTCAAGCACCTCATGAGTTACATATTCTTGACGGGGTGGCGGAACAAACATCGAAAGACAAAGGATCGAATACAAAAGATCGAAAAACAAAATATCGAAAAGGCAAAAGATCAAAATTACAAAAGATCGAAAAACCAAAGATCGAAAATACAGAAGATCGAAAAACAAAAGATCGAAAAGCAAAACATCGAAATACAAAAGATCAAAAAACAAAAAATAGAAAATACAGAATATCGAAAAAAAAGACAAAAGATCGAAAAAAAATTGCAAAGAGATCGAAATATACAAAATGGCGCATATCAAGTCTACTTAGGTATATTCACATAAACAGTTTAGACAATGTCAGGTAAGGTAAAATTACCTAACCGTTAAATAAACCGATGGATTGCCATACTTAACACGACCAAGGGGTCTCTTTTTCGAACATGTTTTTTCAAAAAAAGACTTTCCCGGGATCCTAGAGGGTGTGTAACCAAACCGAACCGGTTCGGTTTGGTTCGGTTTGGTTTTACACCCTGTGGGATCCCAGGAATTACGTCAGTATTTTTTTTTGAAAAAATATGTTAGAACGAGATCCCTTAGCCGAACTATGTAATAGCAATAGTTTGAAATGCGTTATCTTCTCTCATCTGTATTTTCGGTCTTTCGTCTTTTCGATCTTTTGTTTTTTGATCTTTTGTTTTACGATCTTTTGTTTTTCGATCTTTTGTCTTCTCTATTTCGATCTTTTGTCTTTTCAATCTTCTGTTTTTTGATCTTTTGGCTTTCGATCTTTTATCCTTCGACCTTTGTTCCGCCACCCATTCTTGACGAGATGCTAGAAACAGAGATTAAAGTACATCTAGAGATTGTATTTCACAAGCGGCCAAAATAAAAAAAAGTGGGTACACCACGCGTTTGACGTTACCATTGGAAAAGCTGAAAATATGGCTGAAATAGAAGGACACTTGTAGGCAAGCAACCCTTTAGGGAGCCTAATCAACCTCGCAACATTTTTCCGCATATTATCTCACAGTTGACTCCTTTATCTCGGAAGCGTCCATTATTTCTGATTTAATTTTGATTTCTTCAAATTCAGAACTAAAATCTTTCTTTGCGTTGCCAATTCTCATAATTAAGTTATCACTTTTTTTCGCAATTATGTCACTATTTTGTGTTATCTGCAAACTGTTGTTATGTGATATGGTACCGTTACTTGCATTGACAGTTTTGGTTGCTAAAAAAATTACTCCTCGTTAATGAACACCTTAAATAATTGATCAGGGTCAAATTTATTGCATTTCTGAGTTAATAGATTTTTTTTAAACATCAATTACATCTTTAATAAAAATTGGTCTCTAAAATAAAATGGCAAATATTAAAATTTTGTTACTACAAACCGTTTAAAGCGTATTTTAAAAAGTTGAATTTTAGTTTATTCATAATTTTGGGTCACATAATTATTTTTTGGTGTGGATGACAAATTGTTTTGCAGTTTTAATGCCTAGGCCCAATGTTTATTTTTGTCTGTATCTCACTTTATTTTATTGAAGCTGCACTGAAATTGGAATCGAAGAGATGGCAACGTGCATTTTCACCTATTCATACGAACTATCCGATCGAATTCGTTCTTTATCGTTCAACGCACCTTTAGCTCAAGAATACCTACAATAGGTATCATAGGGTCAAGAAACTGGCCCATCTATACCCCTGATCTTCCGAAACATTGGTTGCTCGATCGATAGGGGAGAGCTGGGTTATTATTTGGTTATTAAAAAGGTAGGAAAGGCAAAAGATCAAAAATAGGAAAAGATTGCTGGACAGCAAAAAACTAACTAATGAAAAAATAGAAAGTCCAAAGATTGAAGCGAAAGACAAATATAGAAATATTATCTGAAGTTGCCCGCATTGCTTGCATTTTCAACATAGGTATATACTACAGCTTGTTGTAACTACAGTCGAACCTCTATAACTCGAACCTGAAGGGACAACCAAAAAAGTTCGAGTTATGGAGAGTTCGAGTTATAGAAACTCGAATTACATAGGTTAAAATACATGTAAAAAGTGCAGGGATCGCTTAAAAGGTTCGAGTTATAGAGGAGTTCGAGTTATAGAGGTTCGAGTTAGAGAGGTACGACTGTATTTCGAAACCAACTTGTATGAAAACAACATGTTCCAAAGCATTGGTTCGAAAACATCTTTTTCTAATGACATTTTGTTCGAAAGCATTGTGTTCGTTTGTTTGAATGCTTTTTTTTTGAAAACATATGTATTGAACGATATTTTGTTCAAAAGACTATCTGATTGAAATCATTTGATAGAAAACATTTTCTTTGCATGAAACACTCCTCAACATCGGTTTTAACCTAACCTTTGTTAATTGATCGTAAAGTTATCCTAACCTGTTAACCTAACCCTGGTTAATTGATCAGAAAAGTATTGGTCAAAACAGGTCATTGGGCGTGTCTAGACAGGCTAGAATAAGTTTGCATTCAATTGACTAGGGTTAGGTTTCCCGTTTTGAAAAAAATGTTTTCAAACAAATTTCCGTTTGAAGACAATGTTTTCCAACAAAATGTCATCCGAAAAAGATATTTTTGAACGCGTCGTAACTTCGTAGTGCGATATTACAGCCAATTTTTTGTTTTCAATCTAGTTTTGATATCGTCGTTGATCTTACAAACTGATGTATCTCAAAAAAATGCAGTTTTGAGATAATACCATAATACTACCTTATTTGTGTCGTTCTTTCATCCCACAAAGTGTCGTAACTCATAAAAATCTTTTAATAGCATACAAATCTTTAGATCCAAGAACATTTTTAGTGATATAAATCCAATATAAACTTTCCCTAAAACTTGAAATTGCTCTCTTGTAAAATTACAATAAATGAATTACGTCAGTTTGTAAGATCAACGACGATATGCGATACCTCGGTACCTGGGATGTTTTATCTTTTGATATTTTATTTTATATATAATCTATGATTTAAATGAATAGTCACGCTCAAATAAAATATTTAAAATGTTAACTTAATATTTGCAAACAGAAACAGACACAAACAAGTCAGGGCCGTCTCAAGAGCGTGACGCTGAGGGTAACTGCCCACACGGTTTTGATTAAGGGGCGGCAAAATGGCTAAATAAATTACTAAACTTATTTTTTTAAAAAGAGGAAAAATGGTAGAAAACGATGAAAGCAGGAAATTTAATAAACACAAAACGTAAATCTATCTGTTACACTTTGCTTCTCAAGCATTTTTAAAAAGAGTGACTGTACCTGCACGAATGCACCTTGCAACGTATGCATTGTTCTGTGGCCGTGCGCCGGCGATCTAAAATCTATCTCTTTCTAAAGGCCGCTTGACATGGTGCATGAAAATAAAATTTGCAGGCAAATGGCATGAAATTTTGCCCAGGTGCATGCGCAGTACACATCCAGCTGATTGTTGCAGGCAATCCATTTTTATCGGTCCGGTGCCATTCTTTTGCATGCAAACTGTACTTGCATGCAATCTGGGGAATTTTTACCTAGATTCTGGGGAATCCATGCATATGTCAAACAAAAAGATGATTTTTTGCAGGCAACAATTTGAGCGAAGTTTTTTGCTTGCAATTATTTGCAGGGCGTCATGCGCCATGTCAAGCGGCCTTTAAAAGTTTCGGCTGACTTGCATATTTCCTAATTTATATTGATATTTATATTTTTATAGGAGTTAGTTGGATGGTTCCTACTTACCAGCAGGTAAACTTTAGGACTATTTCTTTATACTTAGGTCCTAAACAGCTACCTAACTATTGATATTATAATTAATTATTTATCATATTCTCTGTGTAGACGGGTGGTAGTGTGTGCTGTGTGTATTCTACTCGTTTAAAACCAAGTACAGTGAAACCTTTCCTTGCGGACACCTCTATTAAGCGGACACTCCCTTTATGCGGACAAGTTTTTTGGAACTAAGCTTTTCCCTATTTCTTTACATGTAAAATTCACCCCTATAACCGGACACTCTAATAACCGGACGCGGACAATTTTTTTTGGTTAAAAAATTCTGAAACCTCCCTTAACCGGACGCGAACCTCTGACAACGGGACGGACATGGCCATAAATATTATGTAGTATGTTGGCAACAACGCACTCTGCAGCCAGGGAATTAACTTTCCGTTTAAATGCGGAGACTAAATAATTCTGTCGTATTTATAAACATATTATTTGGCGGGGGCGGGACTGTTGTGTTTTATTTTTATTGTTCAATTGGGTAGTAATAGATAGATCTCTTTGAAATGGTGCCTAGTAAAAAACTTCTTAGTTTACGTGAAAAAATTAAAGTTGTTAACGTTTCGGAGAAGGAACATCTATTAGAACGAAAAGTCGCTGAAAAATTTAATATCGGAAAAACTCGAGCAGCCGAAATTATTAATAAATATCTATATATTAAAATTTTGCAGCTCCCTCTCATAAGCGGACACCTCTAATAAGCGGACAAAATCGACGGAACAGTGAGTGTCCGCTTATGGGAGGATTCACTGTAGTACAAAATTTCATACATTTTTAAAACTTTGTTTTCCTGTAAGTTTGCGACCTAAGCTGGCATCACCATCTTGGAAAAATGACTGCAAAAACTAAAAAAATATTTTGGTAAGCAAAATCCCCCTATTAACGACGTGTTTGTGTGTGTTTTAGATAGCAGGTACCTAATTAATAATAATAAGCTTGTGGTTTTTTAACATTGGTAAATATCATTTCTAAAAAATACATACAGTCCTTTCCATCATCACATTCGACAGTCATAAAACCGTACGAGATATTCAAATGCGCGCGCAATCTAATACCAAAACTGTTTTAAAACTGTTTTGGGTAGATGGAACGACCAAATAGCTAGTCGAAAAACCGAATGTGGTTGGCGTAGTGATCGATTTACTTCAGTCATATGATCATATGCAAGAGAGTTAAATTAAAAGTCACGAGACTAAAAGAAAAGGTAGGTTTCGATGTCTCGAGTAAAGGTAGATCGAAAGCAAAGCATGAATTTGTGAGCTCCAAATTAAAGTTGTACACAGAAAAAGAGATTTGTGTATTACTTTGCGAAATTGCTTAGGGTATGTAAATTTTATTTAAAAAAAATTACGGCCACACTAGTTTTATTTAATACACATTTTTATATAACATTAAATTAATTTAATTTATATTCACAAACTATAAGCCACTACAGACTGCCTAATAAACTAAATATAGCAAAAAATTGAAACCAATTTTTGGGCAAAACTTGTGAAAAAATATTTATTTTTGGGAATGTCACAAGTTTTATGTGAAATTTATATATTTATTTATTTGTATTTTGTAATTTGATTTTTATGAAATACAGTCGAACCTCTCTAACTCGAACCTCTATAACTCGAACCCCTCTATAACTCGAACCTTTTAAGCAGTCCCTGCACTTTTTACATGTATTTTAACCTATGTAACTCGAGTTTCTATAACTCGAACTCTCCATAACTCGAACTGTTTTGGTTGTCCCTTCAGGTTCGAGTTATAGAGGTTCGACTGTATTTGTGAAATTACCTACATATTATAGAAAGCCTCAATATTCACAAGGTTTTTGGGATTTTATTTATTTTATAAATATAGATCGTGATACTTCTGAGAAGTTAAAAAATCAAATTTTGTAGCTTGTACTTTGGTGGGTATATATGGTTTATGACCTTTTGTTATTTAAGAACCGCCAGGGCCGTATTTCAATATGTATTGTGCAATTTTGATTACCTTTAATCCCCTCCTTAGGTACGGCCTTGAGAATCACTGTAATTCAAGAAAGTTAAGACATATTAAATAATATTTGTATATTTACCTGTGGGTGGAGTCCCGAAAAGAGTGGTCCTTGGTATTTTCCCCAAAAAACGAAAAAATACCCTGAAAAACACCCCTTTGGGATTTCTAGAAAAAAGGTTAATTTTGTGATGTTTTAAATTAGTTTCGCCCACGTTAAGACTTACCAGTTTGTTTTCTGCAGCTTCGCTCGTCTTTATCAGTGATGGTAGGGCCGATCCGGGTTTTCACTCCCGAAAATAGTTTTAAGTTTTTTTGTTGCGATGCGTTCTCGGCAACAGTTTCGACGGAAGTGTTTTGCTCTCTCTTTCTGGCGCAGGTCGGCGCTTTCCAAAAAGTCAAAACGTGGTTTTATCGCGATTTTAACAAAAGCTGACAAAAGTCATATGACCAAAAAAGGTCCCAAAAAGGTGCTAAAAATCGCTTTTCCCAAAATAGGATTTTACAACCCAGGTGATTATTAAAAATCTTAACCCCGCATTTTTAATAAACAAAACAATTTTAAATTAAAAATAAAAACAAACGGTTTCTAGCCAACCTGGTTTACCCGATATTTTGTCATGTGTTAAAATTGGTTGGGAATCTCAATTTGTTTTTCGTTAAGTGCCTAAATTTAAATTTTTTGGGTTATTCACTGTTTGTTATAGTTTTCTCAGACAAATGTAAACTTAATGTAATTTTATGGTATATTTTTATCTCAGGTGATGTAAACAGGTCACGAAGTGGACAAAGAAAAGTGTGAAATGCAAACATTTCTGAAGCGCCTTTCCTCGATCCTAATATTTCGGAGGGTCCGAAACCGGATTAAGTGGCCTGGTGGAACGGAAAACTGACTGTCCGATAATAGTACAACGTCGACCTGGAACGCAAATTGGATTTTTCGGACGGTTTTAGCACGGATCACCTAACAAAGTTTTATGACTGCCGAATGTCTTGATGGAACGCAATTATAATTAGTACCTAAGGCAACGGCAACTAAAATAAAATAAAATCATCACCAGGGGGTGGCGGCATATATTTTTGCCCAGTCTTAAAAAAGCTGGGGTCGGCCCTGCCATCGGTGGTGTGCCAAATTCTAAAATTCAGTGCCTATAACCAAAAATTTCTTTTGTGCGTAAGTACCGCAAACCGTTGTTTCTATGGGCCCCGAGTCAATTTTGATAATTATCTATGCGTAGCACACATTTCGTAACACAGATTTTGGCTATTTGTTGCACACGCACATTTTTTTTTCCAATGAGTGCCAATCTAATAGGTTTGTGCCCGTTTCGTACATTACCACTTTTTCGGAAGAAAAAAAATAAGCCGTTTTAATAAGCAGTAGTTGGGTGTCAGAGGTTGCAGTGGTAACTGGCAGCTTTAAAAAATTAAGAAAAATAAAATTGACTTATGTGTGAGGTACTCTGTTTGCACCTATTTTTTGTGCAACAACTCGATTCTTCAGTTCTTTATTATGGAGACCAACTTATCAGTGGGTCGACTTTACAATACAACCTCTACTTTTATCCTATCTGTCCAACTTCTAAAGAATATATTTTTTTAAATTTAAAGGAAGTTTACGAGGTAACAATTTTTAACGAAAAAGTTTCACGGGCAAGTCCTCAGAGGTAAAGATAGCTCGGGGACGCGTTTCGGCCTTATTAGGCCTCATTCAGCCCCAGCATAACCATAAAATGGAAGGAGATGGTGGTTTCACAGGCAAGTCCTCAAAGGTAAAGGTAGCTCGGGGACGCGTTTAGTACTTAATTTTATAGGCTTATTTCTCCTTTAAATGCTCACTTGCGTTCGTCATTTGGAATTAGTTTGGCTAGATATGTTATCTTTATGTTTTAATTTTCAGTTTAAGCGATTAAGAACTCCATCAATGCTTTTATTTTTATTTTTGTATAAAGTTGACTTTTCCCCATTTTGCCCCGCATACGGGGTTAAATGAGATACCTAGACACGGTAAAAAATTTTGTCTGCAATGAAAACTCGATTTTTTCTTGAATAAATTGTTTTTGAACGCAACTCTTCTGCCGGTCAAAGATGGAAGGGGCGAAAATCTCGCCTTTCTTAGTGTTTTTGACGTATGTCACGTCAACGACACTGGGCATAGAATCAAAAATAGGTAAAGCTTTTCGCAACAATTTCAATTTGGACCCCTATTCCTGAGAAATCTATGACCCACACTTTGTTTGAACACACATTCTTAAAATTAAGATCCAACAGTTTTACCTTAAAACAATTTGTTTTAAAATAAAATATATCGGTTTAGTTCAACGCAGCGTTTATCTTGAAATGAGACTTTATTTTTCTTCTTTATTGTTTTGTTTCAGTATACTGCATTTTGTAACAAAGCAAATTGTCTTCATATAAGTAACAATTTCTGTTTCACAATAAAATAAAAGGAAAGACTTTTTTTGTGCTTTATCAAGAAAATATTCTCTTGGTGAATAGGAAAGCACAAATTATTTTACCTTAAAGCAATTTGCTTTGATCTAAGACAATATTTTTTACCGTGTAGGTTGCAAAACGGGCGGGGCGGTTGTGTAATTTAGAATTAATATTTTTCTCAGACAAGTTTTATTCATTAAAATACTAACTAAGTTTAGAATTCTTATTTAAAAAATAAAACTTTGTATTAAGAAATACATTTATAATAATAAAATTTAGTATTTACAAAATTTATACAGAATTACAGCGACCTAGTCATCGCTGTCGACTTTCGTACACGAATTTGCGCCCATTTCTTGCAAAGACAGCATAAAATACAACTTTCAGTGATGGTTCCAAAAAATTTTTTTTTAAGCCAAAATAGGTATAGGTTACTAGGTATAACAAGGTATCCCGTTTTGTTCCCATGAACAAATCCCGTTTTGCCCCAAACCACCAGATAAATTCAAACAAAAATCATACACAGTAAAAGGCTAATTTTACGAGCAACGCGTTTAATTATGAATAATACATAAACCCAAAAATTGTTCAAAGTCAACAAAATTTTGAAAAGTCTGTAAAAAATGTACTTACCGTCACAAAAAGCGCAAGCTATTTTTACATTAAACGTTGATTTTAAAAGCTGCTAGAAAAAAACGTTTAATTCAATCATGAAAACAAGCTTAATAGGTCATTCATTAACGTTATAAAGAATAACGATGCTAAAAACGGCGTTGTAATCGCCATTACCAAATCAAAACAGAAATGTTTTTACCTTATTTTTAAGTGAATTTTTATTTAGTAGATTTTTATCAACGTCAAAATCACATTAGGTTCGCGCCTTTTCTACACGAATTTTAAAACACGACTTGCATGGCGTTTCTGCTAAATATTGAGATTTTACTAGCAGCGCCACCTATTAGCGATATTTTTCACTTTGACGAAATCTATTCAGGAGTGGACTATAAACTCCAAAAACCAGTTAATGAACTGATCCCTGATCCTTCACGATTACGACGCTTCATTTGTTAACCTGATAAAGACACATTAATATTGTGTGTAGTGTTTACTGTTGAGGAATCTTGTTTAGCTTTTAAACAGAACAAAATGTATACATAGAGATTTTGTCTTACCTTGAGCACCATCTTTTGAAATTTTCTTGAAGCGTTGTAGTATTAAACTAATGAACTTTTAGAACTTCCTTTCGCGTCACTTTTAAGTTTAAAAAAAGTTATTTAAAAAAACGTGAAAAACACAGACGCAGAAAGTTATTACTTTTAACAAAGTCTTTATCTAGAGGACTTTTAGAACAGGCTATCGCGCCTTATTTTGATTAAAAAACATATAGAGGTAAAACGTCACAAAAGAATACGCAAATAGTTAGTAGATTCTTGTTGTTGAGAAGTCTTAATCTAGTGGCGTTTTAGAACATGTTGTGGGGGACTTTTTAAGTGTCAAACGAGGGTGCAAAAAAGACGTTATTTACCCAGCACCAGAAACTTCAGCAAAAATTACATCTTTATAGCTTGATTCCTCATCTTTGTTTTTAAGTTATCTTTACGCATGTAGATTTCATAAAACTAATATTACATGGTATGAGGTTGTTTTCTAGTAAAAAATAACTTTATTATTGTTGTTCACGTTAATTTAACATTGATCCCAGACAGCACAAGTACGTACTATGTACGTACATATTACGTAACTTTGCGACGTAGTGTACATACATAGTACGTACATTTTTCGCCTACGTCCACAGATGTACGTCGTAGAGACTTAACTTAAGCCAATATTTTCCTTCGATTTGTACGTACTATGGACGTACTGAAGTACGTACTATGTTCTTTGTTTGAAACTCGTAGACAATGATTATGTAGAAATAAAATTTCGGACTTCCATTGTCTTTATTTATTTTAAAACACGACGTTTCGGTTAGTAAGTATCTCTAACCGTTATCAAGTATGAACTAAACAATCTAGTCTCTAGGCTACTACTTATACTACTTGGTGTGCAGTCAGGTGTGACGGCCCGCCCCCTTTTTTTAATCCTAAGACGCCTGTTTTCCTTAAGGAGTGGTTTCCATATGTTTGGTATGTCCGTGCTTGGTTGACTGAAAACTTCTTTATTCTGCATTATATACGCAGCTTCAATAAACTTTCGTTTTCGTTAATGCGACTCCTTATGTAAAACTTTAGCTTCTGACCACTGAATCCTGTGATCATTTGACCAAGCATGATCTGCTAAACCGGATTTTTCAATATCCCCTAATTGGGTACTTTTTAGATGTTCATTTACTCTAACCTGAAGAGGGCGTTTCGTTTCACCTACATATGATTTACCACACTCACACGGGATTTGGTAAATACATTCCTTATTATTTGAGGGATTGTCTGGTTTTGTTTTAGTTACAAAACTTTTTATCGTATTTCCCGAAGAAAATACTGTTTTTATATTATAGTGTTTAGCTATTCGTCTTATGTTTTCTGAAATCCCTTGAACATATGGAATGTTAATAACACCTAACGGATTATTATTTTGAGAATTTGGTACATTTAGTTTGTTTTTAATTTTAAATATCGTTGAGTTTATTAATTTCTCGGAATAACCATTCTGTTGTAAGTCCTTTTTAATGTTGTTAATTTCTGTGGTTAATTCTTCATTATTACTACAAATATTTACGGCTCTTAAATACAAACTTCTTATAACTCCTTGTTTTGTTGCAACAGAATGATTAGACTTAAAATTTAGGTACTGTCCCGTGTGTGTAGGTTTCCTATATACAGTGGTTTGAATGTTTCTGTCTAATCGTTTGAAGGAAGAAGAACACATTTCATTCTTGTGCGAGGCGCGCGACAGTGGTGTCATTCCGGTTGGTTTCCGCCTAAAAGCCAACTTTCCGGGAGTGAGAACGAAGAAGATCTTAGAGAGGACAAGCCAAGCACTAATCCGATCCCAAATCAGTTACCATCGATGGAGAAAAGCCAACTTCAACGCCGACATGGAGGAGCGATTTGACGAAATTAGACGACATACATGGGAGGAAGACTACGAACCGATACTGAGTAAAATTGACAGTACGTGCAACAGAGAACGACAGAAGATACGATCAACTCACCGAGAAAAACTCAAGAAACTACAGACACGTACTCAAGATAGAAGAGACTCAACAACACCAAGCACTATAGTGAACATCTCCAAAAGGACTCTGAGCATCAACGAAGAATTGGTACTCAGTAAGGGACTTAAGTTCGCCATTGCACCGGCACAGACACCGACACTGGAAATTATTGCAGCAATAGAGACCGTTAGTCTACCTCAACCCGAAGCTGATGAGTTTCGCCATAAAGTAAGAACAACGTTGGACAGAAAGAAGCAACAAAAGACAAACATCACCAGTCAAGAACAACGGGCAATCAAGAACCTGCAGGCTGACAAATCAATCAAGATTCTACCGGCCGACAAAGGAAACGCAACGGTGATCATGGATGTCGAGACTTACGACAAAAAGATCCAAGGAGTTCTGGAGAAAGAAGACTACAAGCAACTACCCAAAGACCCAACCACCACCATAGAAGGACGCATCTACAGGACTTTGAAGAAGTATGCTGAAAATATCCCGGACGCTGCTAGATCCCGCCTGACTCCACACCACAGTAAGGCACCACATTTTTATGGATTACCAAAGATCCATAAGAAGGATATACCACTGCGACCAATTACCAGCTCCAGGGACTCACCGACCAGCACTTTGTCGAGGTTTTTGTTGGACATAATTCAACCACTACAGGGTAAGTCCGAATCTTTTGTCAAAAACTCGGAACATTTTGTGGAGGTTTTAAAAGGTATCGAATTAGATCCCGGCGATAGATTTGTAAGTTTTGATGTAGAAAGTCTCTACACCAACGTGCCAATAAATGAGTCACTCAGTATCATTAAAAACAAATTACAAACTGATGATACACTTCACGAGAGAACAACGCTATCGGTGGAGGGGGTGATGGATCTTTTGGAGCTCTGTCTCCGTAACTCTTACTTTCAAGTGAAAGATAAGTTTTACGCGCAAAATGACGGACTCCCAATGGGTTCATCTCTTTCGCCAGTGGTAGCAAACATCTACATGGAGTGGTTCGAGGGCCATGCGATCAACACAGCAAGAGTCAAACCAAAACTATGGCTACGATACATGGATGACACATTTATTATATGGCCGGAAAATGATGACGAACTACAAAATTTTCTACACCATTTAAACGGTATTCGACCAACAATCAAGTGCACCATGGAAATTGAAAAAGATTCGGCCTTACCTTTTTTGGATGTTCTTGTCAAACGATTAGACAGAAACATTCAAACCACTGTATATAGGAAACCTACACACACGGGACAGTACCTAAATTTTAAGTCTAATCATTCTGTTGCAACAAAACAAGGAGTTATAAGAAGTTTGTATTTAAGAGCCGTAAATATTTGTAGTAATAATGAAGAATTAACCACAGAAATTAACAACATTAAAAAGGACTTACAACAGAATGGTTATTCCGAGAAATTAATAAACTCAACGATATTTAAAATTAAAAACAAACTAAATGTACCAAATTCTCAAAATAATAATCCGTTAGGTGTTATTAACATTCCATATGTTCAAGGGATTTCAGAAAACATAAGACGAATAGCTAAACACTATAATATAAAAACAGTATTTTCTTCGGGAAATACGATAAAAAGTTTTGTAACTAAAACAAAACCAGACAATCCCTCAAATAATAAGGAATGTATTTACCAAATCCCGTGTGAGTGTGGTAAATCATATGTAGGTGAAACGAAACGCCCTCTTCAGGTTAGAGTAAATGAACATCTAAAAAGTACCCAATTAGGGGATATTGAAAAATCCGGTTTAGCAGATCATGCTTGGTCAAATGATCACAGGATTCAGTGGTCAGAAGCTAAAGTTTTACATAAGGAGTCGCATTGGCGAAAACGAAAGTTTATTGAAGCTGCGTATATAATGCAGAATAAAGAAGTTTTCAGTCAACCAAGCACGGACATACCAAACATATGGAAACCACTCCTTAAGGAAAACAGGCGTCTTAGGATTAAAAAAAGGGGGCGGGCCGTCACACCTGACTGCACACCAAGTAGTATAAGTAGTAGCCTAGAGACTAGATTGTTTAGTTCACACTTGATAACGGTTAGAGATACTTACTAACCGAAACGTCGTGTTTTAAAATAAATAAAGACAATGGAAGTCCGAAATTTTATTTCTACGTACTATGTGTCGTACATTCGACGTATCTTGGCCGAATGTACGTACTATGTACGAACTATATACGTACATGGTGTGTTCAATTAAAGGTAAAATGTACGTACTTCAGACGTACATTTTACGTACATGTTACCTAAAATGTACGTACTCGAGACGTACATGATACGTATATAGGGCGTCAAATTAAAACAATGAAAGTGTAGGATTAGGACAAGGAATCATTTAAAATATTCCAGCTACCTGAACATTCCTACTTTAGAGTGGATCTTCCAGTTTTACCTCGAGACTCGAAGTCTTCACAGGTTTGATTAAGTTTGTTTTGCTTCATTTAATATTTAGGAAATATATCTCTAACATATGAACCATCTATTACCAAATTCCGTTGTTAAATTTTCGGGAGCGCATCTTTAAATGAACGTAAAATTTACGTACTATGTACGTAGCTGGTGTACGTACTATGTAAGTACATACTTGTACGTAAATTGTACGTGCCTTATTGGTCTCGAGAAGGACCGACGTAAAATGTACGTAGCCAATGGACGTACTATGGACGTACTATGTACGTACATAATTATTGTACGTATATAGTACGTACTTTATTGGTCCCAGGACGTACCGTCGTAAAATGGACATAAAATGTACGTCCCTGTGATGAAGTGTGCTGTCTGAGGTGTTATTTTTGTGCTATGTGGGCTTTTTCCTTTATATATGTACATATTCATAATGTACTGATATGGAACAACTAAGAAAAAAATATATTTCTTTTCGTTTTTAAAATAATGAACATAAAAATGCCTCTCAGGGTTACTCATGTTCCTCTATATCAGAATCTTTTTTACAGTGTCCACATAAATTCGCTAAAAATTGCAAAAATGTAAGAAATAAATAGGTATGAGATTTTCATTATTATTTCATTTTAATGCTGGCCGGTGGTGGTATAAAACAAAGAACAAAAACAACTTCAAGAAGACGTTCAGTGACCGCCCTTGCTCTAAAAATGCGTAGGGCTAACAACCTTTGAAAGAAACAACATTCTCTACGATACGTGCAACGCACAGTCCAGGGTCTTATTATGGTGTCAAAGAACTTTTCAAGAATGCCCAAGTCTAGAAAAAATCCTATGGAAGGTTCTTGAACTATCGGGTCTCATCTTGTACCATCGGGGCTAATAAATAAAACGGGCCATTAATTATCCACGTTCTTGATGTCATAGTCGTCAAGCAACCCATGCCTAGGAAACTCAATGCAATTTGACAGTTCGTTAGGTTCAAGTTCTCACTAAGCTCAAAAGAGGCGCTGCGGTCGCGCGTTTTTTCATTTCATTAAAATTACATTTTGTTAAATTTGTAACTTTTGCATTTTTTAAATATAAAAGAATAAGAATTTCTAGTTGCTTTTCTGGGTGAAGTGTCTAATGTTCAGACGAGTATAAAATGCATAGTTTTCCGAGACATTTTAAGGTAAGTTTTCTTATTTTCTCATTTGAGGTTAGATTGGCATTTGATAAAATTTGTATTGGTAGTGTCTTTTTAACTTCTTATCGCTTACTTTACGGAACTCTGAATACAGGTTTCCAATGCCTGGTAGGTGCCTTATTTGCCCATCAATTAAGCACAAATTTAGTGTTAATTTTATGTCTATCCCTTTCTTTTGACATTAAGTAAAAGGGAGACACATACAAAATTAACACTAAATTTGTGCTTAATTGATGGGTAAACGAGGGATTACCCAGCAGCGTAATGTACTTTGAATAAATTTATTCCTTAATTTTAAATCTTTATCTTACCATAATCTAGTACCTATGATTAATGTGGTTATAAGTTGATTTTTTTTATTGTTTTCAGCTTTTGGATAATATGTGTGACCACTTATAAGCTATGTATATACTGCTTTGAAACATACCCTACACAACTTACAACCAAAGCGAGGAGGTACTTTTAATCCATGTCAGATTTTCGTCAAGCTGTTAAAAAGTACACATTTAAGAATGATTCTCTTCACGAACAACTGTTTAATTATTTATTCACTCATCACTCACCAGAAATGTTAAAAGCAAATTTAAATATACTAGATAGTGTTTGGTTTTTCATTATATTTTATTTTACCAATCAATTAGACTATGTATTATTTCATCAAAGTTAGTCGTTAATTTGTAGCTTTTTTTATAATAATTAAAACTAATTTAAAAAATGTTTTATTTATTGCACTTTATATATCATTTTCAATCTGTTTATAGCTTATAACTAATTAAAAATTTCAAAAAAAACTTTAAAATTCAAGAAAATTTATTATAAAAGGCGATTCAAATTTCCCGCCTCAACTTTTAGTTCGTCACTAAGCTCAGTAGTGGGCGCCACAGAGTTAACGATCTGTCAAACAGCCGGAGTTGCCTATCCAATAAAAACTCACTGAACCGCGCCGCAAATCCTTTATCTATGAAGCAACCCTCGAAAATGTATTGATTTTCTTATGCTGAATCATTGCAAAGCAAAAAACTCTCACTCGTAGAAAATTATTTCCATGTTTTGTAATGTTTTTTTCGGCGGATAAAAAACATTTTTGACTAACTTGAATAAAATCGATTTGTTTACCTACAATAATCAACTGGATTTATACTGCGCATGCACTAGAGCAAAATTTTGGGTCATTTATATGCAAGCTAATAGATGCAACATGCCAGCTTACCGAGCCACTAGAAAACAGCTGATTTTGCCAAAATGAGGCCAGTATATTTTTGGCCTTTCTTGATTTCACTATTTCGTTATGATTAACCCTGATGGGTTTAATTATTGTTCGGTGGATGGGTAATGACCATGTACGTCTTAAATATATCTGTACTGCTAAACTGTATTAAAACCATGAATCGAAAATGACTACCACAAGCGTTCCGCCATATTGGATTCAATTGAACCCAAACGTAAGGCTTGGATTAAAAAAGCAAACGCTTTCAATAAAATTTGAATGGAACTGCTTTCAAATGACATTGACAATTTGTCAATGCGGTGATTTGACGTTGTCAAACTTAATTTTTATTTAAATTTAAGAAAGTTTTTATGATTTTGGAATTTTTGGACAAGATATTATCTTGAGTTGATGTAGTTGCTTACTTGGCTTGTTTTTAAACAAATTAAAACTGCTAAGCTTAGAAAAAAAAGCGCGGCACCCATTAACAGTAGCCTGAATTTATCCAAGCCATACGTTTGGGTTCATTTAAAATCCAACGCTTGTAGCAGTTATTTTTTATCTTTCCCAGTACAGATATATTTAGGACGTACGTGGTAATGACCCTTTAATCTTTAAAACAATAAAAACTCGTTGGTAGGTATTTAAGGCATCTGAGGGCATGGCAGTGCCTCGCCAAGTTCGCGCTGCCGTAACATCTTTTCTTGAAACATTTAAACCTATATTTGACCTATCTGAAACTCTACTTCGGAATGAGCTACTTTGCAGAGTCGTAGATCTTCATAGAGAAAAAACCCCTCCAAGTTTCCTGGACTTCCATAAAGTAGTAAAGTAGTTACGAAATTTCCAAAAACGTCGAAATTGCCACTCACTGACTCACTCACTCATGTACAGATCATCAAAATGCTATTGTACTTCCAGACATGCTGCAAAGCTGAAATTTGGCAGACTGATAGAAATTTTGACCAAACCCCTGGAAAAAATCAAAAACTGGAAAGAATAAAAAAAACAAAATTCTAATTTGCTCCCCTCTCCTATACATGTAAAGTTATGTAAACATTGCCCACTTCTAGAAATGCTAGAGAACTGAGCTTTGGCAGACTGATAGGATCTATGATAGGAAAAAATTAAAACACCCCAAAATTCTAATTTACTTCCTTCCTCTATAAATGTAAAGTTATGAAAAAGTAACATTGCCCACTTTCAGACCTGCTAGAGAGCTGAGCTTTGGAAGGCCGATAGTAACTATGAAAAAGCTATTGAAAAAAATTAAAAAACCTCAAAATTTTCATTTACTCTCCTCCCCTATAAATGTAAAGTTATGAAAAAGTAACATTACCCACTTCCAGAAAAGCTAGAGAGCTTAGCATTGAACTACTATTAGGAACTATGATAAAACTATAGGAAAAATTTTAAAATATGAAAATTTTAGTTTGCTTCCCTCCTCTGAGCTTTGGAAGGCTGATAGGAACTATAATAAGACCATGTAAAGTTATGAAAAAGTAACATTACCCACTTCCAGAAAAGCTAGAGAGCTGAGCATTGAACTACTATTAGGAACTATGATAAAACTATAGGAAAAATTTTAAAATATGAAAATTTTAGTTTGCTTCCCTCCCCTGAGCTTTGGACGGCTGATAGGAACTATAATAAGACCATGGGAAAAAATTAAAAAACCTCAAAATTTTCATTTACTCTCCTCCCCTATAAATGTAAAGTTATGAAAAAGTAACATTACCCACTTCCAGAAAAGCTAGAGAGCTGAGCATTGGAAGACTGATAGGAACTATGATAAAACTATAGGAAAAATTTAAAAATACGAAAATTTTAGTTTGCTTCCCTCCCCTATAGAGAGCTGAGCTTTGGAAGGCTGATAGGAACTATAATAAGACCATGCGAAAAAATTTAAAAACTTCAAAATTTTAAGTAAGGCATTGCAAAAGTTTTGAACAATATATTTTACTACTTTAAAAATTAAATATTCCAATTCCTTTAAAAAAGAAGGGAAGTCATAACAAAAACATTTCATGTAAAAAAAAGCCGCCAAGCACGCGAAAATGGCATTCCGTAAAAAAAAATTGAGACAAAAGCCAAGCTTTCCAATACAAATTTCAAAATGAAAGGTTCTTACTAGTTTGAAATTGTTTTTCTAAACTTGGCTATTACGGCTGTAAATGACTCTTAGGCACAGTGCTAAATTGAACATAAAAAAGTTTGGCTGTAATAGCAAAGTTTAAAAAAACATTTCCAAACTAGTAAGAACCTTTCATTTTGAAATTTGCATTGGAGAACTTGGCTTTTTTTTAATGCCATTTTCGCGTACTTGGCTTTTTTTTACATAAAATGTTTTTGTTATGATAGGTATATTCGTTGGTAAGTATAACAGACCTATTTAAGAAATTAATTTCTAATAACGTAATTTTAGTGGCCAATACACTTTTTTCTGTCATTCCTGGACTCTGGAAGAGTAGGATTATATCTAAAAATTACAACACCTTTACAGGCCTTCATCCTGAAGAAGTTAGCTGATTTCTCGGGGAAATTTTTATATGAGGTCTAAATTTCAGTGAAATATTCTCGGATACTATGACGATATTCAAATGACTTCTTCAAGGAAATTAAGTTAACTATTAGGGCGTTTGTTTATGTAAAATTTTAGAGGAAAATTACTTTCAAAATGTTAAGAAACTACTGTAAAATTATTAGTAATAAAAAAATTCCTCTGTGAGACACTGGTGCACAGTGGATTGAGCCCATGTTAAATTAGGGACATAGGCGATTTTAACTAACTTGCATATCTGGAAACCATTGGTGAGTAACTCTTTGGTAAACATCATATAGTTATAAAAAACAAAATATTTAGTTTTTTTGAAAGCAAACTACTAAGTAGCATTTCATGTTTGTAGAGTGAATCCAAATCTGAGGGCACCGCAGTACCTCGCCAAATTCGCGCAACTGCTGAACAATCTTTTCTTGAAACATTTCAGCCCATATATGACCTAAAACTCTACTTCGGAATGAGCTATGAATTTCAAACTTTGCACGGTCTTAGATCTTCATAGATTTAACAACCCTTCCAAGTTTCATGGACTTCCATAAAGAAGTAAAGTAGTTATGAAATTTCAAAAAACTTCGAAATGGCCACTCACTCACTCACTCATGTAGATCATCAAAATTCTACTGTACTTCCAGACATATGCTATCTGAAATTTGGCAGACTGAAATTATGACAAAACCCTGGAAAAAATCAAAAAAACCCCAAAATTCTAGTGTACACCCCTATACATGTAAAGTTATGTAAAAGTAGCATTGCCCACTTCCAGAAATGCTAGAGAGCTGGGCTTTGGTAGACTGATAGAAACTATGATAAAACCATAGGAAAAATTTAAAAACCCCAAAAATATAATTTATTTCCCTCTCCTATAAATCTAAAGTAATGTAAAAGTAACATTGCCCACTCCCAGAAACACTAGAGAGCTGAGCTTTGGAAGGCCGATAGAAACTATGATAAAACTATAGAAAAAAATTAAAACACCCCAAAAGTCTAATTTACTTCCCTTCCCTGTAAATATAAAGTTATGTAAAAGTAACACTGCCCAATTTCAGAAACGCTAGAGAGCTTAGCTTTGGAAGACGAATAGGAACTATGATAAAACTATAGGAAAAAAAATTGTGTGTGACTGAGATCACACGGCAGAAGTGTAAACTTCAACAAGGCGAAATTAATAATACGAAATACAAGATTTTTTGCGTTGTATATTGACAAAGTAATATGCAAAGTAATAACATTTGCATAATTATAATTGGGTATATATTACTCTGGTAAATTTTGCTCTGAGTGGCCTTCATCTGCATTATCATATCGCTCTGCTGACTGTTCCTCTCACAGTTATTCGACTCGAGCCGACTTCACCCGAATGAGCGTTACATACATCATTCATCATCAGTTCAATTCAGTACCCACAAAAAGTGCTAAACGCGCCTAAAGAACTTTACACTTCAAAAAATTTGAACACATCATAATTTTAATTTACTTCCCTCCCCTATACATGTAAAATTATGTAAAAGTAACATTCCACTCCAGAAACGCTACAGAGCTGAGCTTTGGAAGGCTGATAGGAATTATGATAAAACCATGGAAAAAAATAAAAAAACCTCAAACTTTTAAATAAGACATTGCAAAAGTTTTGAACAATATTTCCCATATTTTACTACTTTAAAACTTAAATATTATCCAAATCTTTTAAAAAAGGAGTGAAATCATAAAAAAAGCCAAGTACGTGAAAATGGTATTCCGTAAAAAGAATTGAGATAAAAGTAAAGCCAAGTTCTCCAACACAAATTTTAAAATTAGGCATAGTGCTAAATTGAACATAAAGAAGTTTGACTGGAATACCCAAGTTTAGAAAAACATTTCCAAACCAGTAAGAACCCTTCATTTGAAATTTGTATTGGAGAACTTGGCTTTACTTTTATCTCAATTCTTTTTACGGAATATCATTTTCGCGTACTTGGCTTTTTTGACATGAAATGTTTTTGTTATGATTTGCGTTTTTCCTATTGGTTATTATTATTCTTGCTTGGAAATCAAAATGGACAGGTGTTCCTCTTATTTTACTTTGTATCTCTTATCTTTGTAGGGAAAAACAAAATTAGATAATCTTTTCTAGGAAATGTTTGCACAAACACATATTTCCCAAGAAGAGTGATGTCAGATTTAATTCAACAGGATATTTTACGCAGTAACGTTTCTCCACCGTTTGGTTCCCATGAACCATGATCAGGTGAGGATCAGGTGATGATCACGTATAGCTTTACCTGCAGTCCCTACTTTTTAACACTTAACTATCACGTGCCACTAAAGCTTTCCGTATACGTTTCATAACACGACCCGAATAGTGACCGAGTAAGATCATTTGAGGCTAAACGATCATAAGTATGTTAACGTGCCTTTGAGGCGGTGCCATTGGATCGGAGTCAGTACTTTATAGCTTATATTTGTTCATCTCAAAGCAATGTTGATATTTTCCATTGTATCCCCTAGTTATGTGATATTTTTTTTATTTACAATCACAAATAAGATTTTAAGAAAAAATTACATAAATAAACCCTGTATAACCTAAATGATACAGCCTGTGTGTCGCAATAAAAAACGTTAATAAGCACGGATAAAAAATATCGGAACCTACTGTTCATTTCATAATTTTTGAGACACCTTTTTTTTTGTTGGCCTATGTTATTGTTATGATAACCAGCTGATAACTCTCCAAAAGTTATATCAAAAATTATGAAATTTCTGTAAATCTTACGTTAAGAAGGCCAAAAAAACGAAAATTTTCTTTAAAAATTATACGTGTTTACACACCAGCCTTGCCTGTTTGGAACTGATTCTTCCCCAAAAATGAACTCTAATGTTCTTGTGGTTGCAGTAAAGTCTTTGCAAAGTCAATTGAAATACCTCTTAATACGGGGTTCTATCGAGTTCATGAAATTTTTCTTGATTCTGCCCTTCAAAAGTTATCAAAATCCATATAAAATGATCCTGGTATAATTTTAACCCTACCGAAAGAGAAGAGCCGCGGCTCTTCTCGGTCCGACCACAAAGTATTTGTTTTCCGACCGACCGAGCCCAGGTGGATGGACGGCAGCTGATTGGCAGATTTTTTTGAGATGCGCTTTTAATTGCTTTCAAGTGTGCTTTTTGGGACCTCTTTAGTCGGGAGTATGCAGAGTTAGAAAATAAATCAGTGTCGTTTCTGTAGGTGTAGGAATAGTAAGTTTTATTATCTATTTTTATTTCTTTAGTTTAGGCCATTGTTAGCTCCCGCTAAATTTCGCGGTTGTTTATATATTTTTAAAACCACACAATTGTATGAAGGACAGAGTGCATTTCGCGCATTTGGACATGCGCACCAACAACCAGAGAGATCCTTTGTCAATCGCCTAGAGAAATGGCGTGTTAATTTCGTTTTCCACCTATTTCAAATTTCTACACCTAAAAGTGCTCGATTTTGGTGTACTGAAGCATAGAACTAGAAACATCAGCCCTTCAGCTACGTGGTGACATCATTAGATCCAAAAAGGGGCCCCTTGGAACGTGGAGAAATTGGCTGCAAACTGGTGAGTGCCTTTGTTTCTGATTGCCGTTGTGTGGCACAACAATTAACCTATGGACGTTTGATTATTTCGTAATTTCATATCAATATATTTATGTTTGTTCGCGCTTCATTTAATTAAAATATTTACAGTCCATTGCAGTTATCGTTTTTCTAACCGCGAGCTAACAGGCCATAATGAAATGAAATAATTTTAATGACGATAAAGGATATGCCGATGGTCGGTATCTATCTTTGTTCAATTGACTTTGCAATCACCATACTAGCGTTATTTAGCCGGCAAATATAAACGTGTCCAATCTATCACGGTATACAGTGTCTCCTGTCTCCAGTGGTGTGCTAATCAAAACAGGGAAGGTAAAAATTTGCAAAATTAAAATAAGTCTTAGAAAATTACTAACCAAGCTAACTGCAACACAAAAATTCTCTAAACTCTTTTTAAATTGTTTATTATTTTAATAAAACTTAAGATTTATCAAAGTATAAAACACAAATGTACATTAAACTTTGAAATAAAAATTATTTTTGAAAATGTTTAAAAAAAAACCGAACCAACAGATCCCAAAAAAAATTACGCAATAACTGTATATCATAATCGGACAAAAAATATCAAGCCTTTTAAGAAAATCTAACCATAGGTAATTATAAAATCGGGATAATTCCCGAGAACAGCACAATAATTCTGCCCAAAAATTAAAATGGTTTTAACTAGCAACAAAAAAATTTGTTGGCAATTAATCTTGAATTATTTTATATTTTGTATCCAAATTAAACGTAAAAAACCAGTATATTTTTTTATTTTTCGTAAATACTCGATAAAACATTTCCGGCTTTCTGGAAAAAGTAAACCTTTCCGACTTAGTTAAGGTTGATTTTCTACATAGTATATGCTAGTTTGCAGTTGCCACCTTTTTCCATAGTTAGACAGAATTTTTTCCAAACAACGCAACGCAGACGCATGCATGGCATACGAGAAGCAAAGAATCCAAGCAATCCAATTAGAAAAATATTAGATGAGTACAGTGAGTATCGGTTATAACGATATCGGATCGGTTATTACGACATATCGGTTATAGCGACGGTTATAGGTCCCGACCGAGTTCTATGCTAAATGCATTGAAGGTATGTTGCCTATAACGACATCGCATATAACGTCGTACTTAAATAGCGACCAATAATTTTACTTAAATTGGCCCAAGTAATCGGTTATAACAACGAGCGATATCGTAATGTAACGACGAACTGTAGCCATTGTGCGCCGAAGTTCGGGGAATCCATTTTATTGTAGGCGGTAAATCGCCGGTTCATACGAATCGGCATTTGGTCTATACCTTTATTGTATTAAAGTTATTGATGTAGTAGTAGAGTAAATTTGTAGGGTGTTTCAATAAAAAGCTGCAAAAAGGGTATATTTTTTTATATTTGGCATGGTAGTAGCTAGGATCCCCTGATTTCCGGCATCGGAATCCAAGATGGCGGCTGCCAAAGTTAAGAAAAAAAATGAATTCCCTGCTTTAAGACAAATTAAATTAATTTTGATAAACTTACTTTAAGTAGGACCTACTTAATTCAAAAATGTAAAAAAAATTACACCTGTCACTTTAAAACAAAATGGCGGCTATATTTTTAAAAAATCGTTTTTTTTCGATATTTTATTTATTTTTTGCTCGATATTTATTTCGAATACCTCATATTAAAGAAAAAAGTTAATAGTTTCTCAGCCGACACAAAGATGGCGTTTAATATGTCAAAAATAAAAGAGACCTTCATAACCTGTAGACCAAATTAAATGAAAAAAAAATTTTTTTTGGATTTTACCAATAGTAAGCCAAGTTTTGTAAAAATTTCAAAAAAATTACAATTTGACATTAAAAATTTTAAGATGGCGGCCAAAGTTCAGATAAAAAAGTTATTTTTTCTTCTTGTTTGACAGAACTAGTATTGCCGTGTAATATATCGATTTATACTAAATAGGGGTCGCCGATTTTAAATATTTCATCATAAATTATTAATCAAGATGGCGGCGTTCAAAATTTAAAAACAACAATCTTCTTGGTTTGGTAATTTTTTTTACGAAGATATGTAGTTTTATATTACTCTTAATTAGTTTTAAATTGTAATGTACAAAAAAAATTGAATTTATTTATTTTTAAAGATGGCGGCCGAAAAATAAAAAAAAAACATTTTTGTTTATTTTTTCGAAATTTAACAAAAAATACTGAGGAAACCAAGACGTCTCGTTAAACAAAACACAGATGTTTTAAATATGTCAAAAAAGTTGACATATGTCACGTGCCGGGTGATTTGAATAAATTGACATATTTTACTTAATAGCTATCTCCGTTAATGTTGATCTAACAGTAACGTTTAAATTAGCAAAGTTACATAATTTTTTCTAAATCATCAGAATCTTATGTCAAAAATGACAGATGTCATACACTTGGCAAACTATTGACATATGGTTTATTTTTTTAAATAAAACACCCTGTATATAATGTTTTTAATTGATAGGGCTCCTTTTTCTGATTTCAAAAATATATAATATGTTGACATTTAGTCCAGCCGTTATTGAAATATTTGCATTTTAATAACCTAAATAAACAATAAGGATGTTGCCATTTTGTTAATGAATATAATTTTTAAAATTTTAATCTACCCCCACCCTTTTATTTGGTTTGTGTTTGGTGGATTTTGTTCATTTTTAAATGGGACCATCTCGACCCAAGACCCAGCCTAGGTACCAAATTTCATTAAAATCGGCCAAGCGGTTTTTGAGTTATGCGCGTTGGTCGTTACAGACAGACATACAGACACACAGACAGACAGACAGACAGACATACAGACAGACAGACAGACAGACAGACGGCGCAACAAAAAAGTTTCAAAATCATCTGAAACGCAAAGATATATAAAATTTTTTGAAATCGGAGCAACTTTTTTTTTCTCGAAAAAATTAGGATCACCATAGCTCACACTACTATAGTATAGTATATGTGTGAGCTAATAAAGAAAAAATACTTATAATAAATATTTTTGTTGAATATGTTATGAGTTATTTAAAGTTGGATGATATGAAAAACCAGTATTTTGAATTTTTTCTAGGGTAGACAACGCTACCCCTACCTCCAGTCGCACACATAATAGGGACGTTTTGCACTCACTCCTTTAGCTAACTTTATCTTTTATAAATGCGACATTAAATGACAGATGTCACGTAATATTTAAAAGTCCAATTTTGACCTTTTCCAGACACAATTTTTAGTTGCGTTATTTTCGTTATTATTATCAAAAGCCTGTTTTGTGTTGTGTAGGCAAAATCAATTAAAAAGTTCCGAAAACAACTATGGAAAAACTGAAAAATCAATACCAGTGAAAAACCGCTAGGAAAATCTAGGATTAGGTCTGTGCTTACTGTGTACTTCTTCTTATTTTTTTTTACGCGCTTCACAGAGCATTGACGACTTTTGGTTAGTTCGTGTATGGTGATTGCAAAGTCAATTGTCGACCAGTAGCATTTCCTTTATAGAAAGTGACATGGGCGGCGGTAGATATACTCATTAAAATTATTTAATTTCATTATGGCGTAAACTAAAGAAATAAATATAGTTAATAAAACTTACTATTCCTACACCTACAGAAACGACACTGATTTATTTTCTAACTCTGCATACTGCCGACTAAACAGGTCCCGAAAGGCACACCCGAAAGCAATTAAAAGCGCATCTCAAAAAATTCTGCCAATCAGGTGCCGTCCATCCACCTGGGCTCGGTCGGTCGAAAAACAAATACTTTGTGTCGGACCGAGAATAGCCCTTCTCTGTCGGTAGGGTTGCAATTATACCAGGATCATTTTATATGAATTTTGATAACTTTTAAAGGGCAGAATCAAGAAAAACAACAGTGGACAACACTCGCAATTAAAGTGGTATGATGTGCGAGCACTTCGTGGTGTTACCTGTGGATCTGACCACCATCTGGTAAAAGCAAAAATATTATTCCGTTTAAGAAAAACAAATAAGGACGAAAGTATGAGAGAAAATGAAAACCTAGAATGCATCGAAGACAATCAAAAATACAACTTTAGAAGTCTAGAAATCGAAAGTACTCAAAGATTGTATCAGAACCGATTAGATGAAAAAATTAATAAACACAAATCACTAATTTGAAGAGATATACAGTGAAACCTCTCCTTGCGGACACCTCTATTAAGCGGACACCCCCTTTAGGCGGACAAATTTGTTAGAACCAAGCTTTTGCCTATGTTTTTACATGTAAAGTTCCCTCCTATAACCGGACACTCTAAAAACCGGACGCGGACAATTTTTTTTGGTTAAAAAATTCTGAAACCTCCCTTAACCGGACGCGCACCTCTGACAACGAGACGGAGCGCTGCACGACATTGGCATAAATATTATGTAGTAGCAGCCGGGGAATTACCTATTTCCGTTTTAATGCGGAGTTGAAATACATCTGTCGTATTTGCAACCTTATTTTATTGGGCGGGACTGCTGTGTTTATTGTTCAGTTGGGTAAAAATAGATCTCTTTGAAATGGCACCCAGTAAAAAACTTCTTAGGTTATGTGGAAAAATGGATGTTGTTAAAGTTTGGAAGAAGAAACATCTATCAGCAGGAAAAATCGGCGAAAAATTTAATATCGGAAAATCTCAAGCAGCGAAAATTGTTATTAAATATATATATATATATATATATATATATATATATATATATATATATATATATATAGATATATATATAGATATATATATATACATATATATATATATATATATATATATATATATATATATATATATATATATATATATCAAAATTTTGCAGTTCCCTCTCTTAAACGGACACCTCCAATAAGCGGACAAAATAGACGGAACCGTGAGTGTCCGGTTATGGGAGGTTTCACTGTATACAAACATAATAAAAAGCTTAAAGGAAGCAAGCAACGAAGCTTTTGGGTACCAAGATAATAGAAATAACAGGAAGATGTGGTGGACGGACAAAATACAGGAAATGGTCAAAGAGAAAAAACGCACATAGTTGAAATGGCTCAGTACTAAGGAGCAAAGAGACCTAGAAATCTACAGGGAAACCAGAAGACAGCTAAGAAATTTGATACGCACAGAAAAAAATGAAATGTTCGAGCGCAAGTGCCACGACATAAACACACACGTAGGAGGTAGGCAGAGTTCTGAAGTATGGAAATTCATTTTTACAGTAAAAAACCCAAAAAAAGAAAAAGTAAACATCCAGATGAACAATGGACAGAATACTACAAGGGACTGCTGCAGGAGACGAGACCCGAATATCTGGCAGCTTCTCCGAGAAGAGACATAGAAGTACATGGAGAGGAAGTAATCATCAAAAAAGAAATGATAAAGAATAATATTAAAAAATTTAAATCCGGAAAAGCTAGCGGAACTGGGGGAATATATGCTGAAATGCTCAAATATGGATCAGAGAGACTACTCGAAAATCTCACATATATTATTAATCAATGAATAAACGGACATCCAGTACCTAATGATTGGAAAATTGCATTCATATCCTCAATACATAAAAAAGGAAACAAGCTGGATTGCAACAATTACAGAGGAATTTCAGTAACCAGTACTCTAAGTAGATTGTACAGGGTGTCCCAAATTGGGCACTTTTAGGGTGTTTAAGGTACTTCTAGCGGAGACAGAGAAAAACTCAACTTTGGAAATATATCCGTATACGGTTGTCTTCATTCGGGATACCTTTGAAGATATAAGTTTTCAGCGCCCTGTCGATTATCATTACTTTCCCAGTAACATTTTAACATGTCATGTTTTTCATCGTTTTGATACATATTTCAAAATAAAATTAAAAACGCTTTTGTGCAAAATAATTTCATATCAAAGCGTAATGTCAAATTGTTTAAACAATTGAAAACAATGACAAAACGCCAAGACGCAAGGCCAACTTGATTTGCATAGTATTGGACAACAAAACTATAGGAGCATTGAAATAGGATTTGACCGCAAGCTTTCATGTCATCGACGTCATTCAACGCATACTAGACAAAAATAAAAAACTTTAATTATCTCCGAAACCGCTCAATAAAACTATGACATATGATACATCATTTTGAAAAGAATTCAATGACGAATTCGAAAATTAATTAAGATATAGGCCATTCCATAAGATGCAACTTTATGTTATATCTCAAAAACTAAAAGTGACAGGTAAAATTTAATTTAGCGGGTGAATTCCTCGTGACAAAGTCTATAAAATTGCAATTTACTCTAAATCAAAATTTTCACTAATAACGAAGTTATAGACCCCCTTCCAAAATGCAGACTTTTGAAAAAGCCCCTGTAGCTCAAAGACGAGGCGATATTTCAAAATGCGGTTTTCACTATAAGTTCAGAAATTTGAGCCTCGCAATGCGTGGCCAGTTTTTCTCTGTCTCCCCTGGAAGTACCTTAAATCCCCTAAAAGTGCCCAATTTGGGACACCCTGTACGGTAGGATTCTTAGAGATCTAATAGAGAATGATTTTCATGAACAAGAAGAAGAAGAGCAAAGTGGGTTTCGCGCAGGCAGATCTTGTAGTGATAATGTTTTTGTCTTAAACAAGTAATTGAGAAAAGGAGGGCCAGAAATATAGAGACTCATATTACCTTTGTGGACCTACAAAAAGCATATGATACCGTTCCAGTAGAAATATTATGGACAGTTTTAGAGCAAACTAATATCAATCATACATACATAAAAGCGATAAAAGAACCATACAAAGGGTCAAAATCTAAAATTAAATTTGGAAATCGACTTTCAAAAGAATTCCTGGTAACAAAAGGCTTAAGACAGGGATGTTGTATCTCTCCAACTCTTTTTAAAATATATATCGCAGTAGCTCTAAAAAACTGGAAAAGTAAAGTGCACGGCATGGGAATACAACTTAACGACCGATTTACCATATACACACTACAGTTTGCTGACGACCAAGTAATTGTGGCTAATGATAAAGAAGACATGGAGTATATGATGAGAAAGTTAACAGAAGAATACCAAAAGTGGGTGAAATGAGTGTGTATACTTAGGTGTCACATTTGATAAGACATGAACAGACTAAAGAATTGGAAAAAAGAATAGTAAAAGCAAAAAAGTTATTGGATGTCTTAACAGTATATTATGGAGCAGAGAGATAAAAAAGAATGTAAAATTTAACATATATGAAACAATGGTCAAAAGCACGCTGTTGTATGGAATAGAGACTTGTCGCGTAACAGAAAAATACAAAACAAAAATGGAAAGTGTCGAAATGGATGCAATAAGAAGTTCAATGAGAATATCTAGAATAGATCACATAATAAATGAGATCATAAAAGAAAGAATGGGAATCGAGGGAAGCATAACGGATGACATCACTAAAAGGCAACTGATATGGTACGGCCATGTACAACGGATGAACGACGAAAGATTACCAAAGCAGGTCCTAGAATGGCAACCAATAGGGCGCAGAAAAAGAGGGCGTCCGAAACTAGAATGGCAACAGTCAATCCAAAGATCAATTAGTCAAAAGAATCTGACAGATGATGACTGTCAGGATCAAAGGAGGTGGAGAATAGGCGTCGGACAACGTAGAAAAACGTTCTTGACTAAACTAATAAATCCGGTTCTTAAATACACAAAGGCCGAATTTTGAAAGAAGCAGCTGCTTTTTATATGTAAATCTTTCACAATACTGCCGATAGTGTCGGCTTTTATATTTCACCTTCTTCTAGAAATCGTGTAGTCTACTGAAAGCTTTATCCTATTTTTATACAAGAACCTGTTGTCCTATAAATTAAAAGAGGCCAAAGAACCTTCTTGGAATTGTTTTTCTATTGCACAATACTTGAATGAGTCAGAACATAAAGAATTTATTAATAGGAACTGAATCTGCTTAGAGTTAAGAATATTCCAGATAAATTAAGTCACTACTAGACTTAAGTAAGATATCAGAGACTTATTGGAAAATCCAAAATAAGGCTAGCAGTAATAAGGCAACCACTTTATTTAAATAGTGCTAGATCACGGATGACCCAACAAATAGCCCAGTCATATTAGGAATTCACCCGGAAAAAAATAGGTGCAAGCTGGATTTTTGTATAATTATTCCTTAGCATTCAGAGTCAAGTATGCATTCAAGTCAAGTGTGAAAATACGCAAAATCAGTGTAGACTATAAAATTAAGAAGAAAACCCAACATAACATTAAAAAAACAACTTGTTTTAATATATTAATACTTTATAATATTAGGCTTGATTCTCACTTGTATCAAACACCACTAAAATTTTTGTTTTTTTTTTAAGTTAAACAACTTTAAGTAAAGTTTGGGAAAGTACTAGCCGGACCAGATTTTGAAAATTTAATTTTTATACAATTAGGAACTGTACGACACAAAAAAGCGTAATATTAAACATATTTAACTTCTGATTAGAAATAGTGTTAAAATTCCCGCAAATGCGCACATTTTTATTTTATTTGAAATTCCAACTTATCAGATATTAAAGTAATTTTTATAAAATGAAAAAATAGTGTTAAACTTAAATGTGACAAAGAGGCTTAGACAAAATTAATGGAACATCAATCATCTTTATCACAAGGGTGGTTTATTAAGGGTTGAAAATTATAAACAGAGGTATAGTTTTTGCAAAGTCAGTTGAACAAAGATAAAAGCCGACCATCGGAATATCCTTTAAAGAAAGTGACTTGGGCGGCGGTAGATATACTCATGAAAATTATTTCATTTAATTATGGCGTAAACTAAAGAAATAAAAATAGATAATAAAACTTTCTATTCCTACGCCTACAGAAACGACACTGTTGTTCTAACTCTGCATACTGCCGACTAAAGAGGTCCCGAAACGAACACCTAAAAGCAATTAAAAGCGCATCTCAAAAAAATCTGCCAATCAGATGCCGTCCATCCACCTGGCCTCGATCGGTCTGAAAACAAATACTTTGTGTGGGGACCGCAAAGAGCCGGGCCTTTTCTTTGTCGGTAGGGTTGAAATTATACAAGGAAGATTTTATATGAATTTGGATAACTTTTGAAGGGCAGAATGAAGCAAAATTTCATGAAATCGATAGAACCCCGTATTAGGAGTTATTCGAGTGACTTTGCAAAAACTTTACTTACATAACGTTTAAACAAATACTCGTATTAATATTAAATTTTCAGTTTTTTATGTGAAGAATTTTCGCCAAGGCTGTCAAAAACAAACTATATATACATGGATAATTTATTTCTTGTAGATATCTTAGAAATTAAAGTTTTTAGTATAAATATATATTTAGAAAAAACTCATAATACAACGACTATTCGGTAAAACTTTATGTATTCATGTTTATAATTTTAAACCCTTAAAAAACCAATCTTAGGTTACATTTATTTTGTATAACCCCCTTTGTCCCATTAAAGTTTATTGAAACACTATTTTTGCTATCAATAGCAGTTTGGATGGAATTTTAAATATAATAAAAGTGTACAAATTTGCGAATATTTCAAAGCTGTTTCTGCCCAGAAGTTGAACTTTTTATGTCTGTTTTTTTTTCTGATACAGTACTTAATTGTATAAAAATATTTTTTTTCATGTCCCATTACTTAAAGTTGTTTAACTTTTAAGAAACAAAGACTTAAGTCAAGTAAATGTTGTTTTGTACAAGTGGGGATCAAGCTTAATGTTTTAAAGTATTAAAATTTTAAAACAACTTAACTACAGGGTAGGATTCTTTTTTTTTTAATATTTTTTTGAAATGTTAATGATTTTGCGTATTTTTTCTCCCTTTACTTTTTTAAAAAAAGGTATTAGTTGTCGAGAAAATCGCGAAGCTCAAGGGTGATTTTGGCGAAGAATATGTGGGGACGTGACCCAGATGCTAAGGAATAATTTTACAAAAATCCCCCTATTTTTTTCCAAGTTTCAGGGCTTTTTCACCTAATATGACTGGGCTAAAAAACCACAAGTTTATAAGAAATGGGTAACCTGTGAGTAGACCTTATAACGCGGTTTGGACAAATGAGTTATTGGAACATGCTTTTGATAGTACCGCCGTCCCTTATTTTTAACCCCATTTTTAAATGTTTAATCATTAGGTTGTTGTACGAGGTCGTTTTGATGTTATGCTATGTTTATTGTTCTGTTGGTCATTATTTTAAAAGAATAATAAAAGCTCAGTGTATATCACACGCCTTTGAAGTTGCCTTTTATACTTTGTTCACTCATTGTTTTCGGTTCCGAACCGACACCGTGGAGACGGTAATAGCACGGTCTGGTTGAACTGTGACGAAATGTCTTTCTTCCTTATAGACCTGTGGACGTTTTCGTCCCGCCATGGATTTAGTTTCCTTTGTTTGCTGTGGTTTCACTCGTTGAATGAATGACAAATAATTTTTTGTCTTGAGTGACATGAAATTTCGTATTTTGCCCATTTGGAAAAAAACTCCCTTTAACACCCGAGAGGACCTACCCTAACACAGAGAAAATCTTTAGGACACTTTTTCGAGCCAGATTTATTGTAAGTACCTACTATTTGTCTATACATTTGAATTATTCTGTAATTTAGAAGAGTACCAGTACGTTGACCCGGCGACATTGTTTTGGTGAAATCTTTTGCCAAAAATATATTTAATTAATTTGGTGATTGAATAATGCCACACGCAAAATACACTGCTTTCCCTTACAATATGTTGAACCGCATAATATAAAGTCTGCTTGAGATATGGCAACGAAATCTGCAAGAAATTGCAGCAATACGTTGCAAAGTAAACATTTTAAAAATATCCTTCAATACTAATCTCTCTTACAAAAAGGTTTTTTTTAAAATTACGTATTAAATAGTTTGTTCTCGAATTTATTTTCTAAATTAGGCGCCACATGCGATTTTTTTTTTTAAATTTGCAGCTTTTATAATAGTTTGTGGATTTACTGACAAACGTCAGAGGGGGGTTGAAATCTGTAGAAAATTATAACTTTTGAACTAAACCACATACGAACATGCTGATTTAATATTTTCGTTTGGGGAAAGGGACAGAATAATTTTTTATAAAAAAAAATACCTGTCATTTTTTGACAGATTTGATCTAATTTTACATGTCGGCGGTTTTATTCATAAAAACTGAAAAACACCGCTAAAAATTATCCAAATATCACATTGCTTTTTTGAATCTATGAATGTATGGTAGTGGCGGTTAGCACCTTTCCAACCTGGCACCTAGGCACCCCTTTCTGAGCGCGTTGTGCACCACCTAGGGGGTTGGGTTAAGTGGTGTAAAAATGAGATTATTATTAAAAGTTTTATATTTTTAAGAGTTTAGATATAAACGATAATGAGAAAAATATGGCAAACGTAAACACATAGAAATTTGACCTATAATATGATTAAAAAAAATTAAAATTGTGTCTCATATTTTACCTCTAAAAAGTTCAAAAATGAGACAGGTCAGGCGAAATATGAGACAGTGATAAAATTCACGTATAAACAGTCGGATCGCCGTCTAAACCAAAAATAAAACATTCATGGTAAAATTGAGACATAAGTTTTTGTTTTTTTTTACTTAAATACAACAAATAAGTGCAAAAATATTTATTTATAGGAACACCGATCTACGAACTCACACGACAAAAGTTTAGGTAACGTTTTTAAAACTTTTATACTACATATAAACCTATGGATTTTGTAATTTTAATTATGAGCCTTTTTTATAAAAAAAATTAACTAAATTGTAGGCATGAGGTCCTTACAACTGCTGCTATCAGTTTATAACAGAAAATCTATCGGAATTCAATTATTAGTATTTTTTATTTAAGTGTTTCATTTTTCAACGGTTCTTTGTCTCACTTTATCAACACCCAATAAACATTTAAAGTTGTAACGACGAAACCCCAACTAGAAAGAATTTCTTAAAAGTAACCGCAACGTACTCCCGCTATGTCTCAGTATACAATACAGCGACGTGTTAATTCCCTAAGTGGGGAACCAATTTCTGGTTATAACTACTTGGCGAAGTGTTTAAAGTCACTGTAGTAACAACTACACTACTACGTCGTAGCCAGGTATCTACTACGTCGTAGAGGCTGTTTTTTTTTTCGTAATGGCATGAAAGTAGCGATATAGTTGCAAATAATATAATCGTTTACACACACAACAGTAAACAGACCCGCTAAGTTTTTTTGTTTGGCTATGGCTATAATATATACTATGTTATCCAAAAGTATGAGAATTTACGAGCAAAGGATCAAAATTCGAGTGCGAAGTAAAGTTTTTTGTATAACATGCATTATATATATTGAAAAAAAGCGGTGCGCTCGTAAAATTGAGCCGTTTTCTGGTAGCTGATGGAATTTTGTGTTGTGATTTTGGAAGTTATGTTTTCATAATCGACAGTTAACTCCAACAAATGGTGCTTAAGAAGAGCATTTTTGGTAAGCTTCAACTAATTTGTTTATAAAATAGTATAGCTCTTTAATATGAGCCATAAAACGACAATAAAAATATTAAATTTTCTTTCTTACAGAAAAACATGTCCCAAACTATATTCCCTGATAGTCAAAAGGGTTACTTGAAAGTGAGCCTAAGTTACGGCAACGAGTCACGTACGACTTTTATGTCGGCATTCCCTTTGAGTTCTATATAACACACTCGAATTTCTACTCATCGTTGCGGGAACGTATTATTAACTAGCTTTCGCCACTAGAAAACGTCTACAGAGTGATAGGAACCACGCGATAAGTAAAACTACTACCCTCAAGTTATTGGGGTGTCCCCACTTGTCATTTGCCGTTTCTGCCAACAACAACAAATTATACAAGGAAGATTTTATATGAATTTGGATAACTTTTGAAGGGCAGAATGAAGCAAAATTTCATGAAATCGATAGAACCCCGTATTAGGAGTTATTCCAGTGACTTTGCAAAAACTTTACTTACATAACGTTTAAACAAATACTCGTATTAATATTAAATTTTCAGTTTTTTATGTGAAGAATTTTCGCCAAGGCTGTCAAAAACAAACTATATATACATGGATAATTTATTTCTTGTAGATATCTTAGAAATTAAAGTTTTTAGTATAAATATATATTTAGAAAAAACTCATAATACAACGACTATTCGGTAAAACTTTATGTATTCATGTTTATAATTTTAAACCCTTAAAAAACCAATCTTAGGTTACATTTATTTTGTATAACCCCCTTTGTCCCATTAAAGTTTATTGAAACACTATTTTTGCTATCAATAGCAGTTTGGATGGAATTTTAAATATAATAAAAGTGTACAAATTTGCGAATATTTCAAAGCTGTTTCTGCCCAGAAGTTGAACTTTTTATGTCTGTTTTTTTTTCTGATACAGTACTTAATTGTATAAAAATATTTTTTTTCATGTCCCATTACTTAAAGTTGTTTAACTTTTAAGAAACAAAGACTTAAGTCAAGTAAATGTTGTTTTGTACAAGTGGGGATCAAGCTTAATGTTTTAAAGTATTAAAATTTTAAAACAACTTAACTACAGGGTAGGATTCTTTTTTTTTTAATATTTTTTTGAAATGTTAATGATTTTGCGTATTTTTTCTCCCTTTACTTTTTTAAAAAAAGGTATTAGTTGTCGAGAAAATCGCGAAGCTCAAGGGTGATTTTGGCGAAGAATATGTGGGGACGTGACCCAGATGCTAAGGAATAATTTTACAAAAATCCCCCTATTTTTTTCCAAGTTTCAGGGCTTTTTCACCTAATATGACTGGGCTAAAAAACCACAAGTTTATAAGAAATGGGTAACCTGTGAGTAGACCTTATAACGCGGTTTGGACAAATGAGTTATTGGAACATGCTTTTGATAGTACCGCCGTCCCTTATTTTTAACCCCATTTTTAAATGTTTAATCATTAGGTTGTTGTACGAGGTCGTTTTGATGTTATGCTATGTTTATTGTTCTGTTGGTCATTATTTTAAAAGAATAATAAAAGCTCAGTGTATATCACACGCCTTTGAAGTTGCCTTTTATACTTTGTTCACTCATTGTTTTCGGTTCCGAACCGACACCGTGGAGACGGTAATAGCACGGTCTGGTTGAACTGTGACGAAATGTCTTTCTTCCTTATAGACCTGTGGACGTTTTCGTCCCGCCATGGATTTAGTTTCCTTTGTTTGCTGTGGTTTCACTCGTTGAATGAATGACAAATAATTTTTTGTCTTGAGTGACATGAAATTTCGTATTTTGCCCATTTGGAAAAAAACTCCCTTTAACACCCGAGAGGACCTACCCTAACACAGAGAAAATCTTTAGGACACTTTTTCGAGCCAGATTTATTGTAAGTACCTACTATTTGTCTATACATTTGAATTATTCTGTAATTTAGAAGAGTACCAGTACGTTGACCCGGCGACATTGTTTTGGTGAAATCTTTTGCCAAAAATATATTTAATTAATTTGGTGATTGAATAATGCCACACGCAAAATACACTGCTTTCCCTTACAATATGTTGAACCGCATAATATAAAGTCTGCTTGAGATATGGCAACGAAATCTGCAAGAAATTGCAGCAATACGTTGCAAAGTAAACATTTTAAAAATATCCTTCAATACTAATCTCTCTTACAAAAAGGTTTTTTTTAAAATTACGTATTAAATAGTTTGTTCTCGAATTTATTTTCTAAATTAGGCGCCACATGCGATTTTTTTTTTTAAATTTGCAGCTTTTATAATAGTTTGTGGATTTACTGACAAACGTCAGAGGGGGGTTGAAATCTGTAGAAAATTATAACTTTTGAACTAAACCACATACGAACATGCTGATTTAATATTTTCGTTTGGGGAAAGGGACAGAATAATTTTTTATAAAAAAAAATACCTGTCATTTTTTGACAGATTTGATCTAATTTTACATGTCGGCGGTTTTATTCATAAAAACTGAAAAACACCGCTAAAAATTATCCAAATATCACATTGCTTTTTTGAATCTATGAATGTATGGTAGTGGCGGTTAGCACCTTTCCAACCTGGCACCTAGGCACCCCTTTCTGAGCGCGTTGTGCACCACCTAGGGGGTTGGGTTAAGTGGTGTAAAAATGAGATTATTATTAAAAGTTTTATATTTTTAAGAGTTTAGATATAAACGATAATGAGAAAAATATGGCAAAGGTAAACACATAGAAATTTGACCTATAATATGATTAAAAAAAATTAAAATTGTGTCTCATATTTTACCTCTAAAAAGTTCAAAAATGAGACAGGTCAGGCGAAATATGAGACAGTGATAAAATTCACGTATAAACAGTCGGATCGCCGTCTAAACCAAAAATAAAACATTCATGGTAAAATTGAGACATAAGTTTTTGTTTTTTTTTACTTAAATACAACAAATAAGTGCAAAAATATTTATTTATAGGAACACCGATCTACGAACTCACACGACAAAAGTTTAGGTAACGTTTTTAAAACTTTTATACTACATATAAACCTATGGATTTTGTAATTTTAATTATGAGCCTTTTTTATAAAAAAAATTAACTAAATTGTAGGCATGAGGTCCTTACAACTGCTGCTATCAGTTTATAACAGAAAATCTATCGGAATTCAATTATTAGTATTTTTTATTTAAGTGTTTCATTTTTCAACGGTTCTTTGTCTCACTTTATCAACACCCAATAAACATTTAAAGTTGTAACGACGAAACCCCAACTAGAAAGAATTTCTTAAAAGTAACCGCAACGTACTCCCGCTATGTCTCAGTATACAATACAGCGACGTGTTAATTCCCTAAGTGGGGAACCAATTTCTGGTTATAACTACTTGGCGAAGTGTTTAAAGTCACTGTAGTAACAACTACACTACTACGTCGTAGCCAGGTATCTACTACGTCGTAGAGGCTGTTTTTTTTTTCGTAATGGCATGAAAGTAGCGATATAGTTGCAAATAATATAATCGTTTACACACACAACAGTAAACAGACCCGCTAAGTTTTTTTGTTTGGCTATGGCTATAATATATACTATGTTATCCAAAAGTATGAGAATTTACGAGCAAAGGATCAAAATTCGAGTGCGAAGTAAAGTTTTTTGTATAACATGCATTATATATATTGAAAAAAAGCGGTGCGCTCGTAAAATTGAGCCGTTTTCTGGTAGCTGATGGAATTTTGTGTTGTGATTTTGGAAGTTATGTTTTCATAATCGACAGTTAACTCCAACAAATGGTGCTTAAGAAGAGCATTTTTGGTAAGCTTCAACTAATTTGTTTATAAAATAGTATAGCTCTTTAATATGAGCCATAAAACGACAATAAAAATATTAAATTTTCTTTCTTACAGAAAAACATGTCCCAAACTATATTCCCTGATAGTCAAAAGGGTTACTTGAAAGTGAGCCTAAGTTACGGCAACGAGTCACGTACGACTTTTATGTCGGCATTCCCTTTGAGTTCTATATAACACACTCGAATTTCTACTCATCGTTGCGGGAACGTATTATTAACTAGCTTTCGCCACTAGAAAACGTCTACAGAGTGATAGGAACCACGCGATAAGTAAAACTACTACCCTCAAGTTATTGGGGTGTCCCCACTTGTCATTTGCCGTTTCTGCCAACAACAACAAATTATACAAGGAAGATTTTATATGAATTTGGATAACTTTTGAAGGGCAGAATGAAGCAAAATTTCATGAAATCGATAGAACCCCGTATTAGGAGTTATTCCAGTGACTTTGCAAAAACTTTACTTACATAACGTTTAAACAAATACTCGTATTAATATTAAATTTTCAGTTTTTTATGTGAAGAATTTTCGCCAAGGCTGTCAAAAACAAACTATATATACATGGATAATTTATTTCTTGTAGATATCTTAGAAATTAAAGTTTTTAGTATAAATATATATTTAGAAAAAACTCATAATACAACGACTATTCGGTAAAACTTTATGTATTCATGTTTATAATTTTAAACCCTTAAAAAACCAATCTTAGGTTACATTTATTTTGTATAACCCCCTTTGTCCCATTAAAGTTTATTGAAACACTATTTTTGCTATCAATAGCAGTTTGGATGGAATTTTAAATATAATAAAAGTGTACAAATTTGCGAATATTTCAAAGCTGTTTCTGCCCAGAAGTTGAACTTTTTATGTCTGTTTTTTTTTCTGATACAGTACTTAATTGTATAAAAATATTTTTTTTCATGTCCCATTACTTAAAGTTGTTTAACTTTTAAGAAACAAAGACTTAAGTCAAGTAAATGTTGTTTTGTACAAGTGGGGATCAAGCTTAATGTTTTAAAGTATTAAAATTTTAAAACAACTTAACTACAGGGTAGGATTCTTTTTTTTTTAATATTTTTTTGAAATGTTAATGATTTTGCGTATTTTTTCTCCCTTTACTTTTTTAAAAAAAGGTATTAGTTGTCGAGAAAATCGCGAAGCTCAAGGGTGATTTTGGCGAAGAATATGTGGGGACGTGACCCAGATGCTAAGGAATAATTTTACAAAAATCCCCCTATTTTTTTCCAAGTTTCAGGGCTTTTTCACCTAATATGACTGGGCTAAAAAACCACAAGTTTATAAGAAATGGGTAACCTGTGAGTAGACCTTATAACGCGGTTTGGACAAATGAGTTATTGGAACATGCTTTTGATAGTACCGCCGTCCCTTATTTTTAACCCCATTTTTAAATGTTTAATCATTAGGTTGTTGTACGAGGTCGTTTTGATGTTATGCTATGTTTATTGTTCTGTTGGTCATTATTTTAAAAGAATAATAAAAGCTCAGTGTATATCACACGCCTTTGAAGTTGCCTTTTATACTTTGTTCACTCATTGTTTTCGGTTCCGAACCGACACCGTGGAGACGGTAATAGCACGGTCTGGTTGAACTGTGACGAAATGTCTTTCTTCCTTATAGACCTGTGGACGTTTTCGTCCCGCCATGGATTTAGTTTCCTTTGTTTGCTGTGGTTTCACTCGTTGAATGAATGACAAATAATTTTTTGTCTTGAGTGACATGAAATTTCGTATTTTGCCCATTTGGAAAAAAACTCCCTTTAACACCCGAGAGGACCTACCCTAACACAGAGAAAATCTTTAGGACACTTTTTCGAGCCAGATTTATTGTAAGTACCTACTATTTGTCTATACATTTGAATTATTCTGTAATTTAGAAGAGTACCAGTACGTTGACCCGGCGACATTGTTTTGGTGAAATCTTTTGCCAAAAATATATTTAATTAATTTGGTGATTGAATAATGCCACACGCAAAATACACTGCTTTCCCTTACAATATGTTGAACCGCATAATATAAAGTCTGCTTGAGATATGGCAACGAAATCTGCAAGAAATTGCAGCAATACGTTGCAAAGTAAACATTTTAAAAATATCCTTCAATACTAATCTCTCTTACAAAAAGGTTTTTTTTAAAATTACGTATTAAATAGTTTGTTCTCGAATTTATTTTCTAAATTAGGCGCCACATGCGATTTTTTTTTTTAAATTTGCAGCTTTTATAATAGTTTGTGGATTTACTGACAAACGTCAGAGGGGGGTTGAAATCTGTAGAAAATTATAACTTTTGAACTAAACCACATACGAACATGCTGATTTAATATTTTCGTTTGGGGAAAGGGACAGAATAATTTTTTATAAAAAAAAATACCTGTCATTTTTTGACAGATTTGATCTAATTTTACATGTCGGCGGTTTTATTCATAAAAACTGAAAAACACCGCTAAAAATTATCCAAATATCACATTGCTTTTTTGAATCTATGAATGTATGGTAGTGGCGGTTAGCACCTTTCCAACCTGGCACCTAGGCACCCCTTTCTGAGCGCGTTGTGCACCACCTAGGGGGTTGGGTTAAGTGGTGTAAAAATGAGATTATTATTAAAAGTTTTATATTTTTAAGAGTTTAGATATAAACGATAATGAGAAAAATATGGCAAAGGTAAACACATAGAAATTTGACCTATAATATGATTAAAAAAAATTAAAATTGTGTCTCATATTTTACCTCTAAAAAGTTCAAAAATGAGACAGGTCAGGCGAAATATGAGACAGTGATAAAATTCACGTATAAACAGTCGGATCGCCGTCTAAACCAAAAATAAAACATTCATGGTAAAATTGAGACATAAGTTTTTGTTTTTTTTTACTTAAATACAACAAATAAGTGCAAAAATATTTATTTATAGGAACACCGATCTACGAACTCACACGACAAAAGTTTAGGTAACGTTTTTAAAACTTTTATACTACATATAAACCTATGGATTTTGTAATTTTAATTATGAGCCTTTTTTATAAAAAAAATTAACTAAATTGTAGGCATGAGGTCCTTACAACTGCTGCTATCAGTTTATAACAGAAAATCTATCGGAATTCAATTATTAGTATTTTTTATTTAAGTGTTTCATTTTTCAACGGTTCTTTGTCTCACTTTATCAACACCCAATAAACATTTAAAGTTGTAACGACGAAACCCCAACTAGAAAGAATTTCTTAAAAGTAACCGCAACGTACTCCCGCTATGTCTCAGTATACAATACAGCGACGTGTTAATTCCCTAAGTGGGGAACCAATTTCTGGTTATAACTACTTGGCGAAGTGTTTAAAGTCACTGTAGTAACAACTACACTACTACGTCGTAGCCAGGTATCTACTACGTCGTAGAGGCTGTTTTTTTTTTCGTAATGGCATGAAAGTAGCGATATAGTTGCAAATAATATAATCGTTTACACACACAACAGTAAACAGACCCGCTAAGTTTTTTTGTTTGGCTATGGCTATAATATATACTATGTTATCCAAAAGTATGAGAATTTACGAGCAAAGGATCAAAATTCGAGTGCGAAGTAAAGTTTTTTGTATAACATGCATTATATATATTGAAAAAAAGCGGTGCGCTCGTAAAATTGAGCCGTTTTCTGGTAGCTGATGGAATTTTGTGTTGTGATTTTGGAAGTTATGTTTTCATAATCGACAGTTAACTCCAACAAATGGTGCTTAAGAAGAGCATTTTTGGTAAGCTTCAACTAATTTGTTTATAAAATAGTATAGCTCTTTAATATGAGCCATAAAACGACAATAAAAATATTAAATTTTCTTTCTTACAGAAAAACATGTCCCAAACTATATTCCCTGATAGTCAAAAGGGTTACTTGAAAGTGAGCCTAAGTTACGGCAACGAGTCACGTACGACTTTTATGTCGGCATTCCCTTTGAGTTCTATATAACACACTCGAATTTCTACTCATCGTTGCGGGAACGTATTATTAACTAGCTTTCGCCACTAGAAAACGTCTACAGAGTGATAGGAACCACGCGATAAGTAAAACTACTACCCTCAAGTTATTGGGGTGTCCCCACTTGTCATTTGCCGTTTCTGCCAACAACAACAAATTATACAAGGAAGATTTTATATGAATTTGGATAACTTTTGAAGGGCAGAATGAAGCAAAATTTCATGAAATCGATAGAACCCCGTATTAGGAGTTATTCCAGTGACTTTGCAAAAACTTTACTTACATAACGTTTAAACAAATACTCGTATTAATATTAAATTTTCAGTTTTTTATGTGAAGAATTTTCGCCAAGGCTGTCAAAAACAAACTATATATACATGGATAATTTATTTCTTGTAGATATCTTAGAAATTAAAGTTTTTAGTATAAATATATATTTAGAAAAAACTCATAATACAACGACTATTCGGTAAAACTTTATGTATTCATGTTTATAATTTTAAACCCTTAAAAAACCAATCTTAGGTTACATTTATTTTGTATAACCCCCTTTGTCCCATTAAAGTTTATTGAAACACTATTTTTGCTATCAATAGCAGTTTGGATGGAATTTTAAATATAATAAAAGTGTACAAATTTGCGAATATTTCAAAGCTGTTTCTGCCCAGAAGTTGAACTTTTTATGTCTGTTTTTTTTTCTGATACAGTACTTAATTGTATAAAAATATTTTTTTTCATGTCCCATTACTTAAAGGTGTTTAACTTTTAAGAAACAAAGACTTAAGTCAAGTAAATGTTGTTTTGTACAAGTGGGGATCAAGCTTAATGTTTTAAAGTATTAAAATTTTAAAACAACTTAACTACAGGGTAGGATTCTTTTTTTTTTAATATTTTTTTGAAATGTTAATGATTTTGCGTATTTTTTCTCCCTTTACTTTTTTAAAAAAAGGTATTAGTTGTCGAGAAAATCGCGAAGCTCAAGGGTGATTTTGGCGAAGAATATGTGGGGACGTGACCCAGATGCTAAGGAATAATTTTACAAAAATCCCCCTATTTTTTTCCAAGTTTCAGGGCTTTTTCACCTAATATGACTGGGCTAAAAAACCACAAGTTTATAAGAAATGGGTAACCTGTGAGTAGACCTTATAACGCGGTTTGGACAAATGAGTTATTGGAACATGCTTTTGATAGTACCGCCGTCCCTTATTTTTAACCCCATTTTTAAATGTTTAATCATTAGGTTGTTGTACGAGGTCGTTTTGATGTTATGCTATGTTTATTGTTCTGTTGGTCATTATTTTAAAAGAATAATAAAAGCTCAGTGTATATCACACGCCTTTGAAGTTGCCTTTTATACTTTGTTCACTCATTGTTTTCGGTTCCGAACCGACACCGTGGAGACGGTAATAGCACGGTCTGGTTGAACTGTGACGAAATGTCTTTCTTCCTTATAGACCTGTGGACGTTTTCGTCCCGCCATGGATTTAGTTTCCTTTGTTTGCTGTGGTTTCACTCGTTGAATGAATGACAAATAATTTTTTGTCTTGAGTGACATGAAATTTCGTATTTTGCCCATTTGGAAAAAAACTCCCTTTAACACCCGAGAGGACCTACCCTAACACAGAGAAAATCTTTAGGACACTTTTTCGAGCCAGATTTATTGTAAGTACCTACTATTTGTCTATACATTTGAATTATTCTGTAATTTAGAAGAGTACCAGTACGTTGACCCGGCGACATTGTTTTGGTGAAATCTTTTGCCAAAAATATATTTAATTAATTTGGTGATTGAATAATGCCACACGCAAAATACACTGCTTTCCCTTACAATATGTTGAACCGCATAATATAAAGTCTGCTTGAGATATGGCAACGAAATCTGCAAGAAATTGCAGCAATACGTTGCAAAGTAAACATTTTAAAAATATCCTTCAATACTAATCTCTCTTACAAAAAGGTTTTTTTTAAAATTACGTATTAAATAGTTTGTTCTCGAATTTATTTTCTAAATTAGGCGCCACATGCGATTTTTTTTTTTAAATTTGCAGCTTTTATAATAGTTTGTGGATTTACTGACAAACGTCAGAGGGGGGTTGAAATCTGTAGAAAATTATAACTTTTGAACTAAACCACATACGAACATGCTGATTTAATATTTTCGTTTGGGGAAAGGGACAGAATAATTTTTTATAAAAAAAAATACCTGTCATTTTTTGACAGATTTGATCTAATTTTACATGTCGGCGGTTTTATTCATAAAAACTGAAAAACACCGCTAAAAATTATCCAAATATCACATTGCTTTTTTGAATCTATGAATGTATGGTAGTGGCGGTTAGCACCTTTCCAACCTGGCACCTAGGCACCCCTTTCTGAGCGCGTTGTGCACCACCTAGGGGGTTGGGTTAAGTGGTGTAAAAATGAGATTATTATTAAAAGTTTTATATTTTTAAGAGTTTAGATATAAACGATAATGAGAAAAATATGGCAAAGGTAAACACATAGAAATTTGACCTATAATATGATTAAAAAAAATTAAAATTGTGTCTCATATTTTACCTCTAAAAAGTTCAAAAATGAGACAGGTCAGGCGAAATATGAGACAGTGATAAAATTCACGTATAAACAGTCGGATCGCCGTCTAAACCAAAAATAAAACATTCATGGTAAAATTGAGACATAAGTTTTTGTTTTTTTTTACTTAAATACAACAAATAAGTGCAAAAATATTTATTTATAGGAACACCGATCTACGAACTCACACGACAAAAGTTTAGGTAACGTTTTTAAAACTTTTATACTACATATAAACCTATGGATTTTGTAATTTTAATTATGAGCCTTTTTTATAAAAAAAATTAACTAAATTGTAGGCATGAGGTCCTTACAACTGCTGCTATCAGTTTATAACAGAAAATCTATCGGAATTCAATTATTAGTATTTTTCATTTAAGTGTTTCATTTTTCAACGGTTCTTTGTCTCACTTTATCAACACCCAATAAACATTTAAAGTTGTAACGACGAAACCCCAACTAGAAAGAATTTCTTAAAAGTAACCGCAACGTACTCCCGCTATGTCTCAGTATACAATACAGCGACGTGTTAATTCCCTAAGTGGGGAACCAATTTCTGGTTATAACTACTTGGCGAAGTGTTTAAAGTCACTGTAGTAACAACTACACTACTACGTCGTAGCCAGGTATCTACTACGTCGTAGAGGCTGTTTTTTTTTTCGTAATGGCATGAAAGTAGCGATATAGTTGCAAATAATATAATCGTTTACACACACAACAGTAAACAGACCCGCTAAGTTTTTTTGTTTGGCTATGGCTATAATATATACTATGTTATCCAAAAGTATGAGAATTTACGAGCAAAGGATCAAAATTCGAGTGCGAAGTAAAGTTTTTTGTATAACATGCATTATATATATTGAAAAAAAGCGGTGCGCTCGTAAAATTGAGCCGTTTTCTGGTAGCTGATGGAATTTTGTGTTGTGATTTTGGAGGTTATGTTTTCATAATCGACAGTTAACTCCAACAAATGGTGCTTAAGAAGAGCATTTTTGGTAAGCTTCAACTAATTTGTTTATAAAATAGTATAGCTCTTTAATATGAGCCATAAAACGACAATAAAAATATTAAATTTTCTTTCTTACAGAAAAACATGTCCCAAACTATATTCCCTGATAGTCAAAAGGGTTACTTGAAAGTGAGCCTAAGTTACGGCAACGAGTCACGTACGACTTTTATGTCGGCATTCCCTTTGAGTTCTATATAACACACTCGAATTTCTACTCCTTCGTTGCGGGAACGTATTATTAACTAGCTTTCGCCACTAGAAAACGTCTACAGAGTGATAGGAACCACGCGATAAGTAAAACTACTACCCTCAAGTTATTGGGGTGTCGCCACTTGTCATTTGCCGTTTCTGCCAACAACAGCACCACTGCTTATAGGTTATGTTCGAACGTGAATTTATGGTAGGTTTTAAAACAAAAACAAGATAAATTAAATTCCATTATAACAATAAATGCAGTGCCAATAAAAAGTGTTTTTCAAAAATGTATGTTGCAGTCGAGAGCATGATCCCTATTCTAGAATTTCTAGGAATTGATGGTCGAGAAACTAAAAGTTACTTTTTTTATTTACGCATTGCTTTCACAATTCGTATGTAGTATTTTTATTGTTTTAAAATATTTTCGCATTCTCAATATTCAGTAATTTTAATTACTATAAGCCCTATAAGTAAAAAACAATCTTTGAGACTTGTTAGATCGCTTAGAAATCCGCATGTAACTTGTTTTTTTATTAGCCGCAAGGTTACCGCAAATTGCAAAAGTTCCTAGATGAAGCCCAAAGAGGTTTATTTTAGGGGTCGTGCATAAATTAGATACCCTTCATAAGGGGGTAGATGATAGCCGAAGCATTACATATAGTGGGGAAGGTAATGTTGCGTTAGTTTTAAGTTTTCTTTTTAATTTTTAATCATTATCATTATAGCAATAAACTAAAAATAAAATATTTTGTTTTGGAAGAGGGATTTATAAGGTTAAAGTCCAGCTCAACACATACACTGAATCACAGTGAAACACGACATGTCAGCACAAGAGGGTGGTGCCACAGCACAAGCCACGAACGACCGTACAGTACAAGAATAGAATACCAACAACAAATAGCGTAAAAGATTAAATCTGGAGATTAAGCATGGATCAGGGATTTCTTAAAATCCGTGTGCGTACTCGATATACTTTGGATCAACATTTTGTATTTTGATTGTTTTGCAAAATGGTCAAGCAGACCATCAGTGAGGTCGAAAACATGGACTGCTCAAGTTTGTTAAAAAAATATTTGCAAATTTATTCCTAATATTCCCATATTATAGAAGGAGCCACAAATAGTAGGGTTAAGAATGGACGCGACCAAGATGCGACTTCAAAAATTCTACGTTTTCAAAGTAGAAACAGGAAGTAGAATTTACTTTAAAAGATCGACATAAAAAAAAGTCAAAGTAGTTGCGGCTTTAAAGTTGATGCAAAAAGTTATTTTGTCTATTTGTCTTTTGTGGTAAAAATTAAAGTTATAATGTAGTTGTCGGATACACTTGTTAGGGACTCCAATGAAGCTTAACTTTCTAGTGGTAATTAAGTAGGATATAAAAGTCAGGACGACTACGAAATAACGACTAAAAAGAAAGTAAAACTTTAGTAACGTCCTATTGTGGTAGAGAAGACTATCAGAATCGACTATCAAGAAACAATCCTAAGAAGTAGTTTAGAGGGTCGTTTTTACGAAACATGTACTATTTCCTGATACTAAATAGTAGTCAGAACTAAAAAATAACAAATTTTGGTTGGGATCACCACATTTCTACTATAAGAAAGTAGCAAAGCCTTTAGAACATGTGACCGCTACTATAAATGTTTGTTGGGCACCTACCTACTCTATTCGACTCAGATAATAATTTAAATACAGTACAATCAAGATTATCCGAATCGCGATTTTCCGAAATCCGGTTTATCCATATACGTGGAATATTACGTATATGGGTTTAACCGACCCAAACTATTTAAAAACAAAAATCCTGATTGACCGAAAAAATTCGCATTATACGAAACGCGTCTGGGATTCACCTATACTGCTAGGTGGTTCCCCTCGGGGTTTCACGGCAATACCACGCGCGAAAGTCTAAAATGCGAATTGTTTTAGTCAGCCGACAGAGTGTTACAAATGTTTTAACTCGATCTAATGATATACGCATCCTAAACTCCTATTTTCCAAAAAAAAATCGGATTAACCTAAATCACTTTGGTCCACATTATTTCGGATAACCGGGACTGTACTGTACTATCTAGTAAATAGAACCCCGTAGACTTCAAATTATATTTTAGACCAGAAACTTCGTCATCATGATATACCACATAATGCAGTGGCGTATATAGAAAAAAGTTTCGGGGTGGGCCCGAGGCAGTTTTGGGGGGGGGGCGTGACCCCATGAAGGCGTATTTTATGCTATTTTATGTTTGTCTTCATGAAATATGTCGAAAATATCTAAAAAAATCTTAGCTTCGGGGGGGGGGGGCCCGGGCCCCCCAGGCCCCCATATATACGCCAGTGACATAATGTAATGGGTGTAGCCTTAGACCATCGGTGGGTCATAAACTTTTTGACATAATCAACGATTTACAGAGAGCCACACTAGCTGCTAGGCCAAGTCACCGAATCCATTCAGAGCTTCACAAGATTAACCCACTTCATTTACCATAGAAGTTATCTGGTGTGATCCCAAAGGTTACCAGTTTTAATTTTTTTTTGTTAACATACGGGTCAAAGCTTGTCCGTTACCAGACTACCCATTTACCCATGAGTTGAAGCCCTTTTAGTCGCCTATTCTTATTTCCGGACACCATACGGACTCAACATTTTGTTGAGCCCCGCAATTAGCCCAGTGATTTTAATTGGGGGAAGTCTATTGTAAAGGGGTTAAAGATAAGGTCACTAGATCACGAAGCAACTATTTTAGTGGCCTCAGGTAGATAGGGGTAGGGGTTAAATTTTTAAAATGTTAGAACTTTTGATTCAACCGTCTACGAACGTGCGGTGTTCTTATTTTTTATTGCAAGAAAGCATTTCGCCGTTTTCGATACAAAAATATATTCAATTGATTTTTTTACCGCGCTAAAACATTTTTTGATTTGTATGATCTTCGATGACGTGTGATTATTTATTGCAGATTAACATTTTTAGACAAAACATCATAAACTTAAAGTCGAGCTTTAAAAAAAATCTTTTTTTTTTTGGCTCATCAAGCTCGACCTCTGTTTCTTCTTACTCTCAAAGTACTAATGATGATAAAACAACAGCCAGTGAACTCGCCTTGGCATTCCATACAGTAAAGCATAATCTTTCCTATAACATCATGGACTGCACTTAAATGCCGGCAACCCCTCCCCCCTGGTTGCGCTCATGCTAATATACATACTGAGCTGACTAAATCATAAACATTAAAAATGTTAATGTAGGTTCAGGTTCTTTTCTGAATAACAACACTTTGACTAGGGTTCCTCCACAAATTTTAAGAACAATCAAAATGAATATTTTCAAAAAGTGCGCACGCAAATAGCATTCTTAAAGGATTTTCATAGAAAAATTGAAATAAGAACAAAAGTGGATTTTTGAACGCCTGGCCTAGTGCACAATGTAACTAGGAGCAGGGGCGTGCCTTTTTGGTTTGCTGAGGCAAACGGAAAAACTGTTGACCCTCATTTAAAAACAAACATTTCGTGCACTCGTTTTTCTGCATCCCAGGAACTTGAATTTGTTTTTAAGGTACTAAAATGATACTTTTTAATCCTTCGGACATTAGAAGCAGTCACCAAAATACAGTAAGTATACAATACAGGAAACTTTCAAGGACACCTAAGCTCGGGCAAAAAATTTGCGCCTTGGGATTAAATACGCCTAGTCTTTGGGTTTTCAATTTACTATTCTTGTCCGACATCATATATTAATTTCTCTAAAATTTTTTAAAATATTTTTAATAATTTCCCACACACCCATCAACTCCAAGGGGCGCAACTAGCCAAACCATTTTGGGAGAACAAGCCGAACCGAGCCCTAGGCTTAATACGTAAAGAATGCGAAAAATACTACTACAGAAGGGGCTGTGAGATGGCTTAATACACTTTACGATAAAGAGCAGAATTGCAATAGAAAAAACTACTAGAAAAAAAAATGCGCAGAGGCGAAAATTTTAGGAAAATTAACTCTTTTGCGGAAGAAATCAAGCCGCTGAAAATTTTTGTAGATAAGCCGAAGAAAAAATCGCCGCAGCTGAAAATTTTTAAACAATAAAGTTCTTTTTGGCAAAAATGGCGCCACATAAGACAATGTTTGCAATTTAAAAAAATACTTTTCGGAAAAAATTGCCTTGAAAAAAACATTTTGCAGATGTGACGAAAATAGAGGCGCCGTAGGCAAAAATTTGAGAAAACTTAGGTATTTTTTAAAGAAATTGGCGGCACAGATAAGATATGGGGGCAAGGGAAAATTTAAGAAAAATAAAATAATTTAATTATGCTTATTTCATTTGGAGGGGCCAATTTTGAGCTTGAGGGGGCTAATCCCCTAATCTGCATTATCTGTTAGGGCGATTCCACAGAAAGTGGTCCTAAGCGGATATGTTTTAAACATTTTTATAGGTTATCAAAATTAGTCTTAAATTTAAGCCAACACTACTTAGCTTATGATCTTGAGTAAGGATTTCATATAGTTTTTCTATTTTCCCAAGAAATCCGAAGAAAAAAGCATTAAACTAATTTATATAAAAATATCCATCTCAAAAAACTGTGTTTCCTTAAGCTTTTGATATCAAACAATAAATTAACCATACCGTAGTACCATATACAACAAATGTACAAATTTTCATGCCAAAGTTCGCTTCTTTGTACTGGGTTTAGCCTAAAAATACATGGCATGATAAACTGTTGTCACACACGTAACGAAAACAGAAATAAAAATGTATTACTCGGAAAATAGGCATTAATTAAACGAAATTTTTCTTGCCAAAAGCCAGCACATTTATGAGATACCAGAAACAAAATTTAAAAAATTGAATGTTATAAGTTTTCAACAGAAATAAATCTGTCACAGACGTAACGAATATTTTAACTTTTGCAATAAAATGCAATATTTTCTAAGTAATAATTTTGTTTATTCAGTTTTCGCCTTAAATGTCTATTCTTTGAGTAATTCTAAAAGGAATAGTTTGTATAGTCACTGGCGTAAATAAATCTGCGGAATGCTACTAGACCTAATAATGTTATTCCAGTTGGGCCTAAATTGGCCCCTTACTTCTACAAATAACACTGTCGAATTTCAACAAAGTTGTGTAAAATTTACTTAGTACATGGTAACATTCTTCTGAAAAAATTATATTTACAAAAAGGTTTGACGTATCTTAAAATCTATACATTTTTAGACCTATGTTTATAAGAACCTCTCTTATAAGAGAAAACGTTTTGATATGCTCGGACACAAAAGAAAAGACTAAAAATACCATATTTGTATTTGTTAATAAGTTGTTTGAGATAATTTTAACAAAAGGTCAAAAGGAAGATGTGATAATTTTTAGTAATGGACCATCATCGGAATTCAAAAATAAATACTTACTTCCATTTTTAAAAGACAAATTTTATGTTAATTTTACATGGAAGTATTTTTCCACAAGCCACGGCAAAGGTGTAGTAGACGATATAGGAGGACGCGTAGAATCTTTGGTTTCTCAACTATCTCAATCTAAAGATGAAAAATTGGTAGTCCAAAATTTGCTCGACTTTTATAAAGCTGCATCAATGTTTAAAATCAACTTCTTTATAAAGACAACAACAGCAGATTACCATTTATAAAACTAAATAGGCCTAACCCAAAAAATTTGAGTAAGAAGTTATTTGGTCAAGTAATTAAAAAGTTTTTAAAAAAATATCCTTTTTAGTTGTCTAGTTTAGTTCTAATTCTTTTTAAAAATAAAATACTATTAGCTGTTACTTTCTGTATTTTTTCATTAGTCACACACGTAACACGTTGTTGTCACACACGTAACTCACTTTTAAGTTTATAAATAGAATAATAAAATGCATAAAGGGGCATTTAAATATAAATATTATTGTACAAAATATATAAAGTATAAATTAAAAAATAAAAGTTGAATTAAGTATTTGGTAGTTCGCAGAAAATTTATAAAATAACAAAAATACATTATTTTATAATCTTATAAGTAAATTAATATTTTTCAATCAGTGATTGGCGTTAACGTAAGCAAAACTAACAACTTAACCCAGCAAAATTATATTTAATAATTACGATGTGTTTTTGTTGGGTTTAAAAGCAACAATTCTAAAAAAAAATAAGTCTGAATGTCACACACGTAATGGTGGAATCACCCTGTTATAGGATACTAATAAATAAAACCATCAAATTTTATTTGCCAACATTCCAACTGAATTACGGTTTAAATAATTAAATATGTTGTGCACTCCCCACTTTTTTAATACCCTCTTAGTTTTCCCACATTTGTAGAATATCAAGAAACAATGCGTTATTAGGCAACATCGCATGGTTTTAAATAGGTATTACGATTTAATAAATGATTTTTTTCGGCACTTTTGAAAGCCCTCTGAAACTCGGGGCTTTTCAGACGAGTTTTGGCAATTCTAAGATGACATTAAAAAAGTGCTCGACCGTACATATAGTCAAATATGCATACCGAAGTATAACATAGGAAAAGAAATCACGTCTGTTAACAAAGTCCTTTTTTCAAAGACACCAATGCAATTAACTAATATAAATACCTAAACATGCAAAGGTACTTGCCCAGAAATTTTGGGACTCTATTAATTTGCAAACTCATCTATCACTTTCTCATAGTCCAGTTTCCTTTGCACCACATAATCTAACTTTTAAATTGCAGATTATTTAATTTTTCCGATTGCGACTAAATTTTAAAAATGTTAAAATTTGGTTGCCCTCAGAAGGTGGTTGCCTGAGGTGGATGCCTCGTTGAAGACGAGAGGAGGGAAGGCCTTTTCTCGTCTCGTTATGCGAGGTGAAATGGGTGTCTCGTCTCGACGATAGGACTGTTTTATCGCTCGAGAGAGCCTTTCTCTTGTCTCGTTTCGTCTTGTCTCTCGTGTATCGTGATTTATATCAGCTATAAAAAGTTTTTGAGACATCCTATTTAAAAGTGTTTTTTTTTAAGCTGAATCTTTTTATTTATGCTATTTGTTTTTTCCAAAATAAAGTGAAGTCCATTCTGGGATATACTTTGTATATGCATACATACAATAAATGAAGAAGTAAATACAATACATGTACTAAAATACCTCCTTGATGCCGATGAAATAAAAGTTGTGGAAAAGTTTTGCATTGCTTTATTTATTTAAAACTCTACCTCAAAATCCCAAGTGTTCGTTGATAAAAGGTTATTTTGTGCTTTGCCAATAATATAGATCCTTAAAAATAAAGCAATAATCAAATAAAGTTATTGTATTGTATTGTCTTGTATTGTATTATATTATGCCAATAATAATCACAAAATACCATTCTGGACTTAAATACGTTTAGCTAAATTTTCTTTCGATATACGCTTACATTAAACTATTTATATGCAGGTAGTAAGTTACGGTCTCCGATTTTAACATTATACTTAATTTTATTATCTTTTTTTATTCGAAACACCCTATATTTTTAGATTTTTGTTTCTTCTTATTTTAAAAATATTTACAGCATTTTCAGAAATAATGCATTAATAACATAAATAATGAATTTATCAGAGCATACATGTTATCAGGCAAGGAATATATGGCAATTTGGCATACCCTTTATTTAAAAAAAAACAGTACATAAATAACAGCTTAACAGGTCAATACGAACAGATGGTAAATCATGAAATTTATAAAACCAAGCTTTTTTGCTCGAGAGAACGAAAAAACACGAGAATCTCTCGGTCTTTCTCTCTCGTCTCGTCTCAAGCTTTCATTGGAGAGAAAATATCTATCTCGTCTCATCGAGAGAGGGCGAGAGGAGATGAGAGGCGAGAATCTCTCGTCTCGGCGGCAACACTATAGGAGGGCGTCTCAAGTTAGAAGGAACCTCGTTATATAGTGACCTTAGTCTCAAGTAACAGAATAACTTAATTAGGTCTTGATACCCGGTGGTAAAAGCTCTTATCACCGTTTAGATGTAGGTAATATCTGGTGGTTGTATTAAATTTTAACCCCAAAAACAATTATTTGGTCACTAAGCACAAAACTTTTTATTATTAAAGATATTTTGTATAAAACCCGTTAATTATGGTGGTCTAAAAAATGGTGCCAAAATTTGACTAGCGACAAAACATTTTGTTTCGGTATGATCTAATCAGCATACTGTTGTTTTTGGTTATGCATTTTAAATTTGGTGAATGTCTAACGGTTTCCCAATAGATGATTTTCTATTTTTAAACGAAACACGAGGTCTTATGAGAGGGTAATTTACACGGCTACTTTTGTCTACGGATTATTGAATATTAACGAATTGGATTTGACCAAATTTATAGTGTCAAATCCCAAATCACCAACGCACGGTGGTCAGCTTATCGGTTCTGAACGATCGAAATTATTTTATGGTTGTAATTTGGACAAATTGATGCTGAAAGTTAGGAAATGTCAACTAGCGTTTAAAAACTGTGATTTTAATTTACTGTGCATTCTGGGGATGGTACAGCCGCCTCCAAAAATAATGTCGCATAACGTTTTTTTCCTCTTAAGCAAATAATTTGAAAAATTGATATTTTGAGAGTGTGTGTTCGCTTGAAGCTTTTTTTTATTTAGCATAATTTTTTCATAAAAATTTAACTATAATTTATTAATAAATAACTATCAAATTTTGCGAGGTATTTTTACCATACACTTTATCGTAGTCCTTATATTTACTATTTGCACATACAAAGTTCAGTACGGATTGATTTTTATCCTGTGAAACCGGTGTCTTGTGCCACACGTTAAATAAATTACGTCGGCCAATCCCATGCGCCAACGCTGAAACAATAAATCATAGCTAATACTCCGGCATGAACTGGCAGCTGAATGTAGCACAAATACAACCCTTGATACATGATTAAAATACTTAAGTCAGAAACGCAATTGATACGTAATGATCCGGACTTTTTCAGTCCAATATATATAATACATATTTGAAAAATTATTATAATTCATTACACAACTTTTATCTAATTTTTTTAAAAGGAGAATTGATGCAAAGGCAAACGGTTTGATAGTAAAAACTGAAGATATTATACTAACCTATGTTTCTAATATACGTGAAGAAATCACCATATTAAACTCTGGTTTAGCAATTGGAGCACTTTTGAAAATCGCCTTCCCGCGCGGAATAAGTGCCGATATACAGGCTATCAAGCGGCCTATAACTTGTCGTCGTGACATGTGACAAGTTAGTTATTCGATTTTCTGCATTGGAGTACTTAGTGGTTTATGATAGAAAATAGTTTGATACTGAAGTTTCGATCGTCTAAATTACACAAGCTGATGTCCGTGCGACAGTGCCGTTCCGTTCTTCTTTCAGTTTGACATTTCGTTCTCTGGTTTGTAACGTAGGTACAAGCAAGGGTACAAGGTACACACTTTTACACAGGTTACCTACAGAATTTGACCAGTCATGTAAACTTAACTGGACGACTGTAGCTGCGTCATCGGGTTTCCATAACATCGTATAAGACAATCCCGTGACCTAGATTTTTTAATCTAATTACAGTTGGCAAGTCAGGTTCAATGACCTTTTAAATTCTGTAGGTAATTTGTGTAAGTATAAAGACCTTGGCGTAGGTATTCCATTGGAAAAACGAGTACAGCACTGGTAATGCTCCGTGCTGTCAAAAATTTGCACGAAGTGTAGTTTCAGTCAAACCTGTGGAAGACGCAAAATCACACTCGTATGAAAGAACCTGTTTGGTTAAATATAAACCATAGTTTAGAATTCTCTCAGTAGCGCATCCTATGTCTTAAATAAAAATGTCTAAAAAATTCTTTGGTTTGGTGGAGGGGCTGTGCTTCCGGCCTTGCCTCTAGCTCTTTGGCATCAACTGTTAAGGAGTCGCCACATACTAGGGTCTATACCAAACTCGGAAAGTGTTAAAAACTATTCGGTAACAGTTCGCGACGTTCGACTGCTGCAATTTCATATTTAAAACGGCTAAATCCCTTCCTCCTAATTGTGTCAATGAATGCAGGATACAAAAAAAAAATAATGAACAGAGAAAATGGAACTGAGAACACTACAGAAATATTGGTTTTAATTTAATAAGCTAAGCAGAATGTTTTTGGAAATAAGCCTGTGTTTAACAATCATCTTGGTAAAGTTATTTTTAGTGATTAGATTGGGTCAAAGATGCCACGGGCCGGTAACACCGAAATTGTGTAGAAATTTTGCATACATTCCGCAGTTAAAATCTAAGACAACGACCCGTCGAAAAGGTTTTTCACCTTTCAACCTATGGAGACTATACTTTCTTAAATTTGCATTTTTGTGATATTAATTTAATCTTCTCGTATAAATAACCAAAATATTATCAAAAGTACACAACTTTTCTTGTAAATAGAATTTGGAAAAAAACTTTCATATTTGAAACATTTTATATAAAATCGAATAAATAAGTCATGCAGCAATTAACGCGACAAATTAATAAGTCTAAGGTACGAAAACATAATCTATAGAAATATTGGTATTAACACTAAGAGCGTTTTTCCGAGCGGAGCTTAAGCGGCGATCAGATCTTAAAATAATAAACGAACGGTTTTCGAAGAATGCGGAGCTTATACATAACATTTTCTTGAATATTTCCTGCTGTATGAATGAAATGGGTAAAAGTTTGTCCATTTCGTGGAACTGCATATAGTTGTACAATAGGCATCGCGGCGTTTTGTTGCACAAAAAACTAAAAAGCCCTGCTCTGACTGTGCATCTATTTATGCTAAATCAAAAAACTACTGGAAAATTGACACTAAAGTTAAGAAAAATTACGTATTGTTTAAAGAAATTGGCGCTAAAGAAGATAAAATTTTAGTAAAACGAAAAATAAAAGCGGGGCACGCGAAAATTTCTGAGAAATAAAATAATTTAACATTAAAAAAGGCACCGCTAAATATCTTCTTAAAAAATATAATGAATAATTTTGTCAAATTTTTACTGACTTATACAGGTGTCCTAAATAAAATACCGAGCAAAAACTAAAAATTGTGTTTTTTGAAAAATTGAAATATCGCCGCCATTTTGCAAACTAATTTAATGAAATCTGGTAGTTTTGTATAAGCAACTACGATTAATTGAATGACGTTATCATTTTTTTTCTAGGTCAGTTTTTTTGGAACCACATGTTTGCTACATCTTGAGAGGCAAATTTTTCCAATTTGGTCAACGTAATTTTGTAGCATTTTTAGTTATCGAGGTGCCGTCAAATTATTATGAAAAATGTTAAATAGTATGTGTCCGTTTATGACTCCTAGCCATACATTCAAACCCCATCTAACTTGATGGTGCACATGACGATTTAAGAACGGATGTTCATCGGCCCAGTACACGTAGTTATGTCTGTTAAACACCCCGCAGTTTGTAAACCTGCTTTCATCGGACCACAAAACCTTAAGCGGAAATTGAGGGTTTTCTTGTGATTTTTGTATAAAGCAATTGCAAAATAAGGTTCTTCTTTCTAAGTCACTATCTCGGAGTGCTTGACTAATATTATGTATTGCATATGAATGACACTTAAATTTTTAACGAATTCTTTGTACTTTTGATTTGGGTACTAAATAAATGACAAAGTTTTGACAGATAGTTACGTAAGTATGACAACAAACGCAACTACGGCCTTTGTTTCACAGCCAACCAACTGAAAAACAGATTTTTAAGTAAATTCACATTTTCCGTCATTCAAAGAAAGATGTTTCGTGCTTTATTTATTGACGTATAAATTCAATATGGCGGTCATAAGAAATAACAAAGTTGGCCATGGTTTCAAAAAAACTAGAAGGCCTAGAAAAAATTTGTTATCGTCATTCGATTGGCCGTAGTTGCTTATACAAAACTTCCAAATTGCACTAAATTTGTTTGCAAGAAGGCAGCGATATTTCAATTTTTCAAAAAACACAATTTTTAGTTTTTGCCCGATATTTGAGTAACCCCTGTAGATATCTTTAATGTTGATATAGCACCTGATTGAGCTTAGAATAGCGAAACTTTTTTCTCATTTAAACAAACTCGTATCTCTTACCGTTTCCAACATCCCTATGTAGTTGCTTTTATCTGGGACACCCTGTATATATGGTCAGTTCAAAAGTAATGAATTATGCTTATTTCGTATGGGAAGGCCAATTTTGGGCTCGAGGGGACTAAGCCCTCCCATATTACGCCCCTTTATTACCTGTGATATGACTCTAATAAGTATACCAATCAAATTTTATTTGAACAAGGTCCAACTAGGGTTACCAACCCGTCCTGATTTCTCAGGACTGTCCTGAGTTTTAGCAAAATGTCGTGCGTCCTGACAACACACTTATCAGGACGGCAAATATCCTGATTTTTTGAGCATAGAAAAATAAAATGCTTCTCAAATCTGTAAAGTCTTCACTCAAATCAGATTTCAAAAGAAAAAGTGAATTTGATTTGTTCATACATTTCTTAGTCCGTTGATTTAGTGTAAAAATGTTTAAGGTTATCAGATTTTCCAATATTGCCACCCCCCATAGAGATAAATACTTCGATTTTTTAAAATAAATACTGTTTTTTTACTAATGATTTCATCAAAAAAGTTGTAAAAACATTATTTTTAGCATTTTGTAAAAGCTTTCCAACGACGTATTACAACATCAATTTACCCTGCGATGTAAAAAATAGCGGTATCGAGATAGCGACAATCAAAATAGCGATGTAATGAAAGAGCTACTATCAAAATAGCGATGTAACAAAATAGCGACTATCAAAATAGCGATGTAACAGACTGACTGACTTTTTTTCCGGGATTCTAGAGGGTGTAAAATCCGAACCGAACCGAATTCGGTTCGGAAAATAAGCCAGAGAAGTTTTCTTTTTGCAGAAATATGCTGATTCGGTTTAGTTTAGGTTCGGTTCGGTACGGATTTACACCCTTTAGGATCCCGGGAAAGAATTTATGCGCTATTTTCTATTTTAATACATCGCCATTTCGAAACATCGCTATTTCGATTGTCGCTATTTTGGTTGACGCTATTTTGATAGATCGCTATTTTGATATGTCGCTGTTTTGTTACAAACGCTATTTTGATACATCGCTATTTTGATAGTCGCTATTTCAATACTCGCTATTTTGTACGTCGCTATTTTGAACATCGCTATTTCGTTCCGGAGCCCTTTTTTGTGCCTTAATAATATATGGACAAACATCGTGAAAATTTCTAACTGTTAACCGAAAGTGAAATACTTTTATGGTATTTGTCAACAACTTCAGACTATACGGTTATAATTTTTATTAGATAGGTAGTTATTAGTAAATAAGTACCTAGTAAATATGTAATGTCTTAGCAAAACTAAGAAGTTTTTTTAATTTAAAAAAATTAAAGATATGTCTGATTTTGGATCAAATGTCCTGACAATTTAAAACAAATGTCCTGACAAACCTAAATTCAAAGTTGGCAACCCTAGGTCCAACTGAACTACGGTTTAAATAAATATAATAATTTCTGCTTACAAAAATATGTCTACGAAATTAACTCGCTTTTTTAAAAACCAAAATGTAATTCAATAACATTAATACCTAAACATGCAAAGTTATTTGCCCAAGAGTTTTGACACCCTCGAGATTTTTCTCTGCAGTTCTCACACTTCAGTTTCTTTTGCACCACATAATTTACCTTAACTTTTTAATTGCAGATTATTTAAGTTTTAGATAGCGGCAAAATTACGAAAATGTTAAAATTGGGTTGCCCTCTGAAGGTGGTAACCTTTGCCTCACCCTTTGGCACCCCCTTGGTAAATGGTAAAATTTTTTGTTTTCCTGGGCCAAAAAGTGGGATGAGGCTCCTTTCTCCACTATTCTAAAATGTACGCAAAATTAAACTTACCGTATCCATTCATGATGCCATGCGTCATATACAGTGGTGCCCGTCCTGTCGTCGCATCTTTCGCGAACACCGATTTGACCATTTTCGGATCTGTCAGTACCACTGTATAGACACTGCCCAGGTTCAGACCGTAGATTGGACCGTATCTAAAGAAGAACACAATAAGTAATAATGTAGGGAAAGGTAGCCTATATTAAACCAGTTTTTAGTTTTGTTTGCATATAAGTAGTTAATCAAAAATATTGAAAGAAAAAAAATTAAATTAACGGAAAGGGATATGCTATAGGGGTGATAGACTGCTTGTTGTGCTTAACATGTGTAAGAGAGAAAAATATATTTTGGGCGGTGTCTTGAAATATTTTTCGCTGTTTTAGACTCGTATTCGGGCTGGTAGTGGAAAAGTACGGGAATACATCGTGACCTCATCGTGAAACAGGCGAGAAGTGATTATTTGTTATTTATGCAAATTCTAGCTCAAGCCATGCCGCGTTTTTATTTTCGCATTCAGAAAACAGTACAGATGATAATGGTATTTCGGGGGAAATAGCTGTCAAGATGTGGCAAATTTATTTGTTGTCGCGTTTGTGGCAAGGGATATTCCAAGCCGTAGCACGGTTTAAAAAATAGTGACCCACTTCCAACGAACAGGGTGTGTACATTTTTGCCACAAATGCAGTGGTGAAGAAAAATATTTGTTTTTTAGACAAAAGTTCGTTTTCAATTCATGGCCGTCACAATCCTTCCGTTGTTGGTTACTGGTCGCGGAAAAATAAACATTTGCATACTGCAGAACGGACCCAGCATCCTTAAAAACTTAATGTCTGGACTGGGATTTTGGGTTATTTTTTTATTAATGATAATTTACGAGGGAGAAATTATTTAGCTCTGTTGCAGGACCACATCATTCCTGCGATTTGATAGGTGCGAAATGTTTATTTTAACCAAATTTGATTTATGCAAGATGGTTGCACAGCTCATGACTCTTTGGCTGTGAAAGTGTTTTTAAATAAAACGTCTCCAGCCGACTTATTAAAAACAGCAAAGTTACTATCAGCTTGCCTCCGAGATCACCAGATTTGGCACCCAATGATTTTTTTCATGGGGCTCTGCAAAAAGCCAAATTTATTCGCATGGCCATTTAAGAACTATCACTTTGGATGAACGGGCAAAAATAATCACCACTCTACAATCAGTGACACTTGAAATGCTAAGGAATGTCCGAACTGAATTTTATAACAGGCTCGGATACTGTTTAGCAGAGAGCGGTGTTATTTTTGAGAATTTAATTCGTTAGTAGTTCTTAAATCAATATGAGAGAATTTGCTTCTAAACAGACCCCTCTCTTAAGTGTTTCGCTGGGAAAGCCATAAACTTTAGTTTGGACACAGCATTAAATATTATAAAAAAGAACAAGCTTAAAAAAAAAGAAAATACGTTACGTAGTTATATTCTAAATTTCCGGTATTTTATGTACAACTACCCTGGATCGATTTTCTTTACGAACTAAAAGAAAAGATCGCCACGCAACGGGAAACAAGCGGTGTCAGAAATTTTTTCCCTCTACTTTACCAAAGCGCACAGAGGACAGGTATTGGCTGGCTGTCTGGGTATCCTGAAACAATGGGCGTATCCATGTATAAACATCTAACCTTTTTTCCATATTTTAAACATATGCAGTTGTTCTTATCTTGCATACAGTGATAATTTTCCATGATGGATAGTCAAAAGATCAGAAAAATTCTTTTTGTGGATCTGCCTAAAATCATCTAGTCAAAAATTTTAGTAATCTTAAGTGCACTGTTAATTTTCTTGGAAAATGTGTATAGGTACTGATACCATGCGTATGTATCAGTACCTACCTTATTTATAAATTAGGTACTTTATACCTTTAAAAAACGTTCCATATTTTTAAAAAACAAGACAATAAGCTGGAATGGGCTAAGGTCGAAACAATAATAAAAAATAATAATGTAATAGTTCTGAAAAACTATTTATTAACTATAGACGTTTTAATAAAAAATCAATAAAATACAAAAAATATTACGACACAAAGCCAGGTTTGGTTTAATCTGTAGGTGAAATGGGGTACTAAATGAGGGGTAGTAATAAACATTAAACAATATAACAGAATATTACGACATTTCAGCAGCATCCACTCTACAATCATTATACATAACATATCGTCGGTCTCCTTACGCAGTGGCGTAACTAGCATTTTACAAATTGTTCAGGAGACGTGAAAAACTAAAATGGTGCAAATTTACATAGGTGTCAACTTGTTTCTATTGCAGATAGCCCATTTGTTTATTTTTTATGAAAAAGCTTACCTATTTGGGCTTTTTCTGGTCATAACATTTTTATTATTGTGTGACCAGTTAGCTAGTAATTTTTTTTACACAGATACGCCTATTTGTAATTTTTTTGTGTGTATTTGCACTACCTATAAGAACACGTCGTTTTATTCGAGATTCAAACTTATCGTAGAGTCCTGAAATTTGGCACACTAATAGGTATCGACAAAATAAATCGAAATTGATTCATTTTTTCGATTTAAGTCCCCCTGCTCCCTATAGGCATAAATATGTCAAAAGAAAATCTTACATGGCGTAATTAGGGTAAAACTGAAGGACACAATTTTAACGCCAATTGAATTTTTTTATTATAAGCCTATACAATAGCACACCTGTTGCCGTATCAACCATAAAAATCCATTCGTGGCGTCGTAAAATATGACACTTCAAAGTAGCACTACTTTTTGGAAAATTTTGATGTTTTTTTCGCAAAAACTAAAAAAGTACTAAATCGATAAAAATTTCTTTCTCTGAGATATTTAGACCTTGATATTCCGCACCAGTTAAGTTATTATAAACTTTTGGTTTTGATGTCTCTATTTCGATAGGCAAATAATTGAAATTTAAAAAAATGCTGTTTATGAAAAACACAGGGACCTATTGCTCAAGTTTGCAGTATGTGGGTGACACCTAAAGCCACAAATTAATTTTTTTATGGTAGAAACAGGTTTAGTCAAGGGCTGTTTAGTCACCGGAAGCAAAAAAAAACAGTTTCCGAGATATGGCCCTTCAAAGTTTTACCTAATAACGCTCATATCTCAAAAACTGCGAACCGATCCAAATGTGGTTTTAGCGAGAGCGGATCCAGAGGTGCTTCTCGGGGGGCACTTTAGGTGACATTCTCTGTTGGTAAAAAACGGTATATATTTTTTTAAGCATTTATTGAATTAGTCAGTGGTTGTAATTTCGATGATAATAACAATAGACACTTTTATTCGCCGCAGGCAAAAATTTTGAATTTCTATTAGCAAAAACATTACTTTTTACTCATTTTTTGTATATTCAAAAAATTCTCGGGGGGGGGGGCAAGTGCCGCCACTGGGTTTTATTTTTTCCTGATAAGAACAACTTTGCTATGATTCCTATCAAAAAATGTTTTAATTTTCCTACTTTGAAAAAAAGGGAGGAAGGTGACCCTAAAAACTCGAAGGTTTTTTTATTTTTTCGATGTTGACATTTTTCCTTTTATAATGCATATTTTGTGATTGCTGTAAATTAATTTTGAGAGCTCACTTACTCGCACCGTTTATGTAGACTTACATGTAATCACCATCAAAACAGAAACGCAACAAATTTTATTACATATTTAAGGTTGTGTTACTTAATGTTATAAGTCCTTACAAGAGTGCGGGAGCAAACGAATTTCCAGTTACGCCAAAATAAATCATATATGAACAAAAGAAAATCACACCAGGTAGAGGCGTAAATTAATATACACTTTAAACGTTTATGCACTTACGCCATATTTTAGTAAGGCCGTTCTAAGGAAACTACTAATAATCCAGTTACGACACTTCGTGAGGTTAAAAATAATGCCTAGGGCGGCGTATCTCAAAATCTCATTTTTTTTCAGTTACGCCACTACGTAAGGAGACCGACGATATTTACAAGAAAAGTACCTATCGTGCTACTAAATTTTTGCGTTTTTTCGTAACAATACCAACAGCTAATTCTTGTCTCCATGTGTTGCAAAGTTCGGAAGCTGCGTTACCAATCGAATCTCAGCGATAGTACAGTACCTACTGGACTAAATAATTTAGCCAGTAGATGCCATACCTGCATTCCTACATAGATTTCCCTACATATATGTACCCAGTTGTACAATTTAAAAGACTAGCAAGTTTTATACTAAATTAATTACTGGAAAAGACGCTGCAATAGCAAAATAAATAAAGAAATAGTGGGCCAATAAGGAGCCGTTGCAATATAGGCAACGTTACCCGAACCTAGAAAATAGAAACATGAGGTGGTGGATTTGTTGGAGCTATGTCTCCGTAACTCTCACTTTCAAGTGAAAAATAAGTTTTACGCGCAAAATAATGTATTTCAAATGGGTTCGTCTCTTTCGCCAGTGGTGGCAAACATCTACATGGAGTGTGTCAAACACCATGCGATCAACACATCAAGAGTCAAACCAAAACTATGGCTACGATACATGGATGACACCTTTATTATTTGGCCGGAAAATGATGAGAAACTACAGAATTTTCTATTCGACCCACAATCAAATGCACCATGGAAATTGAAAAAGATTCGGCCTTACCTTTTTTGAATGTACTTGTCAAACGATTAGACAGAAACATTCAAACCACTAATAGGAAACCTACACACACGGGACAGTACCTAAATTTTAAGTCTAATCATTCTGTTGCTACAAAACAAGGAGTTATAAGAAGTTTGTATTTAATAGCCGTAAATATTTGTAGTAATAATGAAGAATTAACCACAGAAATTAACAACATTAAAAAGGACTTACAAAAGAATGGTTATTCCGAGAAATTATTAAACTCAACGATCACTAAAATTAAAAACAAACCAAATGTAGCAAATTCTCAAAATAATAATCCGTTTACATTTCAGAAAACATTAAACGAATAGCCAAGCACTATAATATAAAAACAATATTTTCATCGGGAAATACGATAAGGAGTTTTGTTACTGAAACAAAACCAGAAAATCCTGCAAATAATAAGGAATGTATTTACCACATCCCGTGTGAGTGTGGTAAATCATATGTAGGTGAAACGAAACGCCCTCTTCAGGTTAGAGTAAATGAACATCTAAAAAGTACCCAATATATCATAAATTGATAAATCCAGTATAGCGGAGTGGTCAGATGCTAAAGTTTTGTATAAGAGGTCGCATTGGCAAAAACGAAAGTTTATTAAGGCTGCATTTATAATGCAGAATAAAGAAGTTTTCAGTCAACCAAGCACGGACATATCAAACATATGGAAACCACTCCTTAAGGAAAACAGGAGTCTATAAATAAGGAATAAAAAGGGGGCGAGCAGTCACACCTGACTGCACACCAAGTAGTATAAGAAGTAGCCTATAGACTAGATTGTTTAGTTTACACTTGAAAACGGTTGGAGATACTTACTAACGGAAAGGTCGTGTTTAAAATAAATAAAGAGAATGGAAGTCCGAAATTTTGTTTCTATAAGTTTGAAACAAAAAAAACCTAGAAAATATTTAATAGATGATTGAGTACTTACTTTTTGGCAAGCTCAGTTAATGTCAAATATGGTGCTTTTGGGTCCAGTCGTAATAGGCATCCAAGAATGGGGAGACCCCACGGACCAGGCGGTAGGTTCCTCCATTTCCATAGGCTGTGGATTATAGCGATTAGAAGACACGTCACCAGTAGGATGTAAAGTATCATCTGTAAAACAAAGAAGGTACGTTTATTAAGTAAAGGGTGTAATTTAAATGGTACACCAAAGTTTAAGGGTTAGTAAAAAACATATACTTACGTATATGGTAAAAAAGGTCCAAGAAGGATTTTTTCCTATATTTATAGTTTGCATAAAAGCTCTTTGTTTTTGAGATACAAGGTGTATTTCACAATTTTTTAAAATTTTTTGTTATACAGTACAATTTCTATAGTCCGGACATATGTCAAATCGGACACTGCAGTAATTCGGCGCCTCTTTCCAACCAGACAATTTACAATTTTCACCTTCGTATTCCGGACACAAACATTTCAGCAAATTAAAATAAATCCAGTATATTACGATTAGAAATTAGTAAAAACCAGTTGCGGCTTGATGCATTATACAGGCTGTGCCTAATGTGTGTAAGAGAGAAGTAAAAGAAAGAAAAATATAGTTTGGGCAGGCTTGGATACTGTTTAGCACAGAGCGGTGGTATTTTTGAGAATTTAATTCGCTAGGTAGTCCCTAAATCAATATGAAAGAATTTTCTTTTAAAACAGACCCCTTTCTTATTTGTTTCGCTGGGGAAGCCATAAGCTTTACTTTGTGGTAGACACAGCACTAAATATTGTAAAAAAGAACAAGCTAAATTTCCGATATTTTATATTTATTATATATTTTATGTACAACGTTCCTTAATCGATTTCTTTACGAAGTGAAAGAAAATATAGCCGCACAAGGGGAAACAAATGGTGTCAGAAATTTCCTCCCTCTAATTTGCCGAGGCGCACAGAGGACAGGCATTGACTGTGGGTCTGGCTATCCTGAAACACTGGGCGTAACCACGTGTAAACTTTTTTTTACATACATATTTTATATATAGTTTTTCTTTTCCTACATACAGTAATAATTTCTCATGATTTCTATAGCATTTAATGTATCATAGAAGGTGCGGGCGGCTTAATGCAGTCCTGGCTTTGTAGTCGTGCAAGAATGTTGCATGCCGAGAAAAAATTAGAAAAACTGTACAAGAGAGTGGCCCAAAAAAAAGCAACTTTCACCAAAAAGAAGAAAAACAAGGATTAAAAATAAATGGATCCATGACGGATCTGATACTTTCCTAGTTACCCTATTAACACACTTCAAGTGAAACCATGATATATCAGCCTTTAAAACAGTTTTTTGTAAATATCTGAGAAATCAAAGCACCTACGAAGTTCTTCGTCTGTTGCTTTGCACAGAAATTATTGAGCAAAATGCAATCTACTATATTCCGAAAACCGTATATTGATGCGATATTCCGTTAAAAAGTTTGCATTTTTTTAACTTTTTAATTATCAAAAAACTGTCATCCAAATTCTAATCAGCTCGTTAGGGTGTATAAAGGTAATATTAATGTGTTAAAATGATTTTAAAAAATTAACAGGTATGCTTGTTTGGCTTAAACATTCTTGAATCATAATTAGTTAATAATTAATCACTGATTAGTAATAGTTATTAATATTTTTTGATTTTCAGTAAACAAACTAACAAGACTGTTATTATATAAATTGATTATGTGTTGTGAACCTCCTTTCAGGAAACCGTGGAGTCTATTACCCTATGGGAGTAGTGACTTGCCATCACGATGTGTTGTGAACTTATTAAAAAGTTATTATTAATAAATGAGATACCTATTTAAAAAATATTTGTGTTTGTGCCATTTGAGGCAGCAACGTCCTGATATAGATGAACGACCTATCAAGACAAACGGGATTCCATTGCAGGATACCCCTTGCGTGAACATCCAGTGAAGTGCGGAAAGACCCTCCTCCCCCCAAACATACACTCTTAGTAAGAATATAACAGAAGTTTTTTTCGGTTAACGGTAGACGAAAAGAAAGATGCATCGATCGATATTGAAGGGGTGCACAGGCATCGTGAAAACCTATTATCGGGAGGTCGCACAGTGGAACGGGCTTATGGGAACGGTTGGACATGAGGTTTTTTACTTGGTATTTCAATCTGGGAAACTTAGGAATGACTTTTATACAACGTAACATTGTATAAAGAGTGACGCCTTATATTTGAAAAAATTAGTTGCTTTGCATAACTTTATCCATATATAGAGCGGCCCAAAATTATAGTGTGTTTTACAAAAACATATTTTTTTAAAATGCCCATATCACCAAATTTTTTCGTATGAAATTTTTATATACAAAGGAGGAGCTTTAAACTTTTTTAGAAAAAATATTTTTGTAATAGTTAATGATTTATTATATAGGGTGGTCACCAAAAATTAGTCTTTGCCAATTGCTCATTTCGTAAAAAATGTTTGTCCAATTTTAATAATTTTACTCATTTTGGAAAGCCACAATACTTAACAAATTTAATGTCACAACAGACATTTCATAAATATTCAAAATGGTGGATAAATTTTAATATTATTTTTATTTTGCAACAAATTTGATATGGTCCTGCGGGTATTCATATTTTCTTGGATTTAATGATTTTGTGCTATTTAAAGGATTTTTATGAGTTACGACACTTTGGGAGATAAAAGAACGACACAAATAGGGTAGTATTATGGTCTCTCAAAACTGAATTTTTTTTCAGTCAGTCAGTTTGTAAGATCAGCGACTTATTGCACTTTATTTCTTTTATTTACGGAAAATGGTTGACTTAACCATAAGGCATTTGGTTGAAAAATTTTTTACGATGTAAACATTTCATAGCTTTCTTATTTTCACTCAAAATTTTGTAAACTGAATAATTTGTTAAATTTTCTAAATCCATAATTTTAAACTATTATTCTACGTTCTAATTTAATACACAACAAAGCAGAAAACATGGGTTGACCATGGGTGATCCATGGCCTAGTAGGTTTTTTGTCAATATTTATTTAGGGAATGGAGTTTATAGTTAAGCACTGAAATTATTAGGTTTTTTACATTACGAATTATATTAACACCCTACCCCCCACCCCTTCTATCTAGCAAGTTTGATCCTTAACGGATTAAAGTAAAATGCATTAAACGGAATTTAAAACACGAAAAAAAAAATAATTGAAGTCAACTTAATTATTATGAATTTTTTGTATTGATTTGTAGTATGTTCCCCCAAAATTCTTGATTTTTCAATTATACGCCAAATTAAGTCGATATTTTCTTAAAAGGTGGCAGCTAGGGGCAGACATTTTTTTTAGACTATGATAGTATAAAAATCTTCCTTTATTGGATTTTATAAACAGTTCTCCACCACTAATGGGACTCCCCAATTGGTGGTGGCAACCTATGTATTAAACTCACTATAAAACCATAAGAAATAAACTCCAGCTTCGCCCTCTAGCGGTTCCACCAGTATAGAACCTTTTGGAACCTAAAGCAACTCAGAAACGTCCTCTATTCTATTATAAAACTAGATTTGGTAATTTGGTATCCTGGCGATTCTGTTGAATACCATAATACCTTTAGAGTAAAGAAGTTTTCCTATAAAATCTATGGCGATATTTTAGATTCACAATGGCTATATAAAATAATTTAGGTCACAAAATTGCTAAAAATGTCAGAGTCCCAAAATTATTTTATCACATAAAAATATACCGAGTTTGTCGTTTTGTGGATGATCAAATTGCCTGCCAGATTTATTTTTCTGATAAAATCGTATCTGAAAAGCTCTCAAAACAAGCGCGCCAGCTCAGGAATGCTTTTTAATAGTTTTTTGATAACAAAATAACAAATATTTAAAATAAAAAAAAATCTTTTTCACTATTCACCATTAAAAAAGTCTGTTAGGTTTACATAAATCAAAATTAAAGTAAAATTATTGTTAAAAAACACTGCTAAAACGGCTAGATAAATATTTTCTCTTTACAATTTTTTTTAAATAAATTTATATACGCCATGATGGTTTTATAGTGGTCACTTGGTTTTATTTGTTACAGTATGGCAACAAGGATTTTTGAGTGCCCTTATGAAACCAACAAAAAAGAACAAAGTAAACATAGTCAACATAACCTCACTTAAATTTATTGTATTTCTTTTTAAAGTGTTTAAAAGCGTATAATTCAACACTTTTAAATGTTTTTATCGTGCAATTTCGACACAATCGAGAGGGCCAGTGCAATGATATTCGTTGTGCCTGCAGGTTGGAGGGCAACCTCTTATATTGGTCGTCTAAACAGGTCTTATCTAGGCCTGGGTGTCTTACCCCGGAGGACGGAAACTTAAATAACCAATCTGTACCTAGGTATATCTATTATTTTTACAAAAAATACCAAAAAAAATAGAACACGAAAGTATTTACTTACTTCTGTTTGAACCCTTAAGGAAACAAGGTTTTATATGACCGCCTATTTAAATAATATTTAATATACAGCTATAGGTAACTATAAATACAAAATAATTAAGTTTACCTTTAAGCCTTCCTATAAAACCTTTTTAAAATGCCTAAAAGTAATGGCAAAAACCAAAAGTCTAAAGTTTATATTTACCACTCTTAAAAACCTTAAGGAAACTAGGTTCTATATGGCCGCCTATCTAATCATATTTACTTTTAAACTACTGGTAACTATAAAAACAAAAGGATATAAGATAACCTTTTAGCTCTATTATAAAACACTTTTGTGATGACCTAAAGTAATGAAAAAAACTAAATGATCAAAGTTTATATTTATTTCTTTTTAAAAACTTTAGGTAAAATGGTTTTATAAGACCATCTTTATAAATCAGAAATCAATAAAACCTAAAGTATCTGAAAGGAACAGAAGGAATATCAGTTTTATTATAGTCCCTTTATAATTCACTTTTTGGTTGTATAACACCCCTTTAGGTAAATGGCAATATAAATTACCTTTATGTAGCCAAATTGATCCTAAAACCCATAACACCACCTTCTAAATAACCTAGGAACCAAATTAATAAAACCTTGAGTGGTAATAATGGTACTTGGGTCTTTTCTCAACTAAGAACTAAAAATGTATCGTTTAGTCAGAAAACTTTCTTGAAAATATTTTGATGATCAAAAAAAAAAGTTCCCCATTTTATGTCCACCATCTTAGTGCATATTTAGGTGTCCCATATTACTCCACGGTTTAGTATACGGACAGTTCCATAAAAATGCACATTTTCAAAGTAGCCAAATTTTTTTAGAATTGTCTCGCTAATTTTTTTAAGAGTTTTTATTCAAAAGTTATAAAATGCATACGAGGGTGGTCTTTTAAGTTTTGCATATAGGTACTGCTGGATTAAAACAGTAGATAACCTTTAAAGACTTTATTGTGTCTTGTAGTATTCTCCACGAAAATTAATGCATTCTTGAAAGCGTCCGACTGCTTCCTCGGCCGACTGAACGCAGTCCATTCTTGATTTTCGGAAAAGAATAGCAATCGTTGGGACTTAGGTTGGGGCTGTATGGAGGACGGTCCAACAATTCGACGTTTTGTTGGGTTAAAAACTATATGGTTTTTTTGTGCTTTGTGCGAACTTGCATTGTCTTCGTGGAGGATGATTCGTCGTTCGGGGTTCGTTTTTCGAAGCTCGGTGATGAATTTCGGAAAACAAATTGTGATGCACCAATCGGCAGTAACAGACAAATATCGGGACCATCTTTTTGGATACTTCGGGAACGGATGACTTTTGTTGGCTTTTTATGATCTTGGAACACCCAATCAGACGACTGACGTTTATTTTCGTGTTCATATGAGTAAATCCACGATTCATTACCACTGACCATGCTGTACACGTATTTCCAGTTTTCTGCCTCACAGCGGTCTAGAGTTTTCTGACACCAATTTACCCTAGCTTCTGTCTGTTCTTCGGTTAACAGATGCGGTATCCAGCGGGAAACCAATTTTCTAACCACTACTTTTTCATGCAAAATTTTTGAATTGAGGTCTTTGAAATCCCCAATGAAGTATTAATATCGCTATATGTTACATGTCGATCTTCCATGATGAGCATGCGCACAGCATCGATGTTTTCCTGGTTGACAGACGTTTTTGATGCACCTAGCCTTAGATCGTTGCTAAGGCTAATCCGTCCACGCTTGAATTCTTCATATCAACCAGAAACTGTCGACTGATGTGGTGCTTCATTGCCGAAAACAGAAATTAACTCGGGAAGGCATTCTATTCTTTCGAAAGTTGTAAAAAATTGTGGCCCAAAAATGTTCTCGGTTTAATTCCATTTTTCGACTGATTTGTTATATTAAAAAATTCACTGTAGCTATAAAACTATATGATACTGACGTTTTGAATTTGGCTTACGGAAGAGACAGCTGAGTTCAAACACAACAATATGATTTCTTACCGATTTACATTTTCTGCCGATATAGTAACGAGCAAAAGGCTGTGCCGTATAATGCATAGCAGTACAAAATCCGCTCTTCTTTGGTTGCTTAAAATGGGCTATAGCGGTGGCAGTGAAGGATGTTTCAACTACGTAACAAAATCAGAACCGCTCTTGTTTAGGTGAACGACATACAAGCCAAGCCCCTTATTATGATATTATCTGGTTTAATAAAAGATGATATACTAAACTTCAATTCTGTTTTTGTCATGTATAAGAAGCTTCGATTTTGCTTATGTCCTGTTTTGATGAATGACGCTTTTAATCATGTCCGGAAATTCCGTTATTAAAACTGGACTGTTTGCCCTTTATAAATATGGATAGGGATTCCATAAATACTCAATTTACGGTACGCCACTGAAGTCGACCTGAGACACAAACACACAATGCAAGTAATTATAATTAAGCAGTTAAGATAGGTCAGTCACGTCGGCGTCGCGTCGTATCGGTTTTTTTTTCCGAAGAGAACAATTAAAAATATATTTTTTTAATTTGTCACAACAATAACATTCACAGTGAAACCTCCTATAAGCGGACACTCACGATTTCGTCGATTTTGTCCGCTTGTTGCAGTTGTCCGCTTATGAGAGAGAACTGCGAAATTTTAATATATCTTTATTAACAATTTCCGCTGCTGAGTTTTTCCAATATTAAATTTTCCAACGATCTTTCTTGCTGATAGAAGTTCCTTCTCCGAAACGTTAACAACTTCCATTTTGTCAGGTAAACTAAGAAGTTTTTTACTAGGTGCCATTTCAAAGAGATCTATTGCTACCCAAATGAACAATAAAAATAAAACACAGCAGTCCCGCCGCATAAAATATGTTGTAAATAAGAAGTATTTAGTCGGAAAGAGGTAATTCCCCGGCGACAGACTGCGTGCCCATGTCGTGCAGCGCTCCTCCGTCCCGTTGTCAGAGGTTCGCGTCCGGTTAAGAGAGGTTTCAGAATTTTTTAACCAAACAAACTTGTCCGTGTCCGGTTATAGAAATGAATTTTACATGTAAAGAAATAGGAAAAAGCTTGGTTCCAACAAATTTTTCCGCCTAAAAGGAGTGTCCGCTTAATAGAGGCGTCCGCAAGGAGAGGTTTCACTGTATTAAAAGAATAATTAAAAAGATTGGTATATGCAACAAGTAGCTAAAACTGCAAGTAAAAAACCGTTTAGCCACGAGTTTTATGCAGAATTTTTTAAGTACCTACTTACACTTTCATTAAAAACCACAAAAATTACTGAAAAAAAGAGCAAAACGCAATAACAGTTAGTTTGATTTACCTAGGGAAAAAATCAGTAAGTAATTGCCAATACCACAGTTTTAAGCTATTTGTTTTACTAATTAAATTTTTTCTGGCTGCGAAAACTGCATTTACTTTTTTTTAATTAAAACAAGCCAGACAAACAGATCACCAAAAATTTTAATGCGGTACCCATTTTGTCCAATATGTATGGACTACCCAACAAACAATTAAAGTTGTAACGACGAAACCCCAACTAGAAAGAATTTCTTAAAAGTAACCGCAACGTACTCCAGCTACGTCTCAGTATACCATACAGCGACGTTATAATTCCCTAAGTGGGGAACCAATTTCTGGTTATAACTACTTGGCCAAGTGTTTAAAGTCACTGTATTAACAACTACACTACTACGTCGTAGCCAGGTATCTACTACGTCGTAGAGGCTGTTTTTTTCCGTAATGGCATAAAAGTTGCGATGTAGTTGCAAATAATATAATCGTTTCTTTTTGGTAGAATTGTTACACAATATGGTGGACACAACAGTCAACAGACTCGCTTAGTTTTTTTGTTTGGTTATGGTTATAATATGAACTATGTTATCCAAAAGTGTGAGAATTTACGAGCAGAGGATCAAAATTCGAGTGCGACGCAAAGTTTTTTGTATAACATGCATTATATATATTGCAAAAAACCGATGCGCCCGTAAAATTGAGCCGTTTTCTGGTAGCTGATGGAATTTTTGTGTTGTGATTTTGGAGGTTATGTTTTCATAATCGACAGTTAACTCCAACAAATGGTGCTTAAGAAGAGCATTTTTGGTAAGCTTCAACTAATTTGTTTATAAAATAGTATGGCTCTTTAATATGAGCTCATAAAACGACAACAAAAATATTAAATTTTCTTTCTTACATAAAAACATGGCGTCCCAAACTATATTCCCTGATAGTCGAAAAGGTTACTTGAAAGTAGTTGCGGCTTTAAAGTTGATCCAAAAAGTTATTTTGTCTACATTGTTACATCAGATGTTACTATGATGACACAAACTTTTGTGGTAAAAATTAAAGTTATAATGTAGTTGTCGGATACACTTGTTTGGGACTCCAATGAAGCTTAACTTTCTAGTGGTAATTAAGTAGGATATAAAAGTCAGGGCGACTACGAAATAACGACTAAAAAGAAAGTAAAACTTTAGCAACGTCCTATTGTGGTAGAGAAGACTATCAGAATCGACTATCAAGAAACAATCCTATGAAGTAGTTTAGAGGGTCGTTTTTACGGCACATCTACTATTTCCTGATACTAAATAGTTGTTAGAACTAAAAAGTAACAAATTTTGGTTGGGATCACCACATTTCTACTATAAGAAAGTAGCAAAGCCTTTAGAACATGTAGCCGCTACTATAAATGTTAGTTGGGTATGGGTTAGACAGAAAGAGTCAATATAATTGTATATTAGAAATATAGCAAACCCCTACCGTCACCGGCGATCATAAGAATAATCATAAAAATCGGCTGTTAAAAACATTATCCGGCTGTTAAAAATAATACCCTTATTGACGATTTAAGATTAAGACATTTTATTGTAACAAAACGGGATTTGAATATAAATGGTATTTTTGCCATTTATAGTTTTTAAATAAATTTTACTAAATATCGTTGCGACTTTAATAAGCATTAATTACATCAAGACTAGGTTAAGAATTAGTAAAAATGTATGACAACACTAATTGTTTTTAGGCGTGATTTTCAGGATCGCTGTAATTGAATAAAAGTTGCATTCGGCTAATCTGTCCTTTGAGCCACTAACATCAAAAAAAAAAATTTATTTTGTAATTGGAATCAACCTCAACAAATTATTTTCAATTTTTAAAAACACACGGTAACGGTTTTCTAACGACGCATTTCTGGCTTATGTTGGTGTTTTTTCTCTTTGTCTGGAACGTTGAAAACACAGTCTATTTCTGTGAAGCGCCTTGTATTAGAGTTCAAACCAATTAACGGCAATCTGGGACTACAAGCAGGGTGGTTTACACCGAAACACTTCGCTTCGTTTAGGAGGGTTTCTTAATTGGGGAAATGTATACTTCCTTCAATTATTTTCACTTATATAAAAATATTCTTTTTGTTATTCATAACTATTTTTTACTTTTAGAGTTTATTTTAATGTTAAACTTTTATATTTTTGGTGTTTCCAGTGTTTTAAAATATTGTTTTTATTTTTTCTGGTTTTCTTAGCATCAAATACAAACCTTTGGTTGCCCGAAAATCGGCATTTGTAATGAATATTATATCCCAAACTTAACCCATTTACTGCCAACTTTTTTTCTTGCTAGTTCCGATTTTGATGAAACACTTACGTATGTCTTATTAAGAAAATGAGCTTAATTGACATACATTTCCAAAACCTGTCATTTTTTTACTTTTTTTATTGTGGATCCCCATTTGGGGACCGTGGTATATACCATGCTTAAAAATAACACAAATATAAAGAAAATATAAGTAAATCCCCAAAGGGGGACCGTAGCATCTAACGGGTTAAATATCAATATTAGGTAAAATAAACAGTTGATTGAATAATTTCATTCAGTCAACGTTTAAAATAGTGCAATATTCTCTTCGTTTAAATACGAGAATCTAACAGAGAACGTTTAACTAATAAAAGTAAAAAAATCATGCATTTTCATTGTTTTATTAAACAATAATAACCCTACTTTGGAAGTAGATTATCTTTGGTTAAAGGAACAATGAAAACACATGTTTCAAGTTTAAAGAGTGTAAATATTAGAATACAAATATAAAGAAGTGAAAATGTGAAGTTCTATAGTTCTATTGAACAGATATGTAAGATTTTCCTATATTGTTTACATAATTGAGAAAAGCACTTATAGTGGTAGTCCCTGTATGTTGACATATTTGGATACATTATATATCCAAATATGTCAACATATAGGGACTATAGTGGTAGGTAGTACTTCCTTCCAGAATCGCCAAATTCCCTTTAGAGATCGTAATAAATAATGATAAAGGGGGAGGCACTAAATACATTGTTTACCGGGATGCATCAGATGAGATGAATTTATGATACGTTAAAGGCCACACCGTCTTGATATGTAAAAAAAAATTTGGTTTCGTTTTCGAGCTATACTTATTTAAAAGCGCACCACTAAAATATGGAAAAATGTTCCTTTTTGTAGTCTTTTTGCTATAACTTATCGTCAAATAAAAACAAAAAAAGATATTAGCTTTGTTTTATTGCCAAAAGTCTCCTTTTCAAGAACTTTTTCAATTTTTGATATATAGTTTGCTTCACATACGTATGAAGTGGCTCAAAATAATTATAAAACAAATAGAGGAAAAATACCTGCGATTTATTAAATATCAGGAAAGGAAACTGAACATGCATGGTCAAAATTAACTTCACTTTTTTTCATGTGAGTCGTTTTAATTATTCTAAAATGATGTTTGCATAAGGGGTTATGGTATAAACTTACAGGGTACTTAAAAAAAAATAGTTCAATGCTTGATATGTTTACTAATTGTCTACGGAATAGTGTGTTAACTGGGATCCGTCAAATGACGTGAATTTATGATATGTTAGGGCCCAAACCCTCTTCAAACTAGTCTCAAAAAAATTGGGGGGACATCGGTATCGTATTCGAGCTATAATTATTTAAATGCTATCTTTAATTTTCTTAAGCTTCATACATACCTTAAGCCGCGTCCACACCTGAACAATTTCGACGAATATTGAGCCGCGCAACGAGCAGAACGGCGAGCAAAACTGCAAATGGGCTTTTTTGATTTCGACGAGCAGAATAACGAAAGGAGCGCTTGTGTTTGTGCAAATGTTTTTTTTCCTTCAATATTCAAATGTGTGTTCGGCTTTTTATATCTGGGAAAACCGAGAAGCGATGGGAATGGCTAGGATTCGCCGAATCGTTCGCAAACACGCTCAAGACCCCCTCGAAATTAGTGTTCTGTTTGCCGCTCTGTTCGTTGCGCGCGTTGCGCGACTCCATGATCGTTGAAATGTTTAAGCGTGGACGCGGCTTAAGTTTTAAGATACCCTGTATAAAAGCGGCCAAAGGAAGCGACGTAGTTTTTCAACCATAGTGTAATGAATTCTTGATATCGGTCAAAATTAAAATCATCCTTTCCCCCCACGTCGGCGTCGCGTCGGGACCAATAGTGATGCAAAAATCAAATGAGCCGCATGCGCAATTCGATTTTCCCCCGATTTCGAGGGAGTGGGTACTCCTTCTCACCAATTTGAATAACTAAAGATACGAAAAATATAAATACAATAATTAAAATATTGTTTATAACATATAACATAACTTAAAAATTCAAATGATACCTTCTTATTACGCAATCGAGTAGGGTTTTTGCGTTTAATTCCTTGGCACGGAGCACACCGGCACCGCCAAGAACATTGAACTCACCACAACACTATAACTCACTTATAAGAAACCAAAAGTGGTCGTCCTTAGAAAAAACTAATACGTCGGGTCCGAAGAAATAAAAAGAACACAACAAAACTAAAATTAACATTAAAAACACGTCTTTGGGTGCGCCTCCATATGTATATCTACCTATCAAGCCGAGGAAAGGCCGAACTGGTGCCACGAGAGTTCGAGGCAGGACGAGATGAGACGAGACAACCTGTCTCGTCTGGTACTATCGGGACAAATTATTCATGAGAAGGGGAGAGTCTCTAAATTCATCCGGGTTTTTTCATCGATGGAATCTAGATTGTTGACAAATGACAAGTGACATTCATCGATGGAATGCTGATGAGCCATCGAAAAATAAAAAGAAACCTGATGAAATCATATGGAAATCAAAAACTATCTTTTTGTTTTTTTTTCAAGTTGTGTCGGCTGTCCATGAAGCGTATTATCCGCGCAGATTTGTTTTTTCTTGGACTCTGAATGGTTGATTAAAAAAATTTGAGCCAATCAAAGCCCGAGAAAAAAAATCCGCGCGGGTAATACGCTCGGATTTACAAAACCAAGATGGAAATGGAAGAAACAGAGGAAACTATTCTCGTGGGCATCAAGGTAGAGGCGAGGATCAAATTTTCGTATATAAAAATATTCAGCTGATTCGAATGACAAATGACAGACAAATGACATTCATCAGGAATTGCTCACCGGCTGCCAGAGTCGGTGAGTTTTGGTGGCATCGATTGGTGGATCGGTGTAATCCATCGGGACTACCGAAACCTGATGGATCTCATCGATGTTTGAATGAATTTAGACTCGCGGCTACAGACTAAAATGCACTCCTTCGATTTCGAGGTTATGTTTTAATTGTTTTGTTTTTGTTCAAATAGCCTGGAACTGTTTAAAGTTTGAAGTCCCTTCCAGTTTTAAAAATTAGTGTTTTATATTTTTCGTGCAGTTAAGGTCGGTTCAGCCTCATAAATTACATTAGATTAAATTAAATTAACTTACATTAACTTACCCTAAGCCAAATTAGACTAACTTAAGAGCTTTTTTTTGTGAAAGAAGTGTTGTTTTTTTACTTAGGAAGTTTCCCAAAAAAAAAATAACAAGTAAAAAACTTTATAAAACTGTAAAAACTGAGAAAATTTCCTCTTAAGTTACTGTAATTTGGCTTAGGTTAAGTTAATGTAAGTTGATTTGATTTAATCTAATGTAATTTATGAGGCTGAACCAACCTTTCGTTCGGTCAAATTAATTTTGTGTTATTGTTTCAATTCATATAAAAATACATCGACCTAAAAAATGGAATGTACCGAGTGCACTCAAGAGATCAGTTTTTCTTCCAAGTGTAATTTAAGAGCTCATTTAAAAAAATTTCATCCAGGTAAATTTTTGACCCTGATGCTTTTTTTCATTTATTATTATCACACATATACCATACTATAGTAGTGTGAGCTATGGTGATCCTAATTTTTTCGAGAAAAAAAAAGTTGCTCCGATGAAATTTTTTTTTTGTATATCTTTGCGTTTCAGATGGTTTTGAAACTTTCATGTTGCGCCGTCTGTCTGTCAAAAACTGCTTGCCCGATTTCAATGAAATTTGGTACCTAGGCTGGGTCTAGTCAAATAAAAGGGTGGGGGTAGACTTCAAAAATTAGAGTTTAAGTGAAAATATGGCATGTGTGATATCAAACGAAAGGTAATTGAGTCTGGAGTTAAACAAAATAAATTTTAGGTAAAAAAAGGGTGGGGGTAGATTTAAAAAAAAAGAGTTTAATTTAAAACATAGCTTGTGTGGTATCAAACGAAAGGTAATTTAGTCTGGAGTTGAGCCTAAGCCAGAAGAGACAATTGTAATAGCAAATCAATTGTTACATGCTAATAATAAAAACCTAATAGAGTAAATACCTAGAAGAATAATTTATTTTTGCATCTGCCCACTTGTTATTTTTGTGTTTCCCAAAATCTTTTTTTGAGTTCAGCTAATAGCTTAAACATTTTACATTTTGTTTATTTTTGTTTTATATCGAATCTTCATTATAAATGTGATTTAATTATATAGTACCAAATTTTCCATAAATCCTAAACCTCAAAAAGATTTAGCCTGGATTCCTATAGTTCGGAGCCTAAGCCACTTTTGTCTGCATTTTTGGGTACCGTAATGATACTTGGTACGAATATAGTACAACACTGTAGTATTATTTTATTGGCTGAACTGAATACCGGGTGTCCCATTTAAAAAAATGTGGTTTTTTTAACATAACTCACCTACTAGTGATTTGATTTTCTTTTCGTTCATCACCATCGTAATCAGAGAAAAAAAATACCACAACTTTGTCTATTTAACCGACCCTGTAGCTCTAATATTAACGAAGTAAGTAATAGTGGCGACTTAACTCTTAACACCCTGTACATTATAATTCAAAAATTCCAGAAACTTCATTTTTACTTAATTTATCAAATTTTATTAAGTTAGGTTTGATTAGGTGTTTTTAATATTCTCTCACGTAGATCTCAGAACAGGTACATTTCAGGTGTCAGTTTTTGATATATCATGTGAACAGTTTGACGTTTTGACTTAATTTATATCTGTCCTCGTTCCTTTTGCTCCCTCCCCTGAAAAAAACCGTTTTCAAAACTTTACTTTTTGTAAATTTTTTGGATTTACAAGCAATAAGGTGAAACAAACAAAAAACTGTACGCGAAATGAGTTTCATATTTAATTTATAACTTTTTTCTTGCCCACCTCAAGTACGCCCCTGTATCTGGGCCCTGCACTGGGTTCCATCGGAGCACCTTTTCTAAAATGGCATCTCTAGGTGTCTACTACCTCTATGCCAAATTTTATTACGGTACGGAAAAATGCAGACAAACCCCAAAATTTCCCTCTTAGGCCCCGAACTACTACGAATTTTAAAAATATACGTTCAAATTAACCCGCGAAATCGAAGGAGCCAGAGTGCATTTTAGTCTGTAGCCGCGAGTATGAATTTAGAGACTCTCCCAAACAACACGAACCGTGGCGGATGACGCGGCGGTTGCTCGGATAATAATTTATGTGTGGGTATATGCAGACAACACTCAGGCAGAGCTCTCACAAGTACATTATGAAAGTACTTCAAGTACAAGTACCAAGTAGCTTAAGATTTGTAAAAGTACTTGATACTAGTACCTTTTCTTCTCAAATTTACTTCAAATACCAAGTACATTATAAAAGTACTTGATTTTCCCCAAGTCTTTTATTTTTACAACAGAAGTACTTTAAATATGTCAAAAAATTAGAAAAAAGCAAAAAATATCGCAAAAAATGTCAAAAATGTTAAAAAAATTTAAAAAAGTAGAAAATGTCAAAAAGCGTCAAAAACTTCAAAAAATATCTAAGATGTAAAAAAATGTAAAACATGTCAAAAATGTTCAACCTGAAAGATTTTATTTTTTGGAATATTATTTTATGTAAATATGTATTACTTATATACCTAAATTGTTGTCGTACTCCCCTAAATGGAACATTTTTTTACTAAATGTGTAGGGGTCCTTTGCTCCACACCAATGAATACACGATAGTTTGTATTCATTGTCCACACTGAATTCTTAAGAGCGAAATAAACGTTTTTAGCATACATGCAGTCTGTATTTCCTACCCTTGATTCGTTCGGTTTTGCGACCATAAATATAAGGGCTCTATAATAAAAAAAACAAATTGGTGAGACCTCAAAAACAATCAAATTCAATAGAAAACTTACTAAACAAGGTGTCGAAGAAGTCCTTCTTGCAAACGCCACATCATCTTAACTTAAACTATATCCAATTTATTAAAACGAAAATTAAATTATTTTAAATTTCGTCTGTTTTTCACTGGGTGATTCTAATCTTACAAAAACAAAAAATCAGCTAATTTTTGAGCAGAGAAATATAAATGGTTAGTTGTTGACGGATTCTCATCTTATAAGTAAAAAGCTTTCTTGATTTTGTTTTTGGAGGTTCATCACAAATTAACATTTAAAAGTCATAAAAATATATATAAATATAAAAATTAAAAGGTCATCATCTAAAAATTCCAAAACAATGTAACAATTAAATTTATTATTTCTTTCTATTTTTTATTTTTATTAATTTTTTTATTATAGAGCCCTTATAATTATGGTCGCAAAGACCGAAAGGCATTTTTGCTAAATATGTTAGTTTTATTTCGCCTGTAAGAATTCAGTGTGGAGCAAAGGACACCACTCACTACACATCGAGTAAGAGATAATTTGCAAAAATTGACCCAGTCGCATCAAAATGTTTTTAACGTTTTATAGTTTTGCAATAGGGGTGTCACAGTGACCCCAAACTCGGGGGGTAAATTGGACCTACCTCAAAAGACAAAAATTTTAAAATATATTAAGTTTTTCTGTCTCAAATTGCATACGGTTGTTCCAACTGGATCACATTTGTGTAAATCCATATATATTTGACTTTCTAATGAGACCTACAAAAAACTCTTGTCAAACCGGGACGCACGTACCCTACCTTGCCTTATTTATTTTTTGGTGCAGCACATGCGGCACTGTTCTTACCATCAATAATTTCGAAATCACTCATAGAAAGTACTATTTTTATAATAGCCCACAAAATAACATAATAACATACGTAAATATCCAAGGAATTTTTTGAGGTGTATCTTCTCAGACTAAATAAATTTTCGGGTTCTTTAGACGAACCTCCATCAAACGTAGAAATTACGTTTGCTGCAAGGTGAGTAGACCGATCCCCAAAAATAGAGCTGCAATATACCTATACTACCGTACTACCGACACCTGTCAATAGATGGCTGTGGTAGTTTCTTACACTGAATTTCACGTTCCACGAAATAATGAAGGTGCGTGCAAATAATTAAGCCAATAGGCATTATGCTTTGGATAAGTGTGTACTACGATTTTTTGGGCGATTAATTAAGATGTGCCTATTAAGGTTGCTAAAATAACGGACTTCCCTGCTAAGTTGATACAAAAAATGGACAGGTGGCAACCCTAAGATTACCACTTGTCTTTGCCGCATTAAAGTTATATTTCACCTATATCTACATTGTACTTGAACAATATTTTATTGTACTTGAAGTACTTTTAAAGTACTTGAAGTACTTTGAAGTACTTGAAGTACTTTGAATGTACTTGAAGTACTTTGAAGTACTTGAAGTACTTTGAATGTACTTGAAGTACTTTGAATGTACTTGAAGTACTTTGAATGTACTTGAAGTACTTATAATATACTTGAAGTACTTTACTTGACAAAATCAAGTACAATTGCCGGATTGTAGATATACTTCAAGTACAGTACTTGAATTACTTGTAAGTACAATTATTTCAAGTACTGTTCTTGAAGTACCTGACAACTCTGCATACAGGCATCCGGTGCGTAACCGCACGGATGAACGTACGCAGGAATTGGACGACGCGAACTCGCGGCTTTTGATGACTGCTACTTTAGAGGAATCCGCGGCACCGTTCCAGCGGTATCCGCCGCGGTACGTGGCTTGTGCATTCAGACAGTTTTATCCCGTACTCCAACAATAAAAGTGGTAGATTTTTAAACAAAAATCAAATTTTTTTAATCTGGCTCGCGTTGTTAACATATGTATAGTAAAGGATTACTTGAAAAAAATCCTAAGTATTTTTCTACTGCTAGAGAGCACAGTTTTCGCTGCAATGGCATATTAATGGTTCAAATATAACCCTTTGTAAATACCGTGCGCCATAACTTGACAATCACATGAGCTGGCTACGCGCTACAGGCCGCTATTCACCACAATAGTGGTGAAAAACCAGGTCAATAAAAAAAAATTAAATAAAAAAACACCCAACTGCTAAATTTACTTGTAAGTACAGTCGAAGTTGAGTACAAAATAGATAGATATACCTATAATGTACGACAGTGGCGTATATAGAAAAAAGTTTCGGGGTGGGCCCAAGGCAGTTTTGGGGGGGGGGGGGGCCGAGACCCCATGAGGGCGTATTTTATGTTTGTCTTTATGAAATATGTCGAAAATATCTAAAAAAATCTTAGCTTCGGGGGGGGGGGGCCCATATATACGCCAGTGATGTACGACATGCTTCAACTTTTAGTTTTGATGCCCAAAGCGCACTTACGACATTATACAATTTTGTATTTTCATGAATCAGGTTACTGGGTAATTTTGTACCCAACTACGACTAGTAGTTCAAGAAAATTTTGCAGTTGGGTGTTTTTTTCTATTTAATTTTTTTTTTGTTTCCAACTTTTACGTTTAATTCTTATTCAGCCCTATAAAAAGCACTATTGATTTACAATTCATATAGCTTTGCCCAAAAAGTACATGTAGATTTTCTACGGACGCGAACAGTGTTACCTTCCATTGAGTGAAGGTGGGCGAGGAAAGAGGGAGGAGGGAACTAGTAAAATGGTGTCGAAAAAAATGTTAAAGCGTGTGCCGAAAGAATTTTTGAAATCGCTCTAAACTTGTGAAAGGTATAGCTACAACTATTACCAATAAGGCAGTGGGGAGAAGAGAGGGAGAGGAAGTGCGAAACTAGTAAAATGATGTTGGAAAAAAGTCTTAAAGCGTGTGCAGAAAGAATTTTTGAAATCGCTCTATATTTGTGAAAGGTATAGCTACAACTATTACTAATAAGGCAGTGGGGAGAAGAGAGGGAGAGTAAGGCGAAACTAGTAAAATGATGTTAGAAAAAAATCTTGAAGCGTGTGCAGAAAGAACTTTTGAAATCGATGTATATTTGTGAAAGTTATAGCTATAACTATGACTAATAAGGATGGCGGGAAGAGAAAGGGAGAGGCGGGGGGGGGGAGGAACTAGTAAAATGATGTTGGAAAAATAATCTGAAAGCGTATGCAGAAAGAATTTTTGAAACCGCTCTATATTTCATAAAATTATGCAAATATGGTAAGTAAATAACTACAGCAAATTAGAGGACATTTGCAATGGTTAATCAAGGGAATTTCAATAAAATCGATTAAAATTTAAATAATGTGTATACCTTAAAGCCTACATCATGTGACAAAAGTGGCGTCTCGAGACCGCCATGTTAATTCCTGTATAAAAAAATATAACCCATAGCACCTTCGGGATTAGTAGCAACGACACCTTTTTTGTCAACATCGGTTCAGCCTTTTAGCCTCTAGCGTGAGACAAACATATTTACTTATATATATACAAAAATCGAAAAACATTACCCTTCCTTTCGCCGTGCTGCAGTTGAGTTAAAATATTATTCTGGTCAAGGCTTTTAATCTAGATAACCAAATTTGGTAAGTACTAAAAATAAGTCGGCCTAGTCCAAAAACACAAATATTCTAGACCGCAAAGATTTCAAGATGGCGGGCGATTTGCAGAATGACGACATATTAACCACTTTTTTATCTTAAATTTCATGAAATAAAATAGTGAAAGCTGGTAATTTATTAGTAGTATTTTCGACGAATTTTTTTTTCACATAACGCCTAAAATGAGTCTGTCTTTGTGTGTGTTAGCGTGTGTGTGTGTATGCAATGAATACAAACTATAAGAACTGCAGCTATATTAAGGCCACCCGAGCCCTCCCGATATTGATTATTTTAGTTATAGCGGTCTCCACAGATGTCGCTCAAATTACGAAACGAAATAATTTTAATTTTGGGTTGATTAAATCGACCATAACAGAAGAAATCTACTACTAGACTACTGTGGGTACAGAACTAGTGGTATCGATTGGCGAAGGCTCTTTGGATTTAGCCATCGGGCGTAACTTGAGTTTTTGGGAATTTATTTCACCGGCGCGAGCCCTGTTATAAAGTGAATGTCGTGTACATATCTTATTCGAAATTAATTTACTAAGAAATAGGTACGCCGCGTTGCTAGAGTCTTCCACAAAGGACCATAGGCGCGCGTCCAAATCAGAAATTGAATCGGATATCATCGGGTCTTAACATAGGCTGTCGTCAACTCGAAATCTCTGGGTCAAAGGTCAAGCGAAACGCATAATTTAAAGTAGGTTTTCTTTTTTATAATATATTTGGGTGATCCGTGATATAAACCCAGAGCGGAGGCAGTTGCAAATTAACAGAAAAACAACTGAAAAAATTAACATTTTTACAAGGTCATAGTTTAATAACAATTTTTTGGATTTTTATGAAAATTTGAGAAATGTCGCATATTTCACATGGTTATGTTAATATTTGCTGGGAGACAAAAATTTACTAAATTTACTAAAAAAATTATGACAGAAAGGCGTTAAGGCATGGAATAAATAACATATTTCTTCGATGGTTAAGGCTATTTCCTAAATTGTAAAGGAGCTAAAAACGTTTTACGCCCTTATGAAACAGACGATAGGAGCGATATTTGCAACAAACATTCTTGTTTTTTTAAACCACGGGGTGGGCCAAAAAAAACCGGACAGTATTTTTTTTATTATAACATTTGAATTATACCATCGATTTTAATGGGACAAACTGCACTTGCCAAATAATTAATCAGAGATTTAAATAAATAAATTTTTTTGTCCGCCATCTCAAAATGCAAGATGGCGGCTGAAATTAAATTGTACCCTTCAAAGATGCTCGTTTATTCTTTTGTTGCGAACACGTTTTAATTATTTTTTTAAATCTATAAAAAAACTGCGTTCTTGCCACACACAAGGTACGAATTAACAAAATCGGTTCGGTGGTTGTACAAAAATATATTTTTGTTTCAACCATTGTTTTAAATATTATACAATTGGCAATCATGTCTGCATTTATTTCCTTATAAATTCATTAATACTGAACCGATTTTGATGAAATAAATAACATCCTGGTCAGAATTGATTGGCTTTTAAAGACTATGATCAAAATTTACAGCCATCCTAAAATTTAAGACGGCGGACAGAATCATACTTAATTCTTTAAGATGGCGTGTTTCTTCTTGTTTTTCTGACAATGTTTTAGTTTTTTTTTAATTTATGGAAAAGCACAACTTTTGGCCCGCACAAAGTAAAACAAACTGGTAAAATTGGTATGATTGTTCTCGAAAAATCTATTTTTATTTCAGCCATTGTTTAACAGATTATACGATTGCATTGGTAATCCTGCCTGCATTCATTTCCTTATGAACTCATTATTACTGAACCGATCTTAGTGAAATAAAAAAATCATGGTCAGAATTGATTGTTCTTTAAATATTATAATCGAATTTTGCAGTCATCTTAAAACGAGACAAGACGTTTATTTATATTTTCCGAAAATGTTTTAGTTTTTTTTAAGTTAGCACTACTTTTCTCCCGCATAACGAGGTACAAATTAATAAAATCTGTGAAATGGTTCTCTCAAAATCTAATTTTGTTTTAACGATTGTTAATCCTGTCTGCAATTATTTCTTTTTAAATTCATTATTACTGATCCGATTTTAATACGTTATCGTTAAAGAACAATCAATTCTCACCTTGATTTTTTTTATTTCACTAAAATCGGTTTAGTAATAATGAATTTATAAGGAAATTAATGCACAGGGTTGGCAATGCAACGTTTAATCTGTAAAACAATGGTTGAAGAAAAAAAGATTTTTTGAGAACCGCCACACTGATTTGGCTAATTTGTACCTCGTTTTGTGGAGGAAAACTAGCGCTTTTCTATAAATTTAAAAAAAAGCATTTTCGGAAACTAAGAATAAATACTCCATTTTGATAAATCAAGTATGAATCTGTCCACCATCTTAAATTTTAAGATGGCGATAAACTTTGATCATGATCTTTAAAAAGCAATCAATTCTCAATAGTTAAGCAAGTATAAAAGGCAACTTCATAGGGGTATAGTCAACCACGGACACCGGTGTTTCGGAAAAAGGCATTTCCATCCTCAGCGTGGCTTGCCTGACACAAAGTAGAACAAACTGTCTACAAGATACAAGGTAAATCAAAAAGAATGGAAAAATAGGTGAACCCTATTTTTCATTCTACGAGTGAACGACAGCGAACCAAGGAAACTAAGTCCATGGCGGGACGAAAACGTCCACCGATCTATAAGGTAGAAAGACTTATCGTCACAGTTCAACCAGACCATGCTATCACCGTCTCCACGGTATCGGTTCCGGAACCGAAAACAATGAGTTAAGCAAGTATAAACGGCAACTTCATAGGGGTATAGTCAACCATGGACACCGGTGTTTTGGAAAAAGGCATTTCCATCCTCAGCGTGGCTTGCCTGACACAAAGTAGAACAAACTGTCTACAAGATACAAGGTAAATCAAAAAGAATGGAAAAATAGGTGAACCCTATTTTTCATTCTACGAGTGAATGACAGCGAACCAAGGAAACTTAATCCATGGCGGGACGAAAACGTCCACCGATCTATAAGGTAGAAAGACTTATCGTCATAGTTCAACCAGACCATGCTATCACCGTCTCCACGGTATCGGTTCCGGAACCGAAAACAATGAGTTAAGCAAGTATAAACGGCAACTTCATAGGGGTATAGTCAACCACGGACACCGGTGTTTCGGAAAAAGGCATTTCCATCCTCAGCGTGGCTTGCACAAAGTAGAACAAGATGTCTACAAGATACAAGGTAAATCAAAAAGAATGGAAAAATAGGTGAACCTTATTTCACTCGTAGAACGGTAGGCGAACCCCCTCTTTAACGTTAAGTTATTTAAGACTGATGCCATATACTATTAAAAATTGAATACTGATATTATTGTTCAAAAGAAACAAAACAAAATAATTTTGCATTATTCTTACCATTCCAACATAGCGGTATTGCTGTCTGACTTAACTGCTTTCGTCGGTCACTCACTAAAATAACTTTTTTTGAAAAATGTTCTTCGCAAATCTATTCATTATTTTCTTTAATTACAATGCCTGAATTTCCACAGTTTTGCTTCAACTGATCACACCTACTTTTGTCTTTTATAGGGAATTTAAAAAATGAAAGTTCTCTGTTTTTAACCACATGGTTTAAACAGTTCCAATATGAACATGTTTGGGTCGCGATAGCTCCTAAACCGCTTTGCATAAAATTTTCAAGTAAAATAGTACTCGATACTGCAACGACCTGATTAGATTTTAGTCAAAATTGATTAATACTAATACAGTTTTTTGACAGTCAAAAAAGTTTAAAAAATGCTAACTTTTTAACGGAGCGGCGCATCAATATGCGGTTTTCGAAATATAGTAGCGCGCATATTTTCAAAAAAATTGTGTTCCCACTAAAAAGTTCGTAGGAGCTTTCGTTTCGGAGATATTTACAAAAATGGCAAAAATCTAATAGACTCTTAAAAAAGAGCTCAAAAAAGAACAGAGTAAGGAAAATCCACAGATCGCTATCTTTATAAGTATGTTTCGCATTTACTCTTATTAAAAATGGGACACATTGTCCATTTATTCATGCTCATGCATGTAAACTATTTTGCCTCTTGCTTCCCGAATATTCAGGTCCCGCGGCGGTCAACAGAATTCGGTGATCCGCTTTGTCACCCAGAAAGTCGATTGCTGTGCATGATGCGAACAATGACGGCTCCGCCGATTAACAACTTTGGCATTCCTCGCAAAATAAATCGCGATACTTGTCGAAAATGCCTCGCAATGCCCGTTCACAATTGGCCAACCGGGGAACAATTTTTTTTACCACTAAATCTTGTCAAAATAAAAAAGGTATTCTAATTCGTTTATTAAGATGGATATTATAAATAAATGGATCCATGACGGATCTGATACCTTCCTAGCTAGCCTATTAGCACACTTCAATTGAAGCTATCATAATCACCCTTAAAAACAGTTTTTTGAAAATATCTCGAAAACTAAAGCTCCTACCATTTTTTAAATTAGCAAAATCTAATCAGCTCGTTAGTGTCGAATACTATTTTATCTGAAAATTTTATAAAAATCGGTTTAGCGGTTTAGGAGCTATCGTGTTACGGACAGAAAAAAAATACACACAAACATACACACACACATACACACACACACACACACACACAAACATCATGACGATATTGCTAGGATAGGTCAAAATACAGCCAAAGAACACATTCTCGGCGTTATCTCAAAAAAAAAATTCTCGAAAACAATACCTTCTCTAGACATTGCTGCGCGGGCTAGGAAGGTAAAAATGATAAAATATCCAAAAACACATGACGTTTTTGAAGTGTAAAGTTCTTAAGGCGCGTTTAGCAGTTCTTGTGGGTAGTGAATTCAACTGAGCCGTCAGGCTCGGCTATGTAACGCTCATTCGGGTGAAATCAGCTCGAGTCGACTAACTGTAACAAACATTTAGCGAGCGATATGATGAATGATGCAGATGAAGGCCAGTACACAGAAGAGTTCGGTTCGGTCCGCTTTGCAGAATATGTTATGGGCCAGTATTATTAATTTCGCCTTGTTGAAGTTTACACCTCTGCCGTGTGGTCTTAAGCACACACAATTTTTTTTTATTCTACACATATAACATATAATTAAAACACTGCATTTTCCGCGGTTGGTTTGTGGTTTTCCCCATATTTCATGAAAACAAACATAAAATAGCATAAAATACGACCTCATGGTGTCTGCAACCGCACCCCCCCCCCCCATACAGTCTCGGGCCTACCCCGAAACTTTTTTCTATATACGCCACTGATGCTATTATTAGTTGTATTAATTATAAATAAAAGTCTTAATGCAAAGCCAACCCCCCCCCATCAAGCGTTACGTAATTTAAGGATAAGCCGTTAATGGTTCGGACCCTTAGTGCCGAATCTGGTGTGTCGCGACAAATATTTATCAGGCACTTATGGCGCTATCTAGTTTGACTGAGCCAAAAATGGTGATGCTCTTTATGCCACGTAAATAGGACAATGAACCATTTTGGATGAGCCATTTTTTTGTCAAAAATCATTATATTCGTTTTTAAACACAGCAAAGTTCCAAATTTGACACATATCTATTTTACATATGATGTAAGCTCAAAATATTTTACTTACGACTGATGGTGATTATAAGAAAATGCATGTCATTCAGTTCCTTGTAGTGGATGAGATAATTCGCCGTAGTCCGACTAGCCGCAAACATAAATTTTTTCTAAAAAATTATATTTTTGTTTTTTTAAAAACTGATTTTTTGAAAAACTGCTTTTTGAAAAAGTATTATTTTAACAAAAATTATTTTTTGTATATTTTTGTTTTTTTTTATAAATTAGTTTTTGAAAAAACTACTTATTGAGAAACAGTTTTTTCGAAAAACCATTTTTTTAGGGGATATTTTTTTGCAAAATTTTGGTGGTCCAGACACCGGCTAGGATGTTTGCGACCAATTGACCATGGTTAGGTTTAACACAGATTTTGATCTCCCAACAAGATGGCAGGGAGCTATGATTTAAGAAAAAATAAGTTAAGTTAGATTAAAATAAAATTTAAATAAAAATTCTTACGGCGAATCGACTGCGGCAAATCTAATAGCGGCGAATCGACCGCGGCAAATTGTACCCACAACGAGTCGACCGTTGGCAAATAGGTCCGAGGCGAATTAGCTACGTCGAATCGACCCTACACTCATTTGTGTACTAGTAGACAATCATTATGAATTGTGCATTACCTTAGACTAGTTTAAATTTCTTTGTATAATTATAAGTATAATTTATAAAGATAAAGATAAGTAGGGCTTTCGGTACAACTATTATTGCAGAAACTAAATCCAGTACTTATTCATAAAATATATTTAAGATATTACAATATTTAATACCACTTTTCAGCTGGCCTACTATTCGATGTGCCCTACCCGGGCCTGTCAATAAAATATCTAAAAGAAGAAAATATGCTTATATTATTCCATTTAAAAATCGGTCAGCTCCGAAACTAGTATAAACTAGTTTCAGGTGGTTTCAAGTAGGACCATGTGAAGGTTGAAAAGTCACCCTCTGCGCCTCTGGCACTGTTTGTCTTTGTTCCTCACATATAAATCGGTATTAATCTGCCTCGGTCATTAAGAATTAAAAGTAGTCCTATAAGACAGACGATAATATACACACCCTCACAAAAACCTGTTCTGCAAATGCTTCATTGAACGTTAAGCCGTTTCCTGTTTCGAAGGGTTTTTGCACAATTTGCAAGTGCAAAGTAATTGACTTATTTTGTTAAATATTGTCAAAAAACATTTCCAATTTTTTTTCAAACCAGTCTAAAACAAACAAAAAACAAGTTTGGGGGCGTGGTAATGATGATACGGATATCTTAGTTTGTTTTTATTAAACGAGTTTATTTAACTTCACAAAGCATGTCTGACTGTCTATCCAATATTGCGATTCATTTTTGACTTCCTGTGAACGGATTTTCTTATTATGAATAATAAATAATATATATATATATATATATATATATATATATATATATATATATATATATATATACAGGGTGTCCCAAAAGTCCGAGTCCACCCAAATATCTTCTGAACTATTGAAGATAACTAAACCATATTTGGCAGTGATCAATAACATTAAGATATCTATTTTTGAAAGGGCAGATGTGACGCCCCTACATTAGGGGCCGGCATTCTCAAATTGAAACTCCTATCGAGTGATACCTCGTTATAAAGGTCTTTGAAAAACTAACATTTTGACATAATTGTCAATTGTCTACGTCAAATCTGTCAAAAGCTATACCCTCTCAACCATATTTTTTTTAGTCTTTGTTAAAATTCTCAAGCTTCTTGCTTGAAACAAAAATCCTATTGTGTGATATCTTGTTAGAAAGGTCTTTGAATAGCCAACATTTTGGCGTAACTGCTCCTTGCCTATATGACACATGTCAAAATCTATCGACTGTCAAACTTATTGTTTTAGTATTTTTGACAAATTTCACAAGCTTGGTCTAACTATAGCTTCGAAAGATATTTCAAAAACTGACAAGTTGACGTAGCTGTCACTTGCTTACCTCAAACATTTTTTCTAAATTTTTTCAATTCAATTTGAAGTGTTTAAAATGCCACGATCAAATGAAGATAAAAATTGAGATAATTTTTTGATGGGCGAACATGATATAAGGAAACTAAACGCCTTTTCAACAATACATTTAAAGACAGACCTATTTCTTATAAAAAAATTATTTCAACTTTATTTTCATTTGATCGTGGCATCTTAAAATACAAATTTGTCAATAAGTTTAGAAAATATGTTTGACGTAAATAAGTGACAACTACGTCAACATGTTAGTGTTTGAAAGACCTTTCGAATATGCTATGGTTACACAAAACTTGCGAAATTTGTCAAAAATGGTAAAAGAATAAGTTTGGCAGCCGACACACGTTTCACACAGGCAAGGGGCAGTTACGCCAAAATGTTTGTTTTTTTAAAGACCTTTTAAATGAGTTATCATTCAATAGGGTTTTTGTTTAAAACAACAAACTTTTTAATTAAAAGAAAACTTTTGAATCAAATCTTTAATCTGGTAACAAATCAATTTTAGGAAAAAAATAGGAAGTAAGGAATTGGTAAAGAGTCTATAGGGTATAAATTTTGAACTTTGAAATCGAACATGCGGGTTTTACATTTATGATTTATTATAAATACATAATAATGAAACATCCTGCATTTTGTTTCTTTTTGATTAAGACTAAAAAGTAAAAAATATAAAAACACTTTTTTAAATACATATTTTTAAGGCCGATATAAAATGGTTGCGAGTATACCTCTAAATTTGGTGGGCTTCTTTAATAATCGCGCTATCGCACTTTTTTAATAAAATCGTTTAACTTAAAACAATATATTTATTTACCTTTAATTAATATATTTATTGTTTTTACTTAATAGTTTAAAATAGTCATGCTATTTATCATCGTGATAAATTACAGGTGTTCTTATGAAACTGTTAGTCATTCTGAACAAATAAAAATTACTACAAAATATTATTGCTTTTTGCGATAAATATCAAGCAATGTTTATCTAGAGATAATAGATACCGCCCTAGTTTGCAAAATAATTCGTTAAAAAGGTATATAGTTTTAAGGCACTATTCGTAAATTACGTAACCCTCAAGGAGTGTAGCATTGCGTTACACTCTTGTTCTCAATGCTTTTGATTTTTTTTCTTTAAAATGCGTTACAATTTTTTTTAATTTAAATCAGTTTGAAAAACAATTTGAAAAATATTGGTATAAAATCCGGAATTGGTAAAAAAGGGTCCAGTGATATTTAGTTAAAATAACCATTTTTTTTAAATCATCATCAGAGTTCACAAAAATGGTTTGTTTGCGCGGCGTCAATTTTGCCATCTGTTCATAATCTGTGCTTTAACTTAAACTTAAAATTGATAGATTAGAAAGTCTGGCTATTTGTTTATATGTTCGCCGTGTTTTTGCAGGTATTTTATAACTTTACGTTGCAAAAAGTAAGTAAATAAAAATATTTTGTTAATTTTGAATCACATTGAAGTGACAGATGCAGGGTTGGATGGGACAGGCAGGCAACCGGGCAAATGCCCGGTGGGCCGGTACAATTTATGGCCGGTTGGGCCGCAGGTTCGATGTACCTATTCCAAATTATTAATATTTGTTTTTGTATATTTGACTAAACGAACTAATTAAAACATTAAGCATTTAAATTTAAAAAATCTGTATGTAGTAACTTCAGTAGAGTAGAGTATTTCTTTATTTGCATAAAATTTTCAAACTTATTTGAGCAAACAGCAGTAAAAATTAGCAAAAACAGCATAATGATCCTAACGACTAATAAACAAAAATGTCTTAAAAAAAAACAATACCTATTACAAGCAAAATTTGACCTACTTAATATCAATTAAGATGTAAGAAAAAAATATTAATCAATAAAATGTAATAACGAATAAAAAGTACAATTTATCACTTGTCAATTATTGGACAAAACAGGATAAAAAACTGATAAAAAATAATTTAAAAAAAAGGTTATGAAAACACTATACTGCTGAGCCAGGAGGGAAAGCCAGATATTCTTCTAGAGAATATGGCTCTATGTTTTTAATATAATCAAAAACAGATTTTTTAATTTTTTTTTACATTTGTTTCCCTCATAGTCCAGGCCTGCGTTACTCGTTTGATTGTTACATATTACTTTTATTAATATATTTTTACAATACCAATGCACAGAAGAAAAAATCGGGAGATTAAAAAAATGAAATATTGTCCAATTTTTTTCTTATTTGTGTTGTTGTTGTGCAATCTCTTTTAGCACACTTTGTTGACTATTTTGGTGGGGATTGATCCCCCTGATCTACCCCTTCGGTATGGCCTTGCCAATATCTCATATCTTAGTTGCGAAAAGTCATTTTTGGTGCTAAAATACATAAAAAATCTAAGAAATCGGTTCGGTTTGATTGCCGATTGAAAAATCGGTATTGGATCCAATTCAAATTAGCATCAAGTTCATTATAAAAAAAGTCGTTACCATATGGAAAATTAGCGTAACTGCTCTGCCCCCAGTAGTAAAAAGGGCGCAAGTGACGAAAGTGTGGTTCGGAAAAAAACGACTTCAAAGTTTTAATTGTTCATAAGGCAGTACTACAGTTACTGCTAGTTGTTTTTTTAAATTTTATTACATAGGACATGATGGAAAATCCGTCGAGACCAAAAACCTGAATTCGAAAAAAATTTATTGCAGCCTTTTAACTAACGGGGGCAGTGCTGTTGTATGTTGAAATTTTGTACGTTTCTTTTTTTTTGAGTTTTCATTTTGTATAAAAATTAGATATTAATTATGTTAATAGGTACTTAGTGTTTAATATAGGCATACAGAATATAAAACTTTACAAAAATATCTAGAGCAGTATCATAGATATTAATAAAAAAGGAGATTTTCTGAAAGTCTTTTAACACCTTGTATCTCACAAGTTAGGATGTTTAGGACATGCATACATATGTTTATATGATGTTTTTTTCTTAAAATGCAAATTACATCCTTTAAAACTAGCATGCTGTTTAATAACAAAACCTCTATAATATAAAAAACAAAAATATCACAATATGGCTTCGTTTTTTTGCCGTAAAATTTTTGTGGCAAAGCGAGGGCCGAATAAAAAAAAATTACCAGGGCCGGTTTGTTTGAGCCCATCCAACCCTGGACAGATGGCAGGATCTTTATTTTTTAACGAACTCTCCAAATATTATCTTTAAGATTAATAAAATTAACGATAATATCGACTAGAATAGTCGCTATTTTAAAAGTCCCAAAAACTCCCTAATAATAATTAGGTCGTATTTGTTCACGAAACTTTATTTTGAAAAATACATATTTAAATGTTTGAAACACAATTTTTTTTAAACTTATTAGTTTAAACAAGATAGATGAATGCCCTGAATGGCATGTAGCAGATACATAATATGTAGTCATTGTGTGTAGATTAAAAAACAGTAATTTAACTGGTTCAATGGTTCAAAGTTAAAAAAACATCGGTTCGAAAGCATTGACTATACAACACCAAAAGGTAATTACTTTAAATTACAAGTTTAAAAAAATATACCACATAGGAAAAAGCCCATGGGGAAGCCTGCTCAGAAAGAGAAGCAAATAGAAGCAAATTCTTCTGTTTATCCCCTCCCAGTTTTTGCTCCTTCTGTCATGTCAAGTCGAATGAATTTCATTGCATTGTCTATAGTCCTTGCCATTCGCAGTTATACTTTTTTAACTTTGACATGAAATAAACATATTTTCTAACCAGAAATATATTAAAAAGCAAACATGCCATGTTGGTATAAAATTAAAGGTAAAACTGTCATTGTCTCTGGATAAAAAGATGCTGATTGTGAGATGACAAAAAAAATGGACGGATAAAAACAACTCAAAGACATGCAATTGTTCAGCTTTTTTTTTGTTGCTGTCAGTATGCATATTATAAATAAAGAGGTTGGAAATGTCACAATAGTATAACTGCCCACGGCAAGGACTATACTACACAGATTTAAAAGAAAATACACTGTCGATGTCGTAAGGGGAGCTTGTTTGTTCTCCCGCCAACTCTAGTGTGTAATATAACCTACTTTTTGGATCCGCAAATTTTCAGTCAGGGATATTTTCCACCAAGTGAGATGAGCCAGAGTACTTTTCCTATAATGGTCATGATCCCTTCTGCTTAGTGTAAAAGATTCAGAACTAACTACTGACCTTGTGAACCCATCGGAAAATCATCATAAGAATGATGAAAATTGTTGATTATTATAATTAACAGGACATACCTATTTAGATACACCAACTAAGAAAATAAGTTCCAATAAATATTCACGGCCTCCCCTACTATAACAACCATAATATTAACCTAAACATTAATTAGTGCAAATAAATACTATTGAAAACTTTTTCCTATTTTCCTACCTGTAAAATTTCCATTTGAACACATAGGTAAGAGCTTTAAAGAAAACAATGACGATATAATTATAAATTATTATTGCTTACCAAGGGTTACAAATGATTCGATAAAGACATAAAAATATATTTTTTATGAAAAGACCCCATTTATATAAAAAACACTACCCATACAGGCAACAGCACGAGTTAGTTCTTTCGCAGAGAGATGGCGTCTACTTCCCGATCGAGCAGTCGCCCCCAATTTTAGTTCTCAGATTTCGCAGAGAGAGGCCGCCAAAAATCTTTAAAAATAGCACCCTCTCTCCACTGCTCTACGTACTAGCCGAAGTAACAGCAGATCCATCTACCCGCTGCTCTACGTACTAGCCGAAGTAACAACAGATCCATCTACCCGCTGCTTTATGCTAGGGGCTCGAGTGTCCTTAATTAAGCTGCATTTCTCATAGAGTCGTGTATTCATTGGTGTATGCCTGTCCATAACACAATAGCCCCCAAACCACTTAATCGATTTTCATAAGACTTTTATAAAAAAAGTGCTCGATACTTTTACAAGCTCAAAATCCATTAAATTAAATTTGATTAAATTATAAAAATTGAAAATATGTAAATTTTTTAAGGGAGCATCTCATCAATAAGCGGTTTACGGAATGTAGTAAAGCACATTTTTGTCAATAATTTGTTGAAGCTTTCGTTTGGGAGATATTTAAAAAAAACTGTTTTCAACGCGTATATAGCATGGAGTTTACTTGGAGTGTGCTAATGGGCTAGGAAGGTATCAGATCCATCATGGATCCATTCATTTTTTTTAGCAATAGGGTATTAATAAATGGATCATCCATGACGGATCTGACACCTTCCTACCCAGCCTATTATCACACTTCAAGTGAAGCCATGATAATATATTAGCCTTGAAAACAGTTTTCTTGGAAATTTCTCAGAATCTAAAGCTTCTACGAATTATTGAGCGAAATATAGTCTACTATCATTACCATTAATGTATTTTAAGCAAAATCTAATCAGCTCGTAAGAGTGTCGAACAATATTTTACCTGAAAATTTTATGAAAATCGGTTTAGCCGTTTAGGAGCTATCCTGTTACGGACAGAAATAATATACACAGACACATAGACACACAGACAGACATCACGACGATATTGCTAGCATAGGTCAAAATATATCCAAATAACACATTTTTGGCGTTATCTCAAAAAATTTCGAGATTTTTCCGTTACGTAATTTAAGGACAGGCCCATAGCAGTCTTCAGACGCCATTTTATTACATGATGTAAGCTTTAAGGCATACAAATTATCTAAATTTTAGGCGATTTTAATGAAATTCCTTTGATCACCCATTGCAAATGTCCTCTAACTTGCTGTAGTTAATTTGTAGTCCGCCCTGCTTCCACTTATCTATCCTCCCATCCTATTTAAAAATTCTTTCTGCACACGCTTTCAGATTTTTTTTCCAACACCATTTTACTAGTTCCTCTCCCGTCTCTCTCTCTGTCGTTCCCACCCTACTTATTAGTAATCGTTGTAGCTATAACTTTCACAAATATAGAGCGATTTCAAAAATTCTTTATGTTCCCTCTTCCCTCTCTCCTCCCCCACCTTTACTCAATGGAAGATAACAATGTTCGCGTCCGTAGAAAATCTACACGTACTTTTTGGGTAAAGCTAATTGAGTGGTAAATACATAGTGCTTATTATAAGGCTGAATAAGAATTAAACCTAAAATTTGGAAATAAAAAAAAAATAAATAAAAAGAAAACACCCAACGGCTAAATTAACTTGTAACTATTAGTCGCAGTTGGGTACAAAATTACCCAATAACCTGATTCATGAAAATACAAAACTGTATAATTTCGTAAGTGCGCTTTGGGCATCAAAACTAAAAGTTGAAGTATGTCGTACATACATACATCAATTTTGTACCCAACTGCTACTAGTAGTTACCAGTAAATTTAGAAGTTGGGTGTTTTTTTATTAATTTTTTTTTATTATAAAAAATAATTTTCAATAATTGGAATAAAATTAAATCTGCGGATTACCCCGCATTGGTAGCACTTGAAATAATTGTCTGGTATCAAATTTTTTTTTAATTTACATTACATTTTGTCATTACGTTATATGCGCGGCAACACTCTCTAAATAAAGGAAATAGTAGCCTGCGTTAATCGAACACAAGTACGGTCAAACGTTATCCTTTAGTAAAAGATAAAGTTCGAACCACAGTAAACTAATTATTTATAGTAAGGAAAGCACCCCGGTATTTTCATAATAGTGTTATACATACCCCCTGTATACATTAGTTGGGAATACGAAGTTCGAGAGGCGCTGATTACAGACCGTCACCCCTTGTATAAAAATATTATGGACAGAGTTCTCCGCTGTCGCAATATATATTAACCGCTACTCTTGGTATATTTTGACAATTTGTTTTTGATTATGACTGACATTGACTTTAGCAAAATAGATAAAAATATGTAATTTCATTTTACATTTTTCGTTTGTGGATGCAATTTTTCGTTATTTTTCGACTTTTTACCTTAATTTTTATGGTGTGTTTTGCTAAATTATGACCAATCGGTATTTTGTGCGTTTTGATGGGGGCGATCCATCGCTTAAGAAATTGAAAAGAAAACAATGTTGTGTTGGTGGGTGCGAAGACTATGTTAGCAAGCGCCATTGCCTTCCCAAACGAAGCAATTGGATGAGTGGCTAAAAATATTTCGCCCTAAAAACTGGCTAACTTTGAAGAAAGACGAAATTTAAGTTAAATATATAGTGTGTGATTTGAACCAGGACAGAGTTTAAAATGTTTAGTTTTAAATTTTAATATTTAGAAAACAAGCGCGGATCTAGGTCAAAATCAAGGGGGGGAAGGGTTAAAATCGACGATATTTTTTTATTAAACTTTTTTTCAAGGGGTAATTTTCCTGTTTACCCTTTAATTATTAACAAAAAGTGCATATTTTTTATTCTAGGGGAGTAATTACCACGTTACCCCACCTCGAATCCGCGCTTGGAAAAACATAGTTTATTTCACTATATTTATATACAGGTCCGGCATAATGATCTCCCACATAAAACGCCATTGTAAATGCTATTTAGATTTTTTTTTCTACTGAAACTCTATTCTATACCATTGGTTTTTATTAAGTTTTGAAATTTACAGAGTCCATGTGTGGCGGCCATTTTTTTCGATACACATTTAAAGCTGATTTCTGAAAGTTTCACTCGTACAGTAGCTTAAAAGCGATATACTTTACTTTAATTTAAAAAGCTTACCTAACATTTTTTTAACACCCAAATATAATATAATAATGTTTAATTTAAATACATTTGTACACAGTGGCGTATATACGGGGTGGGGGCGGGGGACCCGGGCCCCCCACGAAGCTAAGATTTTTTTTAGATATTTTCCACCTATTTCATGAATACAAACATAAAATAGCATAAAATACGACCTTATGAGGTCTCGGCCCCCCTAGAAACTGTCTCGGGCCCCCCCGAAACTTGTTCCTATATACGCCACTGTTTGTACATCACATAGCTAAAAGAATCAGGCACACCTCTAATGGGATTTCTGTAATCCGTCAAACTCCATGAAGTTTTGGTATGTTGTAGATTGTACCTTTCTTATGAAAAGTTCTCAGGGGCCCAACTCAAATTAATGACCAGTTTTTGAAATACAGGGTGTTAAAAGTGATAATGTCCAAGAAGCATAATGGCTCTTTAGACGGCTTTTCCAAACATATGCGCAATGTTACTATTACATGTATTTACCATTTATTTATTATTTTTAATCTGTACCTTTAAAACATTCTCTACAGGGTGTTTAAGTAAATATTATTCGAAAGTGATAATGAGAAACAAGCGTTAGTGTGTTTTAGATTGAATCTTTCGTATAAAAAGTTTTATGGGCCCAACTTAAATTAGTGTCCAGTTTATAAAATAGAGGGTGTTAAAAGTAATAATGTCCAAGACGAATTAATTATCTTTAGACGGATTTTCCAAACACTTATGCAATTTTACTGTTTCATATATTTACGATTTATTTATTATTTTTAATCTGTACCAATAAAACATTTTCCACAGGGTGTTTTAATAAATATTAGTCAAAATTTTTACTGAGAAACAAGCATTATAGCTTTTTACAGGGCACGGTACAGATGTACAAAACGCTTAAATATTTTTTAATATTATTTAAATTACATTTGCCGAAACACCCTGTATTAAATACATAATAAGTCAAGAACCATTAAAAAAATAATAACTACTATCTCTATATGTAATAGTAACATTTCGTATGTTTGGAAACTCCATCTAAAGAGCTATTATGCTTTTTGAACATTATTACTCAACACTCTGTATTTCAAAAACTGGAAATTAATTTACGTGGGCCCATCATAAGAACATCTGACCATCAAGTTTCAGTCTACAACATACTAAATCTTGTTTCTCAATAAAACCTTCGAGTAATATTTACTTAAACACCCTGTATATAATGTTTTACGGGTACAGACAAAAATAAAGAATAAATCGTAAATGTGTGTAATAGTAACATTGCGTATATATTTGCAAAACACTTCTAAAACGCTATAATGCTTCTTGGACATTATCACTTTCAACACCTTGTATTTTAAAAACTGGTAATTAATTTAGGTTGGGCCCATAAGAACTTTTGATACAAAAGGTTCAACCTAAAACACAATAAAGCTTGTTTCTCATTAACACTTTCGAATAATATTTACTTAAACACCTTATACGGTTTTAAAGATATAGATTAAAAGAAATTAATAAATCGTAAATACATGAAATAGTAACATTGCGCATATGTTTGGCAAAGCCGTCTAAAGAGCCATTATGCTTCTTGGACATTATCACTTTCAACACCCTGTATTTCAAAAACTGGTCATTAATTTGAGTTGGGCCCCTGAGAACTTTTGATAAGAAAGGTTCAGTCTACAACAAACCAAAATTTCGTGAAGTTTGACGGAGTACGGAAATCATAAGTGCATTGCATAAGTTTATATTTTTCATTAAAAAACAATTAAAAAAGTTTCCGTTGATAGAAAAATACTATATTTGCATTATATTATGTGTAAAGCATTGTAATAATTAAGTTAATGTATTCTATGCACTAATAAAAAGGAATTTTCTGCAGAATATTCGTCAAAGAGCCTTTTTATTACTGGAAAATTATCCTCTCAAGGAAATTTATGTACCTATATCAATGGAAAACAAACTTCTAAAGCTTAGATTTAATTTTAAAAAATTCAACTTTCCTTTTTATTGTTGCTAGTAGCCATTAATAAAAAAAAATCTTTGATTGAGCATCCTTACTAATTGGTGTTTATAGAGTGTTTTTAGGCACATTGAGCGTTGACACAAAAAAACTCATTCTTATCAGCGCGCAAAGTTTAAATTTAACACTATGTATTTAATTGACGAGTAGAATGGATTTTTTGGTGTTAAAATTCAATTTGATAAAAACTTTTCAAAACACCATATTATAAGATGTAGCTTGATTGGAGAACGATTGCATTGATGGCTATGAGCATCCGGTATACAATAAATTGAAAAGCCACCCTGTAGCTTAGAGACAATCTGCGCAAGCGTTATATTGTTTCAAATCCCCCTGTAAAAGTTTAGTACGGAATACGAAGTTAGAGAGGCGCTGGTTTTTCCACGGCACCCCGGTATACTGCGCCAATTGAGTAATAAAACTCCCACCATGTAAGTGTCTGGTCTATCTCTGTCATTCGTCTATGGTTCGAACCATGCACATCTCAAATAAAGGATAAATGAAAAATGGCACATGCAAAAGGTACATTACCTATTAGAAAATTATTAAAATACAGCCAGGCTATAATTGTGCCAGGCACTATTTTGACACATTCACAATGAAAACTGACAGTTAATCCTTCAAAACGTACATATCAAAGTCGATTTTAAAACTTTCGTCGTATATTTTCAATTAATAAAAGAAGGCACTATTTATTTCGGTTCATATAGGAAACAAAGGCCGTGTGTTGAAAGATCACAGCTGAATCAATGTGAAGGTGTCAAAATTGTGCCTGGCACTATTATAGCCTGGCTTTATTTCAATAATTCTCTATTATTGGTAGGACGTAGGCCGGGAGTAAGATATTATTTCTTACCCTAAGGTCGTAGGTAATTTATTTATTTATATTACACCGGCACATAAAATAAAAAAGTCATCTGTGTCTTTGATCAAATCTACTTATCCGAGGTTCTTATAGAATAAAAACTTTCTCGCGCTATCACAAAAAAATGCGAAAACTACAAAATAGCGCTACGAAATAAATGCACTTGTTTTTTGCAATTTATCCAAAATCTTAAGGGTCTGGGGACAAAACAAACCAGGCATTTGGATTCGGTGATGTCGAGATGTGTGTTTGATTTATTTGCCGTTTGAGTTATTATTGTTTTGAGTTAAATTTTTCCTCGGTGCGCTTTTTTCCGATTGCACTTTTTCCACAGGCGATTTTTTCCTTGCGTGCTTTTTTTTTCTGTGCGCTTACTTCCTGGATTCTGATAAAGCAAATCAATAAAAAAATTAAATTTCAGTCCTTAACTTTTCTGTAGTAGCGGACCGGCTTTGTGCTTTAACTATTTTTTCGGGTTCTGGGTGGGGGTTAATTACCCCCTTTACCCCCCCCCTACAACCGTCAATGAACTATAGTTACAACTAACTAAATTTTTAAGGCAATTATTCATTTAAAAGCATCCTAAGACGATTTGGCGTGGGATCCCTAGTTTGAGAGGTATACCCCAGTAAAAAAAATATCTTATGTAAATCTTCGTCAGAAATATTACATTTTTATGCAGCCAAATAACCTGGCGCCTTAGTAATAGATTGAAATTTTTCGAGATTTAACCCTAAACTTTTGTTCGACTTTTTCCAGGGTGAAAGATGAACTGCGCATGCGATCTCACTTGAATCCCGCATCTCTATTGGTCCTGACGTGGGGAGATGCTCGCTCTCTTCAGCCCCCAAGCAACCCCATGCCCCCCCCCCATGCGTATGCCACTGCCTGTACACTAATCTTACTGCTGCAAAACCTCGAATTGCTGTGATTTTTTTAAAATGTCTTTGGTGACGTACTGCAAAAGGACCTGGAGTTAAATCAATTAAAATAATGTTTATAATGCTGGGTTTGTACAGATAAAAATTGTAATAAATAAAAAAAATTCAAATAAAAATTTAAATATTTTGCTGTTTATATAGCCAAATATAAACTAAAATTCATTTTTAACACTTTTTTTGCAAAAAAGCGATGTAAAACTATTTTTGGAAGGCTCTGCTACAGAATAGCGCCTTACAAAATAGCGCTGCTTCAAAATGGCGCTGCCACAAAATAGCGCTGCTACAAAATAGCGCGCATCAAAACAGCGCTTCTACAAAATAGCGCGCATCAAAGTAGCGCCTTTCAAAATAGCGCGCATCAAAATGGCGCTGCTTTAAAATAGCGCTGCTACAAAATAGCGTCTTATGACTTACCACTCCCGGTAACCTCATTCTAACATATATTTTCAAAAAAAAACTTCCCTGACTTTTTCCCGGGATCCTAGAGGGTGTGAAACCAAACCGAACCGAACCGACATCCTAGAGGTGAACCGAACTAAACCGATACTTCGATTCGATTCGGTTCAGTTCGGTTCAGTTTTGTTTCACATCCGCTAGGATCCCGCAAGAGAAGTCAGGGAAGTTTTTTTTTTGAAAAAATATGTTAGAAAGAGACCACTTAGTCAAGCAGTTGCTGTTTTTAATGATGCTTTTTTTAATTTCGCTGTTTTTATTAGATGTCGTCATTTTGCCGCAGCGCGTTTTGGATGCGCGCTATTTTGTAGCAGCGCTAGTTTGATGCGCGCTATTTTGTAGCAGTGCTATTTTGTAAGGCGCTATTTTGATGCGCGCTATTTTGTAGCAGCGCTATTTTGTATCAGGGCTATTTTGAAGCATCGCCATTTTGTAGAAGCGCTATTTTGTAAGGCGCTATTCTATAGCAGCGCTATTTTGTAAGGCGCTATTTTGATGCACGCTATTTTGTAAGCGCCATTTTGTAGCAGCGCTATTTTGGCTTTCTAAATGTGGATTGCCTGAAATTGTAGATACTAAAAAACCAAAAAAAAACATTAAATCAAATCAACAACAAAGGTCACGTGACGCGATGTCACACATGCGCACGTCCACTTCCAGACAAAAATTAAATAAAAGTTAACAGATGGCCAACTTTTTATTTTTATCTGCTTCTGTATAAACACTTTTCCCAGAGTCAATTTTTATTTTTATTTTAATATTTATTTTTATCTGTATAAACCCTGCATAAGTATGCCAGATTTTAGGCGAATTCTCTTGCTGTATATTTTGAAACAGTGTGGTTCAATAAATACGTCGTCAATTGGTGACGTTTAATATCTATATTTTCGAACTTATGGGCGTTATACGACGAAATACCGTTCACAGAGGTGTAAATTGTGAATTTATTGTCAATATTTTAGTAAAAACTAAATAAAATTAAGAAACAATGTCTTAATTAAAAAAACAAAATTTTACCATTGATTTTTTATTATTGATTTTTCAGCTAAACGTCAAAAAATGACATACCATTTGTCAGTTTCAAAACGAGCTTTTACCTCGTTTCAAAACTGACACATATTGTCATTTTTTGACGTTTAGTTGAAAAATCAATATTAAAAAATCAATGGAAAAATTCTGTTTTTTTAATTGAGACATTGTTTCTTAATTTTATTTAGTTTTTACTAAAATATTGACAATAAATTCACAATTTACACCTCTGTGATCGGTATTTCATCGTATAACGCCCACAATTCGAAAATATAGATATTAAACGTCACCACAGTGGCGCTCCCAGGAAAGTGTCTTGGGGGGGCCCGACAGCTACAAAGCGCGCCCTCACAAAACTTGCGACCAAAAAAACAAAAAAAAAAAAACGGTCATGTCATGTCTTTTTGCAACTACGCCACTGCTTGGGGTTGGGGAGGGCCCGAAGCCTCCTGATGTCAAATTTTAAGGTATTTTTCGTGTTTTATCATCAAATATGTAGAAAATATATTAAAAAATCTAAGGCTTGGGGAGGGCCCGGGCCCCCCTGGGTGCGCCCATGCACCATGACGTATTTATTGAACCACTGTTTCAAAACATATAGCAAGAAAATTCGTCTTTTATGCCTGTAGGTTCGTATAATCAGAGAGGAGCCAGTATTCTCTCTTCTCGGGTATATTTTATATTGACTACTTTTTTTCTCCAGGCCCCTGCGATCTCATGAATAAGATTTAAATTATTTACTTAATTTAATAAAATGACGCTCCTTATCGATATCCAGCCTTTTCGGGTGTGTGTGAATGCTAAAAACCTACTTCGTTTTTTGATTATTTTAAAACTTACCTGTATTAAATCAGGATAACTAACTTCGATTTTAAATAAAAAAACTTAAAGTCACAACAACACTATTTTTCCCTACGCGCAAACATGTTTTATGATGTAAAAAACACAACGCAATAATGTATAATATAAGGTAACTGACCGGTGTGATTTTACTATCTTTTATTTAAATTTAAAAAAAAATCGAAAACGTGGGCAAAATAAATTTCTTATGTATCAAATTTATTTATTTTTAAAACGCGCAAAGGTCAAAAGAACGAGATTTATCGTCAGGAAAATACCTACTAAACCACGCCGTACAAAATACCAAAGAGATCAAATTTACTTTAACAAGATACTAATTTTTATTTTTAAAAAGCTTGAGATGTAGGTTGATACAGGATGATTTTATAAGTGATCACCCCATGGGCGTACGAGGCATGAAACTGAAAGGGCAAATGCAAAAAGTTAAAAATAAAATACTAGGTATTTATTGAGATAAACAAAAAAAAACGAAAAAAACGAACATACATACAAATTATTTTTCTAAATTTTAACCTATTACAGTAAAACGAAACGTCTGAGATCAGGACAGTCGTAATGGGTGGAGCAGAGGTTAAATTGGAGCATCTGTTCATAATAAATAAATAATGATTCGATTTTAGTTTTTTCTTTTGCATTTGATCGTTTAATTAGTTAAGTTAGTTTGAAGCTTTTATTTAGCATATTGTTACAAAATTTATTAATACAATTTCAATCTTTAAAAAAAAGGATATAACTTAAAACTGCTTCAAATATAAATATTCTTTTAACAATTTTTTTAATTTTTTAAAACTTCTTTGTTTTTTAATATTATTTTTCAATTTATAATAATCACTAATCCTTTTTTAAATATCGATTTATGTACTATTAATTAATTAGTTAAGTAATACTGTAAAATTATTTTGCTCTCTTATGTCTCTATTTCGAGATACTACTACTACTTGCGTCTTTCTACGTTGCCCGACGCCTATTCTCCACCTCCTTCGATCCTGACAATCATCCTCTGTCAGATTCTTCTGACTTATTGATCTTTGGATTGACTGTTGCCATTCTAGTTTAGGACGCCCTCTTTTTCTGCGCCCTATTGGTTGCCATTCTCGGACCTGCTTTGGTAATCTTTCGTCGTTCATCCGTTGTACATGGCCGTACCATATCAGTTGCCTTTTAATGATGTCATCCGTTATGCTTCCCTCGATTCCCATTCTTCCTTTTATGATCTCATTTCTTATGTGATCTATTCTAGATATTCTCATTGATCTTTTTATTGCATCCATTTCGACACTTTCCATTTTTGCTTTGTATTTATCTGTTACGCGACAAGTCTCTATTCCATACAACAGCGTGCTTTTGACCATTGTTTCATATATGTTAAATTTTACATTCTTTTTTATCTCTCTGTTCCATAAAATACTGTTAAGACATCCAATAACTTTTTTGGCTTTTACTATTCTTTTTTCCAATTCTTTCCAGTCTGTTCCTGTCTTATCAAATGTGACACCCAAGTATACATACTCATTGCATGGAGATATTGTTTGTCCATTTTCTAGTCCTAACTCACTGGATTCGTTTCCAATACATAAGTACTGTGCCTTGTCCACGTTCACTGTTAGTCCCCACTTTTGGTATTCTTCTGTTAACTTTCTCATCATATACTCCATGTCTTCTTTATCATTAGCCGCAATTACTTGGTCGTCAGCAAACTGTAGTGTGTATATGGTAAATCGGTCGTTAAGTTGTATTCCCATGCCGTGCACTTTACGTTTCCAGTTTTTTAGAGCTACTGCGATATATATTTAAAAAGAGTTGGAGAGATACAACATCCCTGTCTTAAGCCTTTTGTTACCAGGAATTCTTTTGAAAGTCGATTTCCAATGTTAATTTTAGATTTTGACCCTTTGTATAGTTCTTTTATCTCTTTTATGTATGTATGATTGATATTAGTTTGCTCTAAAACTGTCCATAATTTTTCTACTGGAACGGTATCATATGCTTTTTGTAGGTCCACAAAGGTAACATGAGTCTCTATATTTCTGGCGCTCCTTTTCTCAATTACTTGTTTAAGACAAAAAACATTATCACTACAAGATCTGCCTGCGCGAAACCCACCTTGCTCTTCTTCTTCTTGTTCATGAAAATCATTCTCTATTAGATCTCTAAGAATCCTACCGTACAATCTACTTAGAGTACTGGTTACGGAAATCCAGCTTGTTTCCTTTTTTATGTATTGAGGATATGAATGCAATTTTCCAATCATTAGGTACTGGATGTCCTTTTATGCATTGATTGATAATATATGTGAGATTTTCGAGTAGTTTCTCTGATCCATATTTGAGCATTTCAGCATATATTCCCCCAGGTCCGCTAGCTTTTCCGGATTTAAGTTTTTTAATATTATTCTTTATCATTTCTTTTTCGATGATTACTTCCTCTCCATGTACTTCTATGTCTTTTCTCGGAGTAGCTGCCAGATATTCGGGTCTCGTCTCCTGCAGCAGTCCCTTGTAGTGTTCTGTCCATTGTTCTGGTTTGATTATCTGGATGTTTACTTTTTCTTTTGTTGGGTTTTTTACTGTAGAAATGAATGTCCATACTTCAGAACTCTGCCTACCTCCTACGTGTGTGTTTATATTATTTATTCGAGATATATAACAAAAACTGAAAATTTTATGTGTCCTTTTTTAAAAATACAAGGTTGGTTTTCTCGTCTTTGCTGTATCTGCGTGAAACGGGAAATGACAATTTTGGTTTTTGTTAAAGAAATCGATTCAAACCGACTGCGACTCTGTAAAGTAGATTATAAAATGTCATAATAATTTTAATCAAAGGCTGCTTGCCTTATCTCAATATCAAATAATTACAAAATAAAAAACAATTTTGTTATAATTTAGATTTTTTTACATCAAACTATATTAAATGTTCAAAATGGCGGCCGTTTTCATTTAGACACAAACGGCATCTTTTCTTTGTATACTTGTTCATTCATGGTTAAAACAAAAACTTACTTGCCCTGGCAGCAAAGTAACAGCTTGTTATGTTACGCAGTAATTTGGCAAATTGTAAAATATTTGCGCGAAAAAATGTTTCAAAACAAGGAAAAATTGGCTTCAGAAGCATATCTAAGAGAGATTTTGCACCCAGAAGACTTTTTTGTTGGTGGTTTTTAAGAAAATGCCAAGAAAATCCAAATTTTGAAACAAATGTAATATGGTCAGTCTACTGTGAACAGTGCAGCAATTTTCACTAAGTATAATTGTTATTATTGGGCGCAATTCAATATGCATTTCAAGGCAGATTTAGTTCTAAAAGTTTGGGTCGGGTTTTCTAGAGGTCGTTTTCTCGGACCCTTTATATTTAAAGGGAACCTAAATGCAGAAAGGTATTTTCAAATTTTGCAAGATCACTTGGCGAATTTTATTGATGGCGTACCGCTACAAGAGAGAGCTACATGCGATTTCCAGCAAGATGGTGCACCCCCACACAATACCAGACAAATAAATGGACTGCTTAATGAGCTCTTTTGTGAGATACGCTGGACAGGCAATAGAGGTCCAGTTCACTGGCCTACCGGATCTTACCCTATGTGATTTTTTTTATGGGGTAAGATAAAAGATTTAATTTACCGAAACCAAGCTCATACCAGGGAAGAGTTGAAGGCTGCCATTCGTCAACCTTTTAGGCAAATAACACAAATAAAAGATGCCGTTTGCGTCTGAATGAAAATGGCCGCCATTTTGAACATTTAATATAGTTTCATGTAAAAAAATCTAAATTAAAACAAAATTGTTTTTTATTTTGTAATTATTTAATATTGAAATAAGGCAAATAGGCTTTGATTAAAATTATTATGACATTGACGTCACACAGAAAACAATTCAAATGTTTTTTTATGGACTTTTATTTCTCCAAACAAAAATTCCTAAATATCTTGAAAACTGCGTAACGAACTGTCGTTAAAAAGAAAATTTGACGTAGAGTTCGAAACAAAAACAAAAAATGAGTCATTCCATAAGAAAATTTAAACTTTTTGTAATATCTCAAAAACTAAAAGTGACAGATACAATTTAGTTTGACAGTTGGATTCTCCATAAAAAAAAACCTGTGAAAAAGCATCTTACACCAATATGAAATTTTCATACATAAAAAAGGTATAGGCCACCTTCATAAATGCAGACTTTTCAAAATCCCCTTGTAGCTAAAAAACTACGAGGTTTATCAAGAAGCGGTTTTAATCTTTGAAAACGTCTCGAAAATCGAGCCCAGGACACTCGTTTTTGTGTATCTCGGCTAGAAATACCTAAAACCAGCAAAAAAACATCGAATTTGGCCCACCCTATACACTTAGTAGCATGCAAGTAAAACGCTTAATCTATCCTCAGTCATTGTGGATCTTAACCAAGTTTCGACTCTGCTAGAGTACCCAACGATTTTTATACGGTACTGCAAGGCAATGGTAGCAAAATATGTAGAGCAGTTTTTGTTGATGGAAAAAAAAATCCGTCAGCTTTACAACTTCTGTTTCTTCCAAACATTTTAACTTCCCTTTATTAATTTTTTTGTCTCTCCACAAGTTGTATCATAATGCAATCCCATCGTCAAGAACGTTTAAATTTAAAAAAAATTGTGTGTGCTTAAGACCACACGGCAGAAGTGTAAACTTCAACAAGGCGAAATTAATAATACGAAATACAAGATTCTTTGCGTTGTATATTGACAAAGTAATATACAAAGTAATAACATTTACATAATTATAATTTGGTATAAATAACTCTGGTAAATTTTGCTCTGAGGGGCCTTCATCTGCATCATCATATCGCTCTGCTGACTATTCCTCTCACAGTTAGTCGACTTCACCCAAATGAACGTTACATAGCCAAGCGTGACGGCTCAGTTCAATTCAGTACCCACAAAAAGTGCTAAACGCGCCTAAAGAAGTTTACACTTCAAAAATGTTGAAAATCGTTTAATGCTGAATGACAAGTCTAGCATAACAAACGAATGTAGTGCCAATAGTTCGAAAGCTAGTAGACATTATCAGAGGCTCCAAATTATGTATTGATAAAGATTTTTTCCAGTACACTCGTGGGTTAATTGCTGGAACATTCATATGATTTTGCTGTTGCCTAACTATCCTTGGCACCTACAACTCTATACCAAGCTTTTCGGCATGTGTGCTGGCATCACCTAAGATAGTGTTAATTTCTTCTAATAATCTACTACTCTTTTAATGTGACTTCCACATTGCAATAAATCTAATCTTTTAGATTGCAACATAGTGGCCAGAGGTTTCAAAAGCGCATAATACTTTGCTATCAGGCACAGGGAAATAATAAATACTGGCCTTATTGAAGCCCTGTCAAGCTGAAATGCCACTAATTCAAGTGCAGGATTGCAGTCTTTTGAGTTTTTGAAGGCCTTGAGAGATGTTAGCTCCCGCTAAATTTCGCGGTTGTTTATATATATTTTTAAAACCACACAATTGTATGAAGGACAAAGCGCATTTCGCGTATTTGGACATGCGCACCAACAACCAGTGAGATCCTTTGTCGACCGCCTCGAGAAAATGGCGTGTTAATTTCGTTTTCCAACTATTTCAAATATCTACACCTGAAAGTGCTCGATTTTTGTGTACTGAAGCATAGAACTAGAAACTTCAGCCCTTCAGCTACGTGGTGACATCATTAGATCCAATCAGGGGCCCCTAAGAAGCGGAGAATTTGGCTGCAAATTGGTGAGTGCCTTTGATTCTGATTACCGTTGTGTGACACAAATAATTTAACCTATGGACCTTATTAATTATTTCGTAATTCATATCAATATATTTATGTTTGCTCGCGCTTTCATTAATTAAAGTATACAGTCCATTGCATTTATCGTTTTTCTTACCGCGGGCGATCAGAGAGATGCCCAAAAAGTTGTCTTTAATTACAGCAATACTTTTATCACAAAGGAGAGGAATATTTAGACCCTATTTTCTTCGTAAAACTGATTCACAGAACAAACGAATTATATCGTTAGACATCGTTCCAACTTGATTGATTTGTTGAACATTTATGGGGAGGCAAATGCGCGCCCGCACAGCAATGCCTAGAAAAGGTATTGTTTTCCAAACAAAAATTGAGATAACGCGGAAAATGTGTTATTTGCGTGTTTTGACCTATCTTAGCAAAATCATCGTGACCGATTTTTATGAAATTTATAGGTAAAATAGTGTATAATAATGTAAAGAGCCGATTAGATTTAATGGCAAAATCCATTAATCCAACGACTGTTTTTTGACCGTTTAAATTGAAATAATGCTAACTTTTTAACGGAGCATCGCATCAATATGCGGTTTTCGGAATATAGTAGAACACGCTTTTCTCAATAGTTTATGTTGATACTAAAAACTTAGTAGGAGCTTCCGTTTCTGAGTTTTAAATAAAATAATAAATAATAATATAATAATAAAATAATACAATAATATAATAATATAATAGTATAATAGTATAATAGTATAATAATATAATAATATAAGAATATAATAATATAATAATATAATAATATAATAATATAATAATATAATAATATAATAATATAATAATATAATAATATAATAATATAATAATATAATAATATAATAATATAATAATATAATAACATAATAATATAATAATAAATGAGTTGGAGTGTGCTAATGAGCTAGGAAGTTATCAGTTTCGTCAAGGATCTATTTATTTCATCAGGGCTATCAAAACGGACGGACCACGATCCTCCACTTTGTTGACGTCACATCGGGGGCTGATTTTTTTTTGATGGCCACGTCACGACACAGCGCTGATTGCTTTTAAAATATTGAAGTTGGAATGACGGTTGATGAATATTTGATTTTAAAAAAAAATAAAGCCGGTTTTGAGATTGTTTTTACTATGTTCTTGCAGAACAATTTTTTTTTAATGTATAACAAATCAATATTTACAAAATGTAAATCCCTTGGGCAAACTAATGAACCAATTAAGGGTTTGTGTGAATATGCCCAGAGCCGCTGCATTAGCTCAATACCATAATGGTATTGATTAGCTCACACTAAAATTAAATTTAAAACAGAAGCGAATGTGACAAAAACAGATGACAAAGTCAAATAAATGTCAAATATAACAGTTGGTATGCGGTACATGGCGTGTAATTTGAATTCAAAATAAGGAATGCTAAATCTTAAAGGTTTTACCCTTTTAATCATCTTGCATCCCTACAAAAGTTTGGTGGAATATGAGGATGGTGGAAATTTCGCGGAGATCTGTAGTGCCATTTTGAAAATATCATAAAAAAGTCAGCCCCCGGAGAACAGCTGATTTATTCAGGGTCGTGGCCTGTATTTTTTTGTTGGCCTTGATTTCCTATGCAAATAAAAATAATCCAGGGATAAATTAGTTTAAATAAACAATCAAATCTTTAAAATAAACAAATTTTGAGGTTTCGTAATAAAAAAATTTGAAAAATCAAAAACTCGTAGTTTTTGGGGGTTTACAGGGAGTATAAAAGAAAAATCACTATCAAATCTAAAATTTTAGTTGCATTGTTTGTAAGAAAAATTACAAAATCAGGTCATTATTATGCAAAAAATTGTTATTTACCGGGTGGGCCAAAAAAAACAGGACAATATTTTTTAAATTATAACTTTTGAACTATACAATCGATTTTAATACAACCTGCACTTGGCAGAAAATTAATCAGAGTTTTGACTAAATATATTTTTTTGTCCGCCATCTCAAAATCCAACATGGCGGACGAAATTAAACTGTACCCTTCAAAGATGCTTGTTTATTCTTTTGTTGGGAATATGTTTTAATTACTTTTTTAAATCAGTAAAAAAGCTGCATTCTTACCACACACAACGAGGTACGAATCAGCAAAATTGGTTTAGTGGTTCTAAAATAAAATATTTTTGTTTCAGCCATTGTTTTGCATGTTATACGATTGCCTGGCCAATCATGTCTGCATTTATTTCCTTATAAATTCATTACTACTAAACCGATTTTGTTGAAATAAAAACCATCCTGGTTAGAATTGATTGATTTTTAAAGATCATGTTCAAAGATTATCGCTATCTTAAAATTTAAGATGGCGGACAAAATCATACTTGATTTTTCAAAATGGCGTGTTTATTCTTATTTTCCAAAAATGTTTAAGTTTTTTTTATTTTGTAGGCAGTTTGATTATTCAATTTGTATTCAGTATGATTCTGTCCGCCATCTTAAATTGAACATTGATCATGATCTTTAAAAAGCAATCAATTCTCACCATGATGTTTTTTATTTCATTAAAATCGGTTTAGCATATATATTGGCAAGGCAATCAAATAATATGCAAAACAAAAATCGTTGAAACAAAAATATGTTTTTCAGAATCACCGAACCGATTTTGCTGATTCATATCTTGTTGTGCGTGGCAAGAATGCAACTTTTTAACTGATTTAAAAAAATAATTAAAACATGTTCGCAACAGAAGAATAAACGAGCATTTTTGAAGAGTACAATTTAATTTCGGCGGATAAAAAAATATGTTTAGTGAAAACTCTGATTAATTCTCTGCCAAGTGCAGTTTGTTCCGTTAAACTCAATTGTATAGTTCAAAAGTTATAATGAAAAAAAAATTGTCCGGTTTTTTTGGCCCACCCGGTATGTATTAGCCATCTTTTTACTAAGACTAAAAAATATGTTATAATTTGAATGGGAAAGGAGCGGCAAGACCTCTGCCCCCAACTGGATCCGCTACTGATTCTATGACTTAATTTAAATTTTTTAAATTTTTTTATTATATTTGATTATACTGCCTGTAAAAACGACGTGTACGTTCCTTTGTTATAATTTAATGTTAAGAAACTTCCAGATTTGTTTAGATTTAATATTTTTAAAATTTATATGTCGCTGTTTTAACATGTCGCTGTTTTAAAAGTCGCTGTTTTAATATGTCGCTCTTTTAAATGTCGCTCAAATGAGACCGCTGTTTTGAATGTCGCCGTTTTAAATATCGCTCTTTTGAACCGGAGCCTTTAATATTTTTAAAATGGCACCGGTTCAAAAGAGCGATATTTAAAACGGCGACATTTAAAACAGCGACATTCAAAAAAGCGACATATCAAAACGGCGACATTCAAAAGGGCAACATATCAAAACAGCGATATTCAAAAGAGCGACATCTAATAAAAACAGCGACATATCAAAACAGCGACATTCAAAAGAGCGACATATCAAAACAGCGACATTCAAAACAGCGACAATTCAAAACAGCGACATTCAAAAGAGCGACATAACAAAACAGCAACATTTTAAAGAGCGACAATTCAAAAATCAATATTAAGCAACACTTATGACTGACACCCGGTATTTCAGTAAACCTTATAGTAACCACAATACACCAAAAATCGTTAAATTAAGCCACTGCCAGTCACTTTTAATCAACGTTAAAATGGAAAGTTCTTCGCAAAAGGACAAACCGATTCTATACCATGAGGGCTATATGTTCGGTTCAGTTCGGTTCAGTTCGGTTCGGTTCAGTTCGGTTCGGTTCAGTTTGGTTCGGTTAGGTTCGGTTCGGTTCGGTTTGATTCGGTTCGGTTCACACCCTCTAGGATCCCGGGAAAGAAGTCAGGAAAGTTTTTTTTTTAAATATGTTAGGAAAGAGACCCTGTCTAATCTAATCTTAAATACTGGGCAGCGAATTCAGTCCTGTGATGAGTATAAATACTTGGGTCTAAAAATTACAGCTGACGGAACACTAGACAAAGCTATAAAGGATAGAAACGTACAAGGAAGAAAAGCAATAACTTTATTAAATGGAATAATTTGGGACCAAAGTATATCAAAACATAACAAAAAGCTTATATATAACACCATTGTAAAAAGTATTATTACATACGGCTCAGAAGTATGGCCAATCAAAGATAGAACAGAAAAAATGCTTTCCGCTACGGAGATGGATTATTGGAGAAGGGAAATCAAAAAGAGAAAGAGTTACCAATCAAAGAATAAGAGAAATTATGACAGTGGGTGAACGTACTCTAGTGGATGATATAAGAACAAAACAACTGGTGTGGTACCACGGATCACCTAACAAAAGGTGATCCGTGGTGGTACGGACATGTACAAAGAATGGATGATGGAAGACTACCTAAACAAATATTACAATGGAAACCAACTGGCCGAAGAAAACGAGGAAGGCCGAGGAGAAGCTGGAGAGAAGGAATAGATAGTGAAATAAGAATAAGAGGCCTAGATGATGAATTATGGGCAAACAGAAACGAGTGGAGATTGGGTATCGGAAGACGTAGAACGTTGTGAAACCGATAAATATATATAGGAAAGAGACCCCTTAGTAGAACTGTTGCTAGACGCTTTTTTAATGTCGCTGTTTTAATTAGATGTCGCTCTTTTGAATATCGCTGTTTTAACATGTCGCTGTTTTAATATGGCGCTCTTTTAAATGTCGCTCAAATGAGACCGCTGTTTTGAATGTTGCCGTTTTAAATATCGCTCTTTTGAACCGGAGCCTTTTAAAATAAACTAGTCAACATATTAGACACCCTGTCTAAATGAGATATTTAAAGAAATTAAGGCGCAAGAAACCCATCAAAGTTAAGGAAGCTCATCGTAAAGCTCTACGATGAGTGTCTGTAATCAAACAGCACAGAAACTCATTTTTTGGTTATTTTATTTTCTTGTCAAGTTCATTGGCGTTTCATTATAATAATAATTTACGTTGTGGTGGTATAGTCATTTCATTTCAAAAAGCCGCCAAAAAAACCACAATAAAATTTGAAGTGTAAAACTCATTAAGGAATCCTAAACAAATAAAGAGAATATGGGCCGGACTGGGAACTGTTTATAGTATATAGTCAAGTAAAATAAAACGTTTAATAAAAGTTGCTGCTTAATGCGTATAATAATCATTAATAGATAGATATTATATACTATGGAGCTTGCCCCTGTAATATGTGTAATATGTTCGTATATTCTGGAACGATTTCCGTAATTTTCTACTGAGAGTTGCGCATACATATAAAAAATAATATTGTGAGTTTTCCTCGTACAATGTGTTTTTAAAAGTTTTGCCTTGTCCTTTGGATATTTTTACCTTCCTAGCCCGCGTAGCAATGGCTAGAGAGAAGGTATTATTTTCGACGATTTAAGAGAACGCCAAAAATGTTTTATTTGGATGTATTTTGACCTATCCTAGCAATATCGTCATGATGTCTGTCTGCGTGTGTATATATATATATATATATATATATATATATATATATGTATATATATATATATATGTATATATATATATATATATATATATATATATATATATATATATATATATATATATATATATATATATATATATATATATATAGGTAAAATAGTGTTCGATACTCTTACAAGCTTAATAGATTTTGGTCAAAATCCATTAATGCAAATGACAGTTTTTTGACAATTAAAAACTTTAAAAAATGCTAACTTTTTAATGGAGCATCGTCTTAATACACTGTTTTCAAAATGTAGTAGACTATATTTTCTTCAATAATTCGTGTTATTACCAAAAACTTCGTAGTTTCTGAGATATTTAAAAAAAACTGTGTTCAAGGCTAATATAGTATCATGGCTTCACTTGAAGTTTGATAATAGGTTAGCCAGGAAGGTGTCAGTTCCGTCATGGATCCATTTATTTTTTAGGTTTAAGGTTTGGTTTCTGTAAAACCGCAGACTCTAATGGTACCACCACTTCTTTTCCTCCTTGGTCCTCAAATGGTCTCCAAAAATTTGTTTGTGGTGTTTCAAATGGCCGCCAAAACGCCATTATTAATATCACTTACTAGGTCCTCACTTATAAAAACAAACTAAACTGTTATTATTTACAATAATAATGAAAATGTCACTATAATAATGACATAAATTCAAATCCGTAATATAAACACAACCGCTAACAATTTTAAAATGAGTTTGACCCTGTATTAAAGCATGCAGGTGGTACCTTTCGAAAGCCTTTGTTATATTTAGAGAAGGAATTAGGTACTTATAGAATGGTATAAGGTATGTTCGAAACTTTAACTTTAAAGAATGATGTATACCTAGCCGTGGGCTCTGGAACGAAATAGCGAGTATTAAAATAGCGGTATCGAAATAGCGAAAATCAAAATAGCGATATAATGAAAGGGCGACTATCAAAATAGCGATGTAACAAAATGGCGATGTAACAAAATAGCTATTGTAACAAAATAGCGATATAACAAAATAGCGATGTAACAAAATAGCGACTATCAAAATAGCGATGCCATAATATAGCGACTATGAAAATAGCAACTTAACAAAATAGCGATTATCAAAATAGCGATATTTTAGTTCGGTTTTGGCATATAGTTCGACAAAGGGGTTTCTTTCTAACAAATTTTTTCAAAAAAAACTTTCCTGACTTCTTTCTCGGGATCCTAGAGGGTGTGAATCTGAACCGCATCGAACCCAACCAGAATATTTAAAAAAAAACTCTCCAGGCTTCTTTTCCGGGATCTTAGAAAGTGTAAATCCGAACCGAACCAAACTAAACCGAATTCGGTTCAGTATGGTTCGGTTCGGTTTGGCTCGGTTCGGTTCGGATTCACACCCTCTAGGATCCTGGAAAAGAAGTCAGGGAAGTTTTTTTTTTGAAAAAATTTGTTAGAAAGAAAAGGTGGTATAGTCAATATACCGCTAGGATATAATAGCGCATTTCGGTTCGGTTCGGTTCGAATCGATTCCGTTTGGTTTGATTCGGTATTTTGATACATCGCTATTTTGATACATCGCTATTTTGGTTGTCGCTATTTTGATTGTCGGTATTTTGATACATCGCTATTTTGATTGTCGCTATTTTGATACAATGCTATTTTGATATGTCGCTGTTTTGTTACAAACGCTATTTTGATACATCGCTATTTTGATAGTCGCTGTTTCATTACATCGCTATTTTGATAGTCGCTATTTCATTACTCTATATTTGATACGCCGCTATTTTGTACATCGCTATTTCGTTCCAGAGCCCTAGTCGTGCTTAAAACACAGAAATTCTTCCCAAAATTTGAAAATAAATTTTCAATTTTTGCACAGACTCCTGCAAATCCCAAAATTTATATGTTATGTCAAAAATCGTTTACTTCAATTTCCCGACGCTTATAAATTATAAAGGACCGAAAGTGCGCCTCGTTCTAACAATACTGATCGTAGAGTCCCAGTCTCTCCCCCTCTAGAAGGCCGATATTTTCTTGCTTTACCATATTCCCCATAATTGATTTTGACTTGAATAAATTTAGCCGTTTTTGTTTAAAGGGCCGTACGCCGTACGCCCTTCGACTTCAAAACTCATAAAATATTTATTATTTGATCATAGAAGTTTAGTTGCTTATTTTTTAACAAATACAATTTTTATTCTATTTAATAGTGTCAGAAATGTTTCTAGGTGAAAAAAATAGTAGGTTTCTTATTTGAAAAGCATTTTATCAAGGTTTTACTATTACTGCAATTAAAGGCCAACGGCCCTGTTTATAGAGAAAGGTCAAAATCGAGAATGAATGAATCACTCTTCTCTTCTCTCGTGTCTCTTTCATGTATTTACAGTTAAGAGCAATGCACATTATGCTTTTATCCAGTTTTGATAAATCTAAAATATTTTTCAGAACCATGGTGAGGGTAGAATGACGTCCATACTTCGCTTATAGGCTCAAGGTTCGCAAAAGTACCAAAAATTACATAGTACTCTTCTACCCAGAGGCGGCGCGTGGTGTAAAGCTTTGGGAGTGCACACCCAAAAAAAATTGCGGCGCAGGCAATTTCTTTTTTTGAGTGCCACTCTAAACTTTTTGTCCATCGGGTGGGCCATCATATCATATGATTTATAATTAGGTAGATAGTTTCCTATTATTATTGTTTTTATAAATAAATAATAAATGTATCATACCTGGTTTTAATATTTCACATTTTTGTATTGAAAATGAAGGCGTTTGTCATTTTTTGAAATAAATTCTTCAATAACCAATTCATTGAACTTTGGAATTTCTTGAATCATTCAATCTTTTTCTCAATAAATAACATTGTGAAAGCATTTAATCTATTCTCACTCATTGTGGTGAAAAAGAAAATTTAGTTATCTTTAAATATTGCAGTAGTAACTTCCATCATTCTCGGAACCACAAAATCGACGAAATCAAAGCAAACCGCACGACCGATAACGCCAAGTTGTGTAAACGCACTAATTTAAAGTGTACATGAGGTGCTGTAACCATATACAAAATATTCCAATACCCACGGTAACTGCCCATTCATGATGCAAACATGAGGGCCTTGGAGTCTTTAAGCAAAAAAGACCTGATTGGTTGCTTTCAAAGACATATGCATATTATTTCCATATAGTACGTATTATTGCAATACCTACGGTACCTTACGATGCAGAATGCAAACATATTTGAAATAGCAATATCAATGGGTATAAGTCAATCCTCTTTGCGGTCCTTAAGATAAAATGTCCTGATTGGTTATACTTTTACGCATGAATATTATTTTATTCTTGTATTCGTTACGTCAAATCATCGGCTTACGTTGCCAAAATCTCTATCTATGTAAATTTGGTATCTGTGCATTTTTTGTACCTTTATTTCTGAATGTTTGTGTAAATAGGTAACAGGGAGTATTGGAATATTACGTATATGGCTGTAACAGGCAACGCTAACCGTGGACGCGGGGGACATCACGGTGGTTCGGGCGGCATAGACCGCAATTTCTGCATAAGAGCATAACCGAAGGAAGGCCCTGGTTCTATGTACTGTAAAATTTTATAGGATCTATATGTCGTCCTCATTTTATAATTATTTCCCTGGAATTGCCGATTTTAGTGATAGTCTCATCAAGTTGGTCGAATAATTTTTTTTTATTGCTACCGTTTCGTCATTTGATGGTGCGTTGGCTGTTATATTGTGTTCAAGCATCTTCATGTTAACTCTAGGGATTCCTAATATAAGCACATCTTTATTACGCACTTTGCCAATGCGGAGTATTTATAACATTCTTCATTGATGAGTGTACAGTTCGAAATGTAAAAAATTTCCTTCTACAGAATCAGTAATCATAATAGTATCGCCTGCAGTTGGTGGCTCACCTCAGGTGCCCACATAGCACAATCACATGTTTAACTAGTAAAAAACGCGTGAGAAAAAAAAACGTTGATTTTAAAAGCTGCTAGAAAAAAGCGTTTATTTCATATATGAAAACAAGCTCAATAGGTCATTTATTAACGTTATAAAAAATAACGTTGCTAAACACGGCGTTGTAATAACGTCATTATTAAATCAAAAAAGCAATGTTTTTATGATATTTTCAAGTGAATTAAGTAGATTGTTATCAACGTCAAAACCACATTAGGTTCGCGCCTTTTCTACATGAATTTTAAAACGTGACTTGATGGCTTTTCTACCACATATTTTTGAGATTCTATTAGAAGCAACGCCAGTTATTGGCGACATTTTTCACTTTCACGAAATCTATCCGGGAGTGCTTTAGCCTCTAAACTCCAAAAACCAGTTAATGAACTGATCCCTGATCATTCACGATCACGACGCATCAGTTATTAACTTGATAAAGACACATTAATATTGTGTGAAAGTGTTTACTGTTGAAAATCTTGTTTAGCTTTAAAAGAAAACATAATGTATGTATAGAGATTTTGTCTTGCCTTGAGCGTCATCTTTTAAATTTGTCTTGAAGTGTTGTAGCTTGATTCCTCCTTGTTTTTCAGTTATCCTTAAGCATGTACATTTACCAAAACAAATATTACATGGTATGAGGTTGTTTTCTAGTAAAAAATAACTTTTTTGTGCTATGTTGGTATACGTTAGAGCATAAAATATGGGTCATACCAATGCATTCTCACAGGCTATACTTGAAGCCAGGTTCGGGTAGATAGGATTTCGGTTACTGCGTATGCGTTCGTTTTGATGGTTTTGAAACATACTCCGATACGTCACTACATTATTTGACAATCAGGGCCCGACTGGGTACGTAGAGGCCCCGGCGGGAGAGCAGAGCCAAGGGCCCCACAACCAGTAATGGGGAGAGAGGGTCGATGCAGACAAAAAAAAAATTGGGGTTTCAGTAAGTTTCAGAAGTTGGCATTATATGTAACTTAAATGCGCCGCAGGCGAAATCTTTTTAAAAATAAAGTCATTTTTATCTATAAATTTTGGGATAATGCCGAAAATGTGTTATTTGGGTGTAGTTTGACCTATCTTAGCAATATCGTTGTAACATCCGTCCGTGTGTATGTCTATCCGGACCACAATAGATCCTAAACCGCTCAACCGATTTTCATGAAGTTGTCTGGTAAAATAGTGTATAATACTGTTAAGCACTGGTTTTAATTTTTGTTTAAATCCATTTATGCTAACAGCGCTTTAACAGTTAAACAGTTGTAAAACTAACTTTTTAACGGTACATTGCATCAATATATGCGGTTTACCGAATATATTAAAACTCATTTTTCCGAGGGGTCATCAGCTTTCAACAGTACTGTACAAATTGCACAACAGGACCCGACAGTACCACGACAGGACCCAACAGTACTCGACAGTACACGACAGTACCACGACAGGACCCAACAGTACTCGACAGTACACGACAGTACCCAACAGTACTCGACAGTACACGACAGTACCCAACAGTACTCGACACTCGACAGTACACGATAGGACCCAACAGTACACGACAGTACTCGACATTACCCCCCAACCCCAACCAGTGGCGTAGATGCGAAAAGACATGATGACCTTTTTTTTTTTTTTTTTTTTTTTTTTTGTCGCAAGTTTTTTGAGCGCGCGCTTGGTCCCTGTCGGCCTTCCCCAAACATATTACCTTTTTTTTTTTTTTTTTGCTCGCATGTTTTTTGAAGGGCGCGCTTTGTACCTCGCAACAGGACCCAACAGTACTCGACAGTACACGACAGTACCCAACAGTACACGACAGGACCCAACAGTACTCGACAGTACTCGACAGTACACGACAGTACCCAACAGTACACGACAGTACCCAACAGTACTCAACAGGACCCAACAGTACACGTCAGGACCCAAGTCCTGTTGGACGCTGTACAAAATTTTAGGGTGCCGATGACCCCTCGCATTTTTCTCAATAATTTATGTTACAACCAAGCAGGAGCTTTTGGTTTTAATATCTATCTCTAAAAAAACTATTTTGTGGGTCTGGACGCACCAAGCGAAAAGGCCTCGGGGCCCAGAAAAAAAAAGTGTTAGTAAAAACAATTTATTTATAAGTTATTACTGTTACGAAAGCAATATTTGCAATTCAACTGAACGCTAAGCAAAATCTAGGTAGTTTTCTTATGACTACTACTAGATTAATCAACAATCAATCATTAAATATAAATTAAAGAAATCATCTTAGTAATGTATTCATTCATCTTAGTAAGTAAGTCAGGAAGAACAGGGAAAGACCTAAGATTATAAGTTTTACATCCGTATTTGCAGACCCAAAGTAGCCCCGGGCTTTATGTGGCCCATGTTCAGGGCCCCGGCTGTACCGCCAGGGCCCCGGTGGGAATCCCCGCCCTCCCGCCCGGGCCAGTCCGGGCCTGTTGATAATTTTCAAAAGTTTAGGGCTATGTCTATTATTTTCTTCTAAAAACTAGTTGATTGGGTGAAAATTTATCAAATTTTCGATTAAAATTGTAGTTTTTCTAAAACTAATTGTGCAGATTTGTTGTGAGCACCATGAAGAGTGTTTAATGGCATTCATAAACGACTCTTAACTTTATTAACATATTATGAAGAAAAATACAAGTAGTTACCTATGGAATGGTAACTCCTTTACTTCTCCAGAACATTTTCCCATAAACCGCACATGTTTTACATGAATTATTTCCCATTTCTCACAGAAAAAAAAACATAATTTTACACGATAAACACAAAACACCGCAAAATGTAAATAAGCAACACAGATGGCCTCCACCCACACAGCAGCTGTGTGTCTTCATGACAAGACACAGGCATGCGCATTTGAAAATTCCCGTCCGCAAATTCAAATTTGCAATTGTTTCCAAAGTCAGCTTCTCTTTTCGATTCTTTGAACAAGTATTTGTGCTATAATGCATTTGGTGGGTGTGCATATTTACGCAAGGGAAAACGGGGTTGTTTGACCCAGCGGGCAGCGCAGTGGTCACATTGCTCTTAAAGTTTATTCTAAATGCAAGGATGAGATGGCAGTGAAATCGGAGGGTCACTGCCCCAAAGAAAGTACTTCAGCAAGACGGATCTAGGTCAAAGACCCACTTTTGGCCTGACCTAGAACTTACAAGGATATTTTGTGGGAAGATTCAAATCAGAAGTAACAAACCACAAGAAAACTTTCCTATAGGTATTAATTGCATACTTTGCTTATCCAATATAAGTAGACAATGTTAATGTACATGCGATTTTTGTTGGTATCCTTAATTAAGCATACATGCAGTGGCACTGCTACAGGGAGGGCAACGGGGCAGTGCCCTCCCAAAACTAGACAACAAACAGTATTTTTAATTGATTTATTTTAAAAAAAGTTAAATCTTCCCTTACGACATGTCAAGTTCTTTTATTTAGTCTGTGGTTACCAAAAGGCGATTAATTAGGTAAACTTTTTTAGCGTAAATAATTAGAAGCCGCAAGTACCGCGCGGGACCAAGTTTCAATTTCACCCGTTTTTCAGCGGTGTATGGGTGTTCTCGCGCGGGAGAGGAAGAAATGTTTCTTTTAGTTGACGTCGGCCATGTTCATCGTGCGAAAACATTCGTTGCCTACATGTTTCCGGTTCTATCCTTATTGAAGACGTATGAGTTTATTTTGATTTGAGGTAGGGCCGTAGTTAAAAACCTTGCCGGGTGCGTGTCCATTGTTTGTCTTCGTTTGTTTTCAAAATGGAAATAAATACCGTCGAATATATAATTAACTGTACAAATTTAAATACGTTGACATATGAACTTCGATTACAAATAAAATTTTTAGGGCCACATAGACCGGACCTAAAAATTAATCAAAATTTTATTGTAAGTAATGCATTGTTCCAAATAAACTTATAATAAAAAATTACACGATGCTGAAAACTGGTTGTACGGTTGTGAAAAATGAAATGCTTTTTTTGCTTTACTTGTCTTATGAACAATCCACGAAGTGATCCGGCGTGGGTGGCAAAGGGAATGTGTGATATCAAGCACTTTAGTGTAAAGTTAAAAAGAAACAAAGTAAGTGCTACTTATTTATATAACCAAATAGAATTTTCTATGCTAGGCAAGACTGATATTAGGTGCCAATTGAATAGTGCCCATAGGCAAAACATTACCGAACATAATGAAAATGTGACAAAAAAAAAGACATATGATAAGTCTGAAATTGCTGTTAATCCGAGCACTTTGCGCATGTAAAAGAAGGGCGAATAGACTTTGTCTATAAAGAAATAAACTAAAAACTACACCAAGTGGCTGCTTGTCTGTAAAATTCTAAAATAAAATTGTGTGTTTTTATCTCCTTTTTCATGCAATATAAATTTCTGCCCCCCCCCCCCAATTTAAAACGTCAACAGCCGCCACTGCATACATGGTAACCATGGGCGCACCCAGGGGAGGGGGCATATTTCATGAACACAAAAATAAATTAGCATAAATTACGTCATCATGGGGTCTGACCCCCACCTCCCTGACATATTCCTGGATGCGCCACTGATGGTAGCAATCTAATGGGTGGTTTACTGGTTTAAATGTTGTATTAAGCAGAAGACTGAGGGGTGACGATTGATATTCCATATCAACCGATGATGAAGATGACTGTTCTTTGGTCTTTTGACTCTGACCTTGCAAAATCCGAAGTTTCACGGGCGAAGGTAGCGTCGCGACGCCCTAAATATGAAGATTGATAGTAACCTACTTTTTCTCAAATATCTCAAAAAGGGTAATTTGTAGCACAATTTTGTTTTCAGTTTTATGCAGCCAGGAGATGTATCTATCTATCGCTCTATAACAATCTCTACAAATATTTTGAGATTTTTTATTAAAAATTGTAAAAGTGAAATTTTCACCAAAATTTAAATTTGTAATTTTTAAAACAGTTTAGTGGTGATTTTGATCTAGTATAATAATTATTGTATTTTTTGAGTAAGTCTATCACAATGTGCTTAAATTTATATATTATCTTTCTATGGAACCGCGCAAAAAAATACGACAATTAGCAATATCGCGTTTTATAAAAAATTTAAAAAAAAATGCTCTTAAGAATAAATATATTTTTTAAAGTACTACTACTAATTTTTTTATTCTCATTTTTTGCCTAATTATTATTAAAACTTAACAAAATTATTTAAAAAATTATTGCGGTAAACGTTAAATAGTCCGGGTGTCTAATAAAAAAATTCAAACTTAAGTAATGCTACATAAAAAAAAACATTGGATTTAGGGCTCAATTTGACATCTCTTTATTTGTGTGCCTCGGATTTCTATATTTTCTGGGTGATTTTGATACTCCACTAGAATGAGTTATATTAAGAAACAAGCTTTCAAAAACTGTATAATTGTACAAAAATCGTGCCGGAGTTTTTATGCCAAACATGCCTAAAAATAGCACTTTTTAAAAGAAATTCGAAATTCCCAAAAATACAACATTTACCTTAAATATCGTTTTACAAATGACAATTTTATAATGTTTAAAATTATGCAGCCATATCAAATTGACTTAATTCTCGAAAACGGAACCAAAATTTTTACATTTAGTAGGGGTGCCGACTACAAAAACTTCAATTATTTGCTGTTAAAATATTAATCGGGACATTTTGGGTCGCGTATTTTACACTTTGTTACCGTTATTGTTATTACTGAGTCTGCGCATTAGCATCTTCTCGCTCCTTTTTTGTTATGTACGGTAACGGTGCCCGGTACTTACGGTGGACGACCTATAATGTTATTGCGCCGTTATTGCACCGTTATTGCTATATTTCTAACCAACCATTTTTTTTGCTATGGTTTGAATGTCCGCGTCCGCGTTTTTTGAGCTCTGGTTGGTCTTGACAGTTTATTTTGAGGTTAATCTTGTTTATTGTATTTTTTTTTGCTAAATTTGCGATCTTATTGAATTACAGAAGCATTGCAGGATTTTGCTAAATTTAATTCCAGTTTCAGGTATGAAAAGCCTTAAATCTAATACCTAGGGTATTAAATTTAAAGTTTTTTTTTCAATTACTTTAAATTTTGCTAGTACTTTACCCAAAAATAATTTGACAATTAAAATTGTTCAAATTGAAATAAATATGTTTTAATATATAAATATTATTTTTTTCTATTTAGACATATGCAAGTATGCTGACTCTTCGAGCCCTCTGTTTTATAGCCCCCCTGGGACTGTGAATCCCTCCACATCAAGTTTTAGTTCTGAAAGCCTACCAGGAGTATTGATTTTTTAATTCCAGTTTCAGGTATGTACCAAAGTATAAGATTAAATTCTTTTAATTACTTGTACCTTAAATTTAGTCAGCACTTTAACCAAAAATAATTTAAAAATTTAAATTGTTTAAATTAATCACAAATGTTTTAATGCTTATTTATTAATTTTTCCTATTTAGACACCTCCAAGACTGCAGAGAAAACACAAGTTCTCCATTTTCAGCTCCCCAGGTTCAGCGAATCCCTCCTTATAGCCCAAAAATTGTAATTTTTAATAAAATTGAAGCATTTGCCAAGTTAAGGAATAAAATATTCATTTTGCTGTGTACTAGTCGATAAGTTTAAATTATTAAAGAATAAAGAAATTCTAAATCTTATATTATCATTATCATTTTTTAACTTAGCTTCATACAGTCCTGAACATACCTACGAACAAGGAACAGAGCAACGAACTGAACGGTGAAGCAAACACTAGGTGGGACGTGATTACAAATGCGTTTGCAAACTATCCCACAAATCCCAGTCATTCGGTGAACAGTTCGTGGCATTCCCATATATTGTCGGTTTTTCCCCAACATCAAAGATAATGAATCTTGAAGAAATAAAACTGAGAACATGGGAACATCACAAACGTTTTGTTTTTGCCTCGTCGAAATAAAAAGAGGCCATTTGCTGTTCGTCGTTTGGTTGTAGCTCTGTTCGTTGTTCGTTGAAATGTTCAGGTCTGTACGGAGCTCCAGATTTTGTTTGATTACTAAGAAAACGAACAATAGATATACCTATTAAAATAAAAACAAAATTATGACAAAAACATAATTTAATAATCAGAATAATAATATAAAATCTTATTTCTACATTTACCCAGTTCACAAAAAGCTCTGCATCTTTTTTTTAACTTTATAGTATCAGTAGTTGCACTAAGAAAATAAAAACACAGTAAGAAATAATTGGTGGGAGGATAAACGGGAATTTTCCAAGTCCATTTTACCTAATTTCAATCTTTCTTGAGTGCAGTATTCTACCTTTTTAATAGACCTGACTACTGCCCTAAAAGGGGAACAAGATGCATCAACGATTAAGTTAAAAAATATGGGTACTAAATATATTCTTATTTAATTAGCCAAAAAGTATTTAATCTCTTGTTATGACATAGTAAACAAACACAATTCAGTGACAACTCATGTTGTTGGCAGTTGTATATATATATATATATATAGAGATCAGTGTTGACAATACAATTTTTTTACAAATTATTTTTAAGTTTTGCCCCAAAGCCAATGGGTAACCAATTGTATACGAGGTTTTTTATAACGTAAAAATCTATGTCGGTACGTGGTCGGTACCTTTGGAAGGAACTTCGTTATATAGTGACCTTAAGTCGTCCCTGTTAAATCGAAATTGAGTCCTAAACTCTATAGGTTCCAAGTCTTCAATGTTAAAACCATGATTAAACACTCCTGATTCTTATTAAATCATGATTCAGTGGTTCATTTCTATTTAATACTGCCCTAATGTTTTCATCCATTTTTTAATGAAAATCACAGAACACCAAATTAAAAATTTAGGAAATTCCTAAAAAAACATAAACAAACAAGTTGAGGTTATGTAAAACTACTAACTTGACACAGGATCACCTGATTTCTGCTATGTTATTTTTATGTGATCCAAAATCTCTTTTTTTTGCCCTGAATGTTACCGTTAATCTTAGGAAAAATAACGGTAACAGCTGTCAAATTTTCTGTTATTTTAACTGACCCAAAATGTCCCTAATATGTTTTATGTCCCAAAATGCTTTGAATTTATAAAGAACCTTAGAACCTACATTACGTTTAAATAACTGAAGCCCATGGCAGGACCTACCCTAGATACTTAGGCGCCCTGGGCGAAACAATTAATTGGCGCGCCTATACTCATACTTCCAAATACATCTAATCCGGCAACTCTAGATGTACAATTTAGCGCGTTTTGAGCTCTGATTTGGCGCCCTTATGATCGGGCGCCCCTGAGCAGAAGCCCGGTTTGCCCGTGCCTACTACGGACCTTGTTCATAGACGTATTAAAGGAGTCTAAAGTTACAAAAAGTAAGAATACCAAATAAATTACTGGGTTTGCAAGTACCTACATATCTTTTCTATTTTGCTATAGATGAGCGTGTAACTATATTTATTGTACTAGTTCTAGGGTAAAAATATTATAATAAGACAATTTTAGGAATGCTTTATATAGGCAGTAATTTTAAGGCATTATTTGTAAATAGTTGGCATACTTCCCATAATACCTGTAACAAAATTAAAACTACGTAAGTATTTATGTTCGTGTAAAAATATATCCAGTGAATTCAAAATTAAACATCGCGGTGACGTCATTACGTTGCCTCCCAATTTGTTGGTCACCTGAGTTACTACTGATATACTTATCGACCTTAAGGAAATCCTACTCTATGCAATACCACCGCTAGAGTATTATTTCAAGTATCTCATAGTTATATGGCTCTAAGTAATTAGAAGTCTGATGGCTTGGAATAAATGTGTCAAAAACAATGCAACACATTGTGTCATTATCTTTTTGGTGCGTTCGTAGAATATCTAAGTTAATAAGTATTTTTTTTTCTATTTCGGAAATTATTTTTTTGATGCCTCTATTTTAATTATATATCATCGATTTTAATAGGGTGAATTGCACTTTGCAAGTGGTGTTATTAATTTTTTAATAAATTTTACGTTTTATTGTACCCATTTGGCTGCCCTCCTATAACGAGCACCTTAGGTTCATGCGTTGTTGATGGCCTCACCCCAGCACCGGGTTTAAAAATATTTTTTTTTTGATCATCACAAAATCTGACAAAATTGTTTTTTGTATTATAATATTTTATCAAAGTTTAACAGAAAGCAAAAAATAAATATATTATAATATTGTAAAAATACACTTTTTTCGGAAATTAAGCAACAATCAATGAGCCCAAATTTGGGATGGATTCCTTGTTTGCTTTTTTAATTCTGCTTGCATGTCTTTGCTTATGAATTCCTTATTAATGAACTGCTTTTAATGAACAAAAAAGCATCATGGTTAACATCGATAGGGGGTAAAAATTCCTGTCAACTAAAAATAGCGATCATTCATAAGGAGACAAATATTATTTAGTCGGCCATCTTTGATTTAAAAATTGACGAAAGTTGCCATGGTGATGCTCAAAGAGCAATCGATTCTCCCTATGATACTTTGCAGACAGAATTAGGCAATCATATAGTTTGTGAAACATCTTCTTCGCTCTATCAAAAATTATAATTTCCAAAACTGCTAAACCAATTTTAGATTAGATTTTTAACGAATTAAAAAAAAATAGTTTCTTGAAACACAAGAATAAACAAACCTCTTTGAAAGGTTAAGTTTGATTCTGACCGCCATCTTAGATTTTAAGAAGATGATAAATTTCGATAAGGACCTTTAAAGAACAATAAATGTTTGCCTTGATACTAATTATTTGAGGAAAATCGGTTTAGTAATAATTAATTTATTAGGAAATGAATGACAGAATTGAAAAGGTAATCGTATAATCTGTACAACAAAGATTAAAACAATTTTTTTTTCAACAATCCAGCTGATTTTAGTAATTCGTACATCGTCCGTGCGTGGCAGAAATAGGATTTTTTTTATAAATTAAAAAAAAAAACTAAAAAAAGATTTGGAACATAAAAATAAACAAGCAAATTTAAAGGGTTTAGTAAGATTTTGTGAGCTATTTTGTAATTTCAAGATTGCAGATAAATTTTTTAAAATTAAAATCCTGATTCTTTTCTTGCAAAGATCAGCTTTTTTTAATAAAATCAATAGCATAGAAGAGTTATAACGAAAAAAAAATTCTCCGTTTTTTTTCTCCGTTTTTTTTTTTGCTCCACCCGGTATGTTAATAAACTGGATGAGAGTATGTGGTCAGCACCCCCACTAATTAAATAAAACATGAATGCTTTATATGTATAATGGAAGTACAAAGATTTCTATAGTTAAGTTTAAGTCATATATATATATATAGCAAGTTAATAACGGTAATGACTTTTTTTATGAGATTTCTTAGGTTCTCTAAAAATAGCTATTTTTGGGGGCAAATGGCATGAAAACTTCAATATAGTTTTTGGAGATTCATACAAATTTTGAAATCTTGTTTCATGGGAAAGTCAATTCTATTGGAGCAACAAAATCACCCGAGAAATATAAAAAAAGGACATGAATGAAGAGGTGCCAATATTGACTCAAAATTCAAAGATTTTTAAAGTATTATTTCTTGTGTTTGGATTAAATTCTCAAACTCCCTGAATATTTTTTTTGAACTGCAATATATTTTTTAAAATTTTCTTTAAATTCTAAAACGTAATAATAAAAACTTAAGAAATACTCTGCTAATATATGGGCACCTAAGCTCACACTAGGTACTATAGTTATAGTGTACGTGTAAGCTAATATAACTAAAAACTGAAATATATTTTATTCAACTCCAGACTCAATTACCTTTCGTTTGATACCACACAAGCCACGTTTTGACCTAAAATCTATTTTTTTAAATTTACCCCCACCCTTTTATTTTTAAACAAAAATGTATTTTGTTTAACTCCAGAAGCAATTACCTTTCGTTTGATACCACACAAGCCATATTTTAACATAAACTCTAATTTTTGACATTTACCCCCACCCTTTTTTTTAAATAAACTAAAATGTATTTTTTTTTACTGCTGACTGAATTACCTTTCGTTTGATATCAGATATGCCATAATTTCAATTTTTAAAATCTACCCCCACCCTTTTATTTGGCTTGTGTTCGGTGGATTTTGTTCATTTTTAAATGGGACCCTCTCGACCCAATACCAAGCCTAGCTACCAATTTCATTCAAATCAGGCAAGCGGTTTTTGAGTTATGCGCGTTGGTCGTTACAGACAGACAGATAGACAGACAGACAGACAGACAGACAGACAGACAGACAGACAGACAGACAGACAGACAGACAGACAGACAGACAGACATACAGACAGACATACAGACAGACAGACAGACGGCGCGACAAAAAAGTTTCAAAATCAACTGAAACGCAAAGTTATATAAAAAAATTTAAAAT